>VZTJ01002722.1:579834-614684 GCA_013397795.1 Orthonyx spaldingii | reverse complement strand
CCACAATAACCCCCTGCAATGCTGTAAGCTGGGAACAGGGGGGTACTGGTCGACAGCCGACTCAACATGAGCCAGCAGTGCTCCTTGGTGGCCAGGAAGGCCAATGGCGTCCTGGCCTGTATCAGGAATAGTGTGGCCAGTAGGACCAGGGAAGTCATTCTTCCCCTATACTCGGCACTGGTGAGGCCGCATCTTGAGTACTGTGTCCAGTTCTGGGCCCCTCAGTTTAGGAAGGACGTGGAGACACTTGAGCGTGTCCAGAGGAGGGCAACGAGGCTGGTGAAGGGCTTGGAACACAAGCCCTATGAGGAACGTTTGAGGGAACCAGAGTTGTTTAGCCTCGAGAAAAGGAGACTCAGAGGTGACCTTATCACTCTGTACAACTTCCTGAAAGGTGGTTGTAGTGAGGTGGGGGTTGCTCTCTTTTTCCAGGCAGCAACTGACAGAACAAGAGGACATAGTCTTAAGCTGCGTCAGGGAAAGTATAGGTTGGATAGTAGGAAAAAGTTTTTTACAGAAAGAATGATAAAGTATTGGAATGGTCTGCCTGGGGATGTGGTGGAGTCACCATCCCTGGACGTGTTTAAAAAGAGATTGGACGTGGCACTCAGTGGCACGGTTTAGTTTAGTTGAGGTGTTGGGGCATGGGTCGGACTCGATGATCTTGAAGGTCTTTTCCAACCTGGTGATTCTGTGATTCTGTGTGATTAGCTATCTGAACATGTTTATTAGTCCAGCAAAAGGAAACAGAAAATGGCTTCTCAGGGAAGAGGCGAGGCAAAGTATGCAGGTTATGTCTAAATTTTGGTAACTGGCTACTGCATATATGTTGCCTCTCAGTGTTATGTGGTGTAATGAGTGAAGCATTACAGAAAATAACTCTATCACAAATGCTTTTCAGATCTTTGCAATGAGTTACCCAGGCTATCCCCCAGCGGGTGGATATCCACCAGCTGCCCCAGGTAAGCTGTTCAGATGAAGTCAATGTTAAATGCAGCTGTGGTCCTATCTGGAGTGGAAACGTGCCATGGATGAAGAATAAGACTGCAGAGGGTTTCCTTGACTCACCAAAGCTTTCTGTACTCTCTTGTTAAGTCCTGTTTTATCTGGGATGGGGATTCTGCTTTTTCTAATATGTGTGCAATATTGTGCTCATATAATGAAGTCCAGTTTCATTCATCTCAAATAAAGCACAGAGCATTAGGAGATGGTCTTAATTTGACCAAATCCAATAATGACAAGGGTCAGTGTCCGGTCCATACTGACTCTTCAAGGTGGGTGGTGAGACAAATGAGTACAGGGAGAAATCAGTTATACAGCTTAAAACCATGTTCCCCAAAGAAACAGGAAATTATCCTTAATTCACTATTCTTAGGCAGATGGTTGCATACAGAAGGGAGAAGGCTGTTAAAAAGGGTAGCAATTATAATAACATAAAGCTGATTGAATACTCAACCACTGCTTGGTTATCAAGCTGAACTTTACAGTTGTTAGTATTGTTGAAAGGCAGAAAGAAAGGACTGGAATCATGCAGGTGTGGTGAAATGTGGAATTAGGCAAGCTAACTCAGAAGGAGGAAGTGGTATACAGCGAGACATGCAACTAGCTAGAAGGATAAAGCCTGTTTCTCTGCAGAGTATTCTGGCTTAAGTTAGACCATACTGCTGTGTGCAGACAAGTTTTATGACTTGAATGTCTGAATGTACTGTTTTGCTCTGTGGACGTCTCTCAAACTAGCAAAGTAAGTGGAACTAATAATATCTTCCTACTGGAATACCCAGACGACTTTGTACTTTAAGTGCTCTCAAGTCAAAATGTGGTGTTAACAGTTTTGAGTGCTAGCCTTCAAACAGGATTACAGTTGTTTTAAGTGAGAACTTATAGATTCAGTGATAACTAGCATGATTAGAAATACCCAGTGAGACTTCTCGTTTTATAATAATTGCCCTACTACCCTTTTTGCACCTCTTCAGTTGATTTTCCTGGTAGTGTTGAAAATACATTACATTAGAAATTTAAGTAGTAAGAACTTAAAAAAGGCATAGTTTCTTGTTTCAGCACATCTGTGTTTGATTTCAGGTAACAATCCTTGGGGTGGTGCTGCCTATCCACCTTCAAATCCACCTCCAATTGGTCTGGAAAATGTGGCTGGCTATGCCAACCAGTTCAATCCCAGCCACATGGCTGGAATGGTGAGTGTGCTTTCTTTTAATGTGTTTCACTGTGATGTCCTTAAGTGTAAAGTTGTGTTTCTGGCATTGTGACTGAGAGGTTCATCACTTGAATTCTTTGCCTTTATGTCTAATCTGCTTAGGTGTTGAGCATTCAGTATTGTCTGCTGAAGAAAATGGTTACTGCAAACTATCTCTTATTTTAGGAAAACAGAGCACTAGTTCAATGTTGTTAACAGCCAAAACTTCAAAAGTCGTGAACATAAGACTGATATAACTTAGCATTTGTAGGGTTGAGGAATAGGGAACTATTAACAGAGTATTCACTGTTAATATACTGACATGGGCAAATACAGTCTAGATTTTGCTTCTTACCTGGATTTTGACTAGTCAGAGTAAGGAAAAAGGCTGTGTAATTAGAGGTATCAATGATTCATCCTTGAAAAGAATATGGGATCAACAGTCTCTTACAAACACTGATGTTTAACAGATGGAAGTAAAAACCTTTTACATTGACTGAAGAAGATGTAGACGTTTCCAATGTGATTTTTTTTCATAGAGCAGAAGTGAGTGACACTTCTGACAACTTTAGTCTTCAAAAATCTGTTACGCTGCATAACGAATGCAGTTTGTGGAAGATATTGGCATTATAGATGTCTTTCTGAGGCAGTGATTATATGAAGTGATTTGGCGGCCAGCAGACAAATTGAGCAACAAACTATCTAGGGTGCACATAGCAATATCCACAGCAAGTAGTTTCTGATAATGCTGCAATCATCAAATGTCACTTCTGGTTTCTCTCTAGAAGAGGGATTTCAGTGGTAGGATTTTGATGTGGAGTATCTTCGTTGCAGTTTCTGCAGAAGTCTTTCAAAATGTAGTCCAGGAACTCCTGCTAGTTGTAAACTACTAACACATTGTAAAACAGCCAAAATTTGCATGAAGTCCTGGCACCCAGGTGCACCCTTGTGATCAGACAAGGCAGCCATGGACAAAGAAGAGATTATTTGGTGTAAGCTTTAAGGCAGATTTTCCCATCCTGCTTGCTATCTTTTGCAGAAAAAGAGCTATGTATCTGTGTTGGTGGGGAGGGATGTTGTATTATGTTAAGGAAGTTACTGAAACTCAGCTGTTTCTGTTGCTTCCTGTCTCTTGCTTTATTGCGCTCAATGCAGGCATCCAACCTGGCAGGGACCTTTGGAGGGGCAAATATACCACAAGGCATGTATCCTTCCACACCTGGGGGTTATCCACCAGTTCCTCCAGGTGGCTTTGGGCAACCTCCGCCAGGACAGCAGCCCTCGTACGGAGGGTATCCTCCAGCTGGAGGAAACCCAGCATCAGGAATGCCAGCTTACCCACAGTACCCGAGTGGGCCTGTGCCAGGCCAGCCCACACCACCGCCTGCTCAGCAGCCGATGAACTATCCAGGAGCTCCAGCAACTTACCCAGGGCAGCAGCCCATGCCAAATTATCCACCAGCGCCAGCTGTGAACCCATCTGTGCCCTCTTACTCAGGAACTACAGGGCCTGCAGTAACTCCTCTAACAGTAAGAGCATTCATTGCTTTTCTTCTGAGGTGTGACTGTATGTATGTTCCTCTGTGTTTTCTTTGTGTGTATTAGTGTAAACCAATCATAAAATTGAAAAGAAAGTTATGAGAAGAAGTTTGAGTGAAGAGAGAGATGGAACCTTTTCAAATACAAGCAGTATAGGCTCATATGTCTTGAAAAAAATTATGTTTTACCATGGTATCCAAGAAAAAAGATTTGATGTGAATTCAAATTAATGAACCTTGCGTTTCCTAACTTTAGCAAGTATTGCCAGTTGTATATACAGGATCATCAAACCTTAATTAATTGGAAAGCAGATTTAATATCAGGAAACTTTCTTGATCTTGCACTTTCTTGTGATTTGTGTCTAGAAGTTAACAAATGGCTTAAGGCAGGGGTGGTGTGAGTTTTCTGTATTATTTTTCTAACAGAAAGAAAATTGGTAACAGTGGTCACCTTCCCTGAGAAGTTAACCACAGTATTTTGCTGTTTAGCACTAACAGGCTGTTAACACTAATACTGTTTAACACTATTGATCTCATTTTAGCATGGAAACCGAGGTACTGTCACTGATGCACCGGGTTTTGACCCTCTGAAGGATGCAGAAGTCTTAAGAAAGGCCATGAAGGGATTAGGTGAGCAGTGTGAGGATTTACATTTCAGTTAAAAGTAGAATTGCATCTCAGTTCAGCACTGATCTTTTTCTATGGCTATGTGTGTACTGAGTGGGATAGTTCACATGTGATTGTCCTTGGTTATCAGAAGTATTACCGAGAGTTCATGTAGGCATAAACAACACCATGAGTTTGGTTTAGGTTTTGTTTTTATCCTTACTGCGTTTGTGCTTGGGAGTAGAGCTCGAAGTTCTGTGGTTGTACACAAGAGTAGATACTCTAGGTGGATTAAAGGCAGGCATGTCCTTCTGCTGGGTTTAGAACAGGGTGAAATGGAGACAGAAAGCTGAATCCTCCCATGAGGTGATGCTCATTCTATGATGTCTCTGTGTGTTTACAGGAACCGACGAGCAGGCCATCATTGATTGTCTTGGAAGTCGTTCAAACAAGCAACGGCAGCAGATAATCCTGTCCTTCAAAACAGCTTATGGAAAGGTAAATGCATCATGAGAACAGAAGGAAGAAGAAATAAGAGCCTGCATTCCTTCAGTGGAAGTCAGAATACTTAGTGGTGGGAGAAAAAGATTGCAAGGTGCTTTAGGGGAATATGGTTCGTAAGTCATAGGCAGTTCAGAGTTCTACTTTTTACCCACTCTTGACTTCTTCATGCAGTGTTGCAGATGAAACATGTGAAGCAGTTTCTCTGCTAAATGGTTACTTTGGCTCTTTGATCTGTACAGTCTGTTTAATTGGTCCTTACTGACATCAGTGTACATCTTCCATTATACTGGTTTTAGTGTTAAGTGGAATAGCTTTTCTTTGAACATGCATTACTGGTGCTTATGCATAAAGAATTCTAAGTAAAATGCATATTTTTAGTGCTTGCTTATGTCAAGTTTGGTCTTTATGCATGTTTTCCTTGTTTTTCCTTCTGATTAGGATTTGATCAAGGATCTCAAGTCTGAGCTATCAGGTAACTTTGAGAGGACAATCTTGGCAATGATGAAGACACCTGTCATGTTTGATGCTTATGAAATCAAGGAAGCTATAAAGGTTTGTGTAGGAGATATAAATTTATAAGATAGAGGAAATGGTTGAGCTGATAAAGTATTTAGTTGCTGTTTAAAAGTTTGGACTTACTTGGGATTACTTGCCTTGACTTCTTATACAAGGTTATATTCTGATTTTTTTCCTATATAATTTGATTACATTTCTTTTGTACTGGGTTGTGGAAATAAGAATCTGAAATCTGTTTCTCCTTTTCTTGTTTTAGGGCGTTGGCACAGATGAAAATTGTCTCATTGAAATCTTAGCTTCCCGCAGTAATGAGCATATTCAGGAACTCAACAGGGTCTATAAAGCAGGTTAGATTTGTTGCATCAAAATCTTCTTCCTTTTCTTACTTAATCACCAACTGATAGTATGGAATTAGGAAATGAGCAGGGTTGTGTGATCAGTCATGACTGTGTCTCTTTTCCAGAATTTAAGAGAACTCTGGAGGAAGCAATAAAAAGTGACACGTCTGGCCACTTTCAGAGGCTTTTAATTTCACTTGCTCAGGTACTTGCCTGGTGGGATTTTGGAATTTGTTTGTTGTGTGTTGTGTGTTTGTACGTGGTGTGGATTTTTTTTGTTTTGGTTTGGTTTTGGTTGGTTTTTTTTTTAATGTTAAAAACAGCAGCCCATCAAAGCCCATCAGTAACACTTCTGGACCTTCTAATTCTTTCAGGGAAACAGAGATGAAAGCACAAGTGTTGACATG
Organism: Orthonyx spaldingii; assembly: GCA_013397795.1. Lineage (NCBI taxonomy): Eukaryota > Metazoa > Chordata > Aves > Passeriformes > Orthonychidae > Orthonyx > Orthonyx spaldingii. The sequence goes on along the minus strand of VZTJ01002722.1, from coordinate 608,584 downwards.
TCTGTTGTCCAAAGAGATGTGCAGGTCAGTAGAAATGCTTCATAATTTCTGAGTATAGTCAGCTCAATACACTGAAATTTGACTGTGCGGATTCTGCTTACTGTTAGTTTTGGACACCTTCTGATGCAGTGCTTATGTTTCAGTGAATGGAAGTGATACAAAAAGCTGTGACAGCACGAGAGCCATGTAGGTGCAATACAGAAATGAGGCTCTTGGGAATACAGTCCATAGGATATTTTACCTATCATTCTTTCAGGTCTTTGGCTTTTCCAAGTGTTGGATTATGCTGCTTACTAAGGAAATTGTCCAAAGAGGTTTGAGGGGATATGTGTGTGAATTAAATTTTAATCTATTCAACATCTGCATTAGCCTTCACATGCTGTTTATGGAAGTCTGGATTTTTACAGCAAATAAGGCACTTGGACTTAGTAACACATATTCTTTTTCTGTATGTTCCATTTCATCATATAGCAAAGGGAAAACCTGGATTGTTTTAGCATACTAGTGTCATTTAAGTAGTAATGTAATTAGTTTTTTACATAGTATGCTGTAGTCAAAACACAGGAACGTCCCAGAACACACCTAGAAGTGTAGGAAAAAAGCTAGATGCAAGGACAGTTAGCAAGAACAATTTACAGGTACTTTTTGAACAATATCCCCTCCTATAGTAATCTGGAGCTCTTGTGTTTGAGCACTTAACATATCTGTAAGCTAGGAAGACTGCAAGCGTAGCATATTATAGGAAGGTTAGAAGTAGTTGCTATTTGTTACTTGCTCCTGTTTTGCAGTAGTACATAGGCTAAGAAATCAGTATAAAAGGAGGAGAGGCTGTAAGGAAGCAAATCTGTAACTCAGCTGTTCAGCTGGACTGCTTTTCTGAGTAATGAAGTGTGAATTCCTTTCTGTGTTCAGGAGTTGTATGCAGCTGGAGAGAACCGTCTAGGAACTGATGAATCCAAATTCAATGCCATTCTGTGTGCAAGAAGCAGGGCCCACCTTAGAGCAGGTAATGGTGTCCTTCATAAACAGTAACATGATTGTATTGTGTGTAATGATAATGTACAGCACTGCTCTGTGCCTGAATTTCCTCCATCTGTAAAATGAGTCCAGTGACATATCAATGAAAAGCAGGGTGAATTCTTCTGAGGAAAAGTCGTCTTTGTTAAATACTGGAGCAGATAGAGGTTGTGCTTGTTCATATGTTTCTCTGATTCAAGAATTGAAAAACTAGAACTGTGTCAGTCCTGCATACTTGTGTGTGCAAATCACTTGAAATCCTTCCCCTTTTACTTGCTGGTGTAAGATGCTGCATCAGTCTATCATGGTAGAAATGTATTAGTAACTACACAGAACTTCTACAATGTGCTATTGGGGAATGAGGTACTTACATGGAGAGTGCATGAGAACCTGAACATTTTCTTCTTAATTTTATTGAGACCCAAAGCTTTCTTAAAAAATCTGCCACTCTTTCTCTTATGGTGCTTTCTTGATCTAGCCCTTTAATAAAAAGGATTGATCTAGACAAACTAGAAGGAGCATGATAACATGTAAACGGTTGATAACACAGTATTAGTCCTTGAGATGTTAAAACTTGTGTGAGTACCCAGCTGAGAAGTGCCATTGAAATGAAGCCATTCAGCACATTCCAGTCCCACCTCTTTGTGCAGAACTGACTCCTGAAATCTTGCTTTTCCTTTAACAGTCTTCAGTGAGTACCAGAGGATGTGTAACCGGGACATTGAAAAAAGCATATGTCGTGAAATGTCTGGAGACCTGGAAAAGGGCATGCTGGCAGTAGGTATGTGCCACCTTAGCAAGTTCATTCCTGCTATGCCACTACACCTGGCTCAGATGTCATCTGTGACTCCAGCTAAGGATATTCTTGTTAGCAATAATTCCAGGTTTTTGCTTTTTGTGTTGAGCTTTCTGTGAAGTCATTAGTGATTAGTAAAGTGGAGCACTTACTTCACCTCAAAAAGACAGATTAAGCTTTTTTATTTCAGGCAACTGCAGCATTTAAATTTCACGTGTTAAAATGGGGAGAGGATTATTATCTATAATTGGCACTGTTTTAATAAGTGAACTTGTACCAACTGCAGAGTCAGTGAGAATGGAGTATTTGGGACAATTTTGGAAATCCAGCAAAATACAGGCATTAATCCTCTAATTAGTTACTTCTACCTCTATTTAGTTGAAAGAAAACTTAAATTTGATTGCAAAGAGGTTCTCTTTTTCACATTTCCTGTGGCTACGACTTTGTTAAATCTTTGTTTTTAATTGCCCCCAGTACTTCTGAGGAGTGAAAACTCTTGCCTCAGGTCTACTGTTGTCCTTTTGGAAGCAGTCATTTGTTTTCTGAGGTTGGGACGAGGTCTCAAGTTGCTGGGCAGTAGATTTATTTTAAATGCTTTATTATAGATATAATTGTGAGCCACTTTGCTGTCTTTTGTCTTTACATCTCCATTTCTCTTTCTGTTTATTACTGTAAATAGACTGCGGTATCTAGAGCTCCTGCTTTAAAAGTGTTGTTCTGTGGTTTTGAATACGGTAGTGATGTAACTGAAAAAACTCCGTCAAACCACCACATACACAAACCCCAAAAAACTCCTACCAAAATAGGAAAAATGAACTTTTCATCACTTGGAAATGAGATAGGAGAGGATATTTGATTCAACTACAATAGATTTTTTTTCATTTAAGTTTATGACAAAACCTTGCTAAACGGAAATCAATTTTAAAAGCCTTGATTTTTCACTCCTGTCTTGTGCATATGTGAACTATGTAACTACTGTTCTTATTCTACTTGGCCACACTGTCATTGTACTGATCTTTTAATGACACATTGGATCTAGCTCAGTGTGTCTCATTCGTTTGCGGGCCTTTTCCAGGATTCAGACTTTATCCCCTCAGAAAGTATTGTTAGAAAACCAAGCCTAAGGAAAAGAGATATTTCCCAGTGTCTGTAGAAAAAGATTGCCTTGGTAAAGAAACTACTCAAGAGTTTAGAAACCATTTGATTTCATGGAGCTTTGTAGTGACTTGACAGGTCTCCATGTAGATCCAGATTCAAAGCTGAGACTGTAGTTTGCAAACAAGTCAATAGCCTTTTGAGCAAGGCTTGTCATTAATATTCACTGAATAACTCCCTTTATTAAATAGATTCTGTGGGTTTTTTTATTTATATGTCTATACACATATATCTATATCAGTCAATGATATTAACATAATTTGTTCTGTGAACCTTATTTGCAGGCAAAAAAGGGTTTTCTAATTGAAAATATTTAATTTTGCTTTCTTTAAAGCTTTCTGGATTGTACAACTGGTAACTTACAACATCTTTAAACATCTTAGAATGCAAGTGTGTTGTGTTAGCTAAATACAGTGATACAGAAACATGCATTTCATGTTGTCATTCATTTTTGAATAGTATTGTACATATCATTGACAGTTGTGTGGTGAGCCACTATCTCTCATCTACATTTTCCTACTCAGAAAAGCACTTCTTCCTAAGTAGAATGTGTGTTGCTATGAAAAACATACCTAGGTTTACACCTTTGGTTCTGTGTTGATTCTGTGTGATTGGTTTTGATACTTTACTGAGCTATTAAATATCAAGTGTGGTCTGTTTTCTCTGTAGTGGCCACAGTTTGCATGATTATTTACTTGTAACCAACATTGCATCAATATATAGATTGTAATTCTGATCAGTGATGGAGGATTCTTTCATTATCCTGATTAACATGACAGTAATTTGATTTAGATTTTGCTCTTTCAGATTTCTAATGAACCCTGCTAATTAAATATAACATCCAGTCATTACTAAATGAGCATGTTAAAAATTTTTCAGGTGTCCTGATGAACTTTGTGGCTAAAATAAGACTTCAAAATAAGGGTTGTGATGACTCACCCTTAAGGGGAAGGAACTACCTAAGATTCTCTGCTCTCATAGGTGGTTTCCCAATTTATACTAGGCCAGGACTTGAATTTATCATGCCTTGCAGATGCATGGCCTAAAAATTTAGAATTAAAAAGCCAGGAACACTACTACATATGTATTCCTTTAAATCTTCTGCTCCCTTCCCATTCCCACTTTTCACTTCATAGACAAGAATCTAGTCATTAAAATTCAGAGGTTCATTATGGCTGCTGCACACTAGATGGTTTCTAGTGACCAAAGTGTTTGCTTTGAGCCATGAAATGTAGGTTCTTTAACTGTATTGCAGTTACTGTTTGGATTAAAAATAATTTCAATGACTAATGGAAGGAGTGGAAGCTGCATTGTATCAAGTGTGTGTTTATGTAAGATTGAAGCATGTGACTATGTAGGATAAACTCAAAAAATTACTGAGTTCTGATTGAGGAGGAATGCCTGATTTCTGTAATACTGTTCCTTTTTGCAGTGAAGTGTCTCAAGAACACGCCAGCTTTTTTTGCAGAAAGATTACAGAAAGCAATGAAGGTAGGTGTCTGTGACAAGTTACATAAACTTGTAGTGTGGGGGTTTTTTAAGTGCTTGTACAGCTCTTGGGGAGGAACTGTTCAGCTGAAGGGATTACAATTTTCAGTAGGCAGATGACTAACAGGATGCAGTCATTATTATGAAAGGCTGGAAAAATCTAGGTAATTTGATCCAACTTAACAGAGAGATGAATACAACCATACATAAACCAAAAGTCTTCGCTTGGTGAAACACACATATGTTTAAAACTCATTGAAATTGATACTTTTTTAAATAAGGATTCTAGCAAAAATAAGTAGGTAGGCCATTAAACTCACCAAATTTTCCTGACCCCCTGTACCTCTGTCAATCCCCCTCTTTTTTTTGAGTTGTTCTTATGCAGAGAAATGAGTGTCCTACCCCTAAATACAATTTATTAAAGCATGATAGCCAAATTCTGTTCAAGCTTATTGAAGTCAGTGGGGTTATGCTAGGAAACAGGCATTTTATTTTATTACTAGTTTTGTATCATACACCTTTCAATACATTGTAGTGCTGTTTTGTTTGTTGCAGGGAGCAGGAACCAAGGACAGGACTCTGATCCGGATCATGGTGTCGCGCAGTGAGGTTGACCTGCTGGACATACGTGCAGAGTACAAGCGGATGTATGGCAGATCTCTCTACGCAGATATCACTGTAAGACTTGGAGACCTTACCTTCCCTGCCATGACACCCCTTAACGCTGGCAGAACACTGATCTTTGTGCTGAACACCCCTTACCTGCACTGAGTGTAGCTGGCTGTGTTGGATTGCTGCGTTTGCCAGGAGCATGGAGGCTGAGGGCCAGAGGACTGACAGCACTTGGGTGTGCGTAGGGCTAGATGAGCTAGAGATGGGGGGAAAGCAACAGGCAAGGAAGGGAAATTGGTCCAGAGAGGTTTCAGAGACCCCTCTATCCCAATCTTACATGATCTTGTGGGAACCACTCAGTCCTCCAGTTGAGTAACAGTGGTGCTCTACTTCATCCTGTTGGAAGAATATAAAGGTTCTAAAAATCTTCTAAAGGATTGCCTCCTCAGTCTCTTGAAAGTACAAGATTTTGCAAGTAGACTAAACTTGTTTCGATTGTTTAGCAGTTGATCCACCCTCCTACTGCTATTAAGAGCTGTAGCAACAGTCAAGAGGCCAGTAGTAGAGTAATAAGAGCTGGAGGAGAGTTAGTGGTGCTGCTTTTATTTACCTTGTAATGAGGGTGGCAAACCTGTTAAGCTCCTGTTTATTCCTTCTGTGGACACTGAGGGGCTGTAATGTGGTGGTGTTTGGAAAGAATCCTGTGAAGATTCTGAAGAATAGCATGTGGCAAATGTTTCTTTTACAGTAGTTGCATACCCTGTAACCACCAACGTATGGGTAAAAAGCAGTGAGATATCGGTGGAAAAGCTCTGTATTGCTTCCTCCCCCCCCATTCCTCTCTTGATCTGGCATTAAAATTTACCATTCAGAAGCAGAACAGGCCATACCTGTTTAGTACACTGGACTTGGTCAAAACTTGACTTCAGTAAATATGGGGTGTGCATGTGCACAGTTAGGTGTATATAAACTCTACTGCTTATTTCTGTAAAAGTAGAGTCAAAAATGTCCCTGGAAAGAAAGTTCTTAGTTCTTCAGCTGTGGCTTCATCTCCAGTGGGTGTTCTTCAACTTTTCTTTTTCTGGGTTCCTTTTCAGGGTGATACTTCAGGAGACTACCGGAAAATCCTACTCAAGTTGTGTGGTGGAAATGACTAAATGGAGCATTGAGCTTTTCTTTAAAAAGCTGCTATTTTCATGTACTTGCTGCAAAGCACCTTTTTTTTTTTTCTCCATAAGTAAATATGTAATGACCTGTTTCTTCTAAAGCAATTACATTTTAAAAGATACTATTGCATATATCTTCAGTTCAAAAGTAGTAGATAATAAATGCCAAGCCCCCCCAAAATACCAAGCTTATGTGCGATCTACTCAGGATTCTGTATACCACCCTCAGCAATTCATGAATGACAGATTACTTCTTTTCTGCTTATATCATGCTGAAATAATGTTTGTTTTATGAAACAAAAATCACAGTGGTGTGATTTAAGATGTATAAACATTGAGTGCCATTTTAATGCAACTTTTACATATATTGTATGCAGAGTTGGTTTCAGGCTAGCCCACTTCCTGATGTGTGGAGATAGCAGCATTGAAGTTTTGTGTCTAGTTAAGACTGTTACAAAGAAGTCTTGTCAAGTTCTGTTTTCTTTCCTTGATTCTTTTCAAGGAAGATGTGTTTCACATTTCATTCTTGCTAAGGCAGAGTGTCACAAGGCAGTAGTAATGTTGACATTAGTAAAGATTCTATTGTTAATGTTTAAAGGTTTTGAATTGTGCCTTAAATACATGTATGTAAGAAGAGATTATGAAATTAAAGCTGTCTGAGTCTTTGCAGACTGTGGTTTTTGGTATTCATATTGATGTATGTGAATGATGACTCAGTTTATGTAACTTAATTTTTCCACAGAAGTACTCTCCACAGGATTATTCAGAAATTACTGTGTTGATAAGAGTTTGGGATTTGCATGCTATTGATGAGCTATTGTCTGTTCATGATATGTGTAATCTGTAGTTATTGCTCAGTATTTTCATTTTGCCTGTTGTAATTTCTCTTACTCTTGGAACTCTGAATTTTTATTCCGTGCTGGCATGGATGACATCTTTTCAGCTTGTTGTTCTCAAAATAAAAACATGTAAAGGTAAAAAGTACAAAGCAGGGGAAGGTTTTCTAACTAGGTTAGTGAAAATAGACTGCTTGTTAATCAAGAATATGCAAACTCCCCTGACTTCACACACATACAAGCATGCTCCCTCTGTTATGTAAGGCTGAGGCAGGTCCTTTTTCCTAGAAGTTGTATTGCTGTTTGTTTTGAAAGGAAAAGGCAGTACCCTGGACTTAATTCTGGATTGCATTGTCACCATGGCAAGGGAGAGGAGTGTAAAGATTACAGAATATGGTAGCTGTGTGTCCAAATGATGGATTCTGACTGGGACTTGGTGACAGGACTCCTGTTTTGGTCAATGTCAGCAGTGTATCCTATGTCCAAAGGCAGACCATACGCTCATTTCTGTCAGATGATCTGAGCATGTCTTGAGAGGAATTTGCAGCTGGAAGTGTATCTTCATGGGCTGAAACCAATAGCAAGAGTTCACTTCTTTGCAAGGGAAGGAGGAAGCTTTTGAATTAAGGGAAGTTTGCTAGCTGTGCTTTAGTTCTGGACACCACCTGATCTTGTTTTCTTACTGACAATGCTGTATTTCAAAGGCAGTTTTGATGCAGTAGGGCTGCTGAAAGATTCAGAATACAAAGTTTGAAACAGTGTCTAAAAGCAAATACCTTTTTATTATAAAGCACAGCAACACAGAAGACAAACTGCAGGTGATGATTGTTCACCTTGCACAAATTCTGGAAACACAAGCTTATTAAATGATCAGAAGTGCAACTGTTTATGACAAGCACACTGTTACATTCAGCTGTCTTCTCTCTTCGGAGTGCTCAGCTGGTATCTGTATAGAGAAGAGTTGATGTAATTATTTTTGGTTCTGAGATCAGGATCAATCTTTGTGGGTAAATCTCATTTAAAACATCAATCTTGCTACTCTAAAGTGGGGAATTGTCACTTTAATTCACAAAATCAGAAGGAAGGTACAATCTGTAATTCTTGTGCAATTTGGCAGTTGTAGCAAGATCCGTCTGAGTAGTACTTGCTATAGATGTGCTGCAAATGTGCTGATTCCCATTTTAAATTTACTGCAATGCTTTATTGGTATACTTTTCACTTTCACTGGAATACCCCCTTCCATTGCAGGGAAGTAACTTAATTGTTAACCTGTTAACTGCTCCTCACAGAGAACTGGAAACTGCAATAGATAACAAAGTTGGTGAGGACATTATCAGTCATGGTGACCAGATCCATACAGCCAGAACCAAAAACCAGCATAAACTCTACTGCTGTCTACTTTGAGCCCACTTCCATCGTGTAAGTGCACTGTAGTGTGCCCAAGTACAGCTACCTTAAACGAACAAACAGTCCAGCACTGACAAAACTGACTTTATAAACGTGTCTGTGGATGCTCATATCTGTCCACAAGTGGTTTTATTTTCCACCAGGAGTGTCTCACCTTGTTAAATGCACTGTTGATATTTAGGCAGAAAATGAAGAGCATAAAGCATTATAAGAAAGTGAGTAGAGTAGGTGGTCTCATCCAACTAATTTCTATTATGGTTTAATTTATTCTAGAAATGTCTATCCAGGAGCACCTTTTGTGTCAGGGGCTTACATGTCAAAAGTGGTTTTAGGATATCAAAATGGCAATACTTCCAATTTTTTTTTTAATTTTGTTGCCCTCCCTTGTTTTTTCATACATGAAACTAAACACAGATCTTAAAACTGAAAGGGACCTGGAGATAGCTTCATCTGTCCTGGCATTCTAAGGTGTGTTGCTTTTTTAACATATTCAATGCTGGGCAAATTGCAGTCAGCAAATTTCACTGTCCTTGGAAGAAAGCTTTGCATTGTGTTTTACGTGAGTCTTTCTTGCTGCATTATTCCTTGGTTTATTCACATTGGCAGTGGGGAGGAAAACAGCTTTCGTCATTGTGGCAGACGTGGATTTTGGTGGGCTACTTCAAACTTCCTTAGACCAAACATCGCCAACTTAACCATCTTTCTGTGTAGTTCATATATATAGCTCCTTGGTTGGGTTTTTGTTTGTTTGGTGGTGGTGTTCTCCACATATGCACACCCCCTTTTCTCCCAGCCCTCTCTTCAGTGGTTGTTGAAACCCAATTTTCCAAACTGGACCTAAGGCCCCCAGTTCTGAGGCCTTAGCTGCTCTGAGTTGAATGAAGGAATTAGTTCACATCTTGGGGGAGAAAAGAAGGCATATTTGGTAATAATGTAGGTAACACTTTTTTCAGCTTAGGTTATACCTGACCAGATACTGACCATCAAAAATGTCTGTAAGTGGTCCTGGAACCATGGGGATATTCGATGTTGTCTCACTGATGATGTTGAGGAGCGATTTGACCTCTGATTCTAGGTGCTCCACTGTTTTTATTACCTTCTAATGGAAACAAGGGAGACAAATGGAGAAAGGAGGTAGTCAAAGGGTCAAGTGGAAAGAATTGAACCAGATGTGTTTGCAGAAATGCAAACCTAATGTCCTATAATGCTAACAGCGAAGTTAGTCTATATTGCACATTGCAGGTTTAAACATTTGTGGTGTTTTGCTGGCCTCTAGTGGCACCAAGTATTAGCACTTTGTTTTGCAAGAGTAACGTTACAGTACCCTTGTATAAAGAATAATTTGTCTTCTTGGAGGGAGCTTTGCATTAATTTGTTTTTAATTCTTTCTCATTTCGAAGCCACCATTGTATGCAATAAAAGAATCTGCATGGACAATGAGATGAGCTGATGGAGTGGAAAGAAGAGGGCTGGGACTAGAGCAGAAGAGGTAATGTTGCCATTTGAGAGCCACAGCATGGAGTCTGGGAACTACCCAGCTAGAATAGTTACCAGGTAACTTGTGAGTGCTTAAGACACCAGGAAAAAAAATTCAAACTTTGCACCTTTCCTAGAATCCCAGTCATAGAGCTCATTTAGCTCTTAAGTGTCAGCAGGGGTGAGCAGAAACTCCTATATCATTCTTGGAGTCACCTGCAGAGTTCACATCTACCCATAAGCCAATGTGAAACTTTATAAATATCAATTTTGAGATTTTTAGATTAAACTCACAGTTATAAACATTTTAGAAAAGGCTGATATATAATAAATTGTTAATCAGTTTTTTGGAATTCATCAAGATTATATATTTGTGGTGATAATGGCTTTATGGGTGGTTACAAACTATGACATCTGAAAAATGTAGTCCAACCTTGACTAGAATAAAGTCAAGAAGGGACACTGTCTAGAAACATTCTTCTTTTTCTTTGGTTAAAAGGATAGGGCAGTGCTCTGGTAAGGTTCAGGAGCCAGCACAATCCCTCTTACCTCTTCAATAATGTCTAAGCGTTCGTGGATCATATGTTCATTACACCAGCTTCCTGTTTCCAAACCTCCAGGTACCATACTGACAGGATCTGCAGCAGCTGGAAAAACAAGACAGTTAATTAGCAGGAGCATTTTAATAGCAGTCCTTGCCTTTCTGATTTCTGAAGTGGTATTTTGCATGCTACAAAGGATTATTGTTAACCAAATGTAGGAATTGAACCTCTTTTCCCATAACTACATTTGTGCCCCAGTGCTGCAAACGTCTTCTTGCCTGAAGGTGTCGTGTTGGTTGGAACAAGTTGTTTTCTCTTGCTATGAGTGTTTTTTTTTTTGTTTTATGTGTGTTTGTTTTACACAATCTATTTTTTCCTACATGTGTAGGGTAAGTTCATAGGCTGTAACTGTCTCTCTGAAGTGTAAAAGAGACTGCTGGGAAGATCTGCCTTACACAACCGTTCCTCTTAAACTTTCTTTAGAAGCAGCTGGTATGGTAAAGCTTTGAAGAGTAACTAAGCTTGTCCACTTTCCAAATGGTTGCTGATGATGGCTGATGATTCCTCTCTGACAGAAAGTTGTCCCTGACAGTCTGACTTTGCAATGCAAAGGAAAACAATAAAAGTGTGTACAGTTGATGTCATTTGCTGCTCGTATATGGTGCTATATACAAAGTCACATATCTCTGTCAGTTATCTGTGTTTAGTTCTCAATACTCATGAGCTCTTACTCTTTGAACTTTTCATTTTGCTGGCTGTGCTCCATGAAAGGCCAGTAGCTGCTGGTGTCCATGCTTTAGTGGAGCCAATTTCTTTTTCATAATTTCTATGCAGCATTCATTAACATTTAAATTTTAACACCTGTGCGGAGAACTGTAGCAGAATGTTTAAAACTGTGCCAAAGCGATAACATATCTTGCTCCATATAAAGTTAGGTCTTGCTCTTGTTTGAGGCTTGAAGCTGCTATGATAATGAGGAAGCAGCAGTAACTCATTCTGTCATTGATTGTAACAAAGACAAAACTGAGCTTGTGTTATAATGAACAGTAAGACACACAAGAACAGTAACTAGTTCTATCTTCAGCACTCCTGTGCCAGAGCAGTGGTTTGGAACTGCTGCAGTGCATCTCAAGCCTGTGCCAAGATTCCCGGAGTGTAGGCATCAGGTGATGGCAAGCACGTGTCAGTAAGGATCATTGCAGTTTGGGGGAGATGAGAGATGTGCTCTGAGTTGGAATGGCATCCTTGGAATTGGAGAGTGGAGGATGGGAGAGGAGGAGGGATTACAATGTGACCTGACTTACTGGGCATTATTTAGAAATTAGTTTGGCAGAGATTTAGTTGGGGGTTTTTTTAGTGCATTCACCAGAAGGTGGTGCTGCTAGCACAGAAAGTCGAAGACTTCGTCTACCTGTTTACAGAAGCGTGCTGAAATACAGCAGGTACTTCAACACCAGCTGCTTTGCCGTTGCCCTTTTTTTTCTCTTTGCTGCTAGTGGTAGTGATCTATGAGTGTTGTTACTGTCTTAGTGAACCATGCTATTTCTCAGAATTTTTGCTTCTTTACATGTTTTTTTTTCCATCATGACTGGAACAGTGTGGAAATACTGAAACTGTGCTGGCTGATTCTCTAGGCAGGTGGGGAGGTTAGATATGATGGTTGGCTGACATTTGTTCAAAGCAACTATGCCATGATAGGTATATATAGCCAATGTAAGGTTGTTGCATCTCACTGTGAGCTTCACAAAGCACTGCACAGCCTTGTGTGCATCTAGAGAACAAGGTAAAGGGGTTGCTATGAGACACAGGACCCAGTAGCTCTTGGTTCCTTGGGGTGATGGGGGTCTCTGAGGGAGACAACTTTCCACCACTCAAAGCACACTGCTACGTTATCAGCTGTAATGGGCGTACTGAAGGAGGAGAAAGTGTCTCATCCTGGTTTGACAGGGCTGTAAGATGTCACTCACAGAATTAGTGCAGTGCCTAAAAAATTTGACCAACAGGCCAAGCCTAAGTGTCTCAGGAAGCACCTGACAGCTGATGTTAGCAAGGCTAAGGGTTAGTATAAACCAAGGCATGTCTAGTTGTAGACCTCACAATATGGAGTGGCTGAGAGCTGAGCTAGTAGAAACCCTCTCAGCACCTGTGCGTCCATGTCTCATGGGTGACTTTCACACCAGAACAGAGCTGCTTGTGCTCTTGCGATTGCTCCTTCACCACCACATACAGTTCAGGGTATTTCAGGTGGGTGGTTGCTGCTGCTGGCTGTGCAGCAGTGCTTTGTTAGTGTAGATTTCCTCTTTTTTCTGAGTCTTGACTTGAGGCTTTGGGTGCCCCGAACACTCATTATTGTTTTGTTGTCTGATTTTAGCTCTTAACCCACAGCTTTGTCTCTGGGATGGGCTGTTCACAGGACACATACAGTGCCTTGTAAATATGGGTGCATATCTGGGTCATTATGGTCAGGCAATTCAGCCAAAGCAGTAATTTCCATGTGCTCAAAGAGAGCACATGGAATGTTGCTTATGAGCACTGCCCTTCTCTGTATTGCAACCACTGAAGGAAAGGGACCCAATCGGCCTTTGGCACTGACCTTACTCCAGCAGCATCTCTACTTCATGTAATAATAACAGTCACCATGTAAAGGAAGTGAAGAATGGAAGGCTGCAAACCATGTAAGCAAAAGACTAATGGTGGTTTAGGATACTTCCAGGTACTTGCTTTAAGTTACTGAAGCAACATTTTTTAAATGTCAGTTGAAATTTTTACTTGTCTGTGTTTCAAAGCACATGCATAAATACAGAAAACTTTGGTAGTAAGTTCTGAAGCTAACCACTTTTAAAAGTTGTGTTCTTTGTATGCCATATAAATTACATATTTAAAATGTGTGGGTGTTTGCAACTTCTGACAGCTTAGGCAAGCGTGTAGGAGGCATATTTCAGTGTCTTAAATCTATCACTTGAAACTTAATAGATTATTTCTTGCAGACACTTGTAACATTTCAGTATGGCAGAGAGAACATTACCTTTCAGTTAATGTCCCATCTGCAAATTTCCACCTGATGTTTCTTGCTAGTGAGATGCTTAGTTAAATTCTTGAAATCCATTCTATTTGATATATGGTTATTTTCCATCATGAACCAGAACTCTTATGTTCAAGATAAGAAAACAGCTCATGCCTTTTTCCCTCTGATTAAGTTCTCTGTGTCACATTGATGGTGCCCATAAATCTGGGTAGTTGTAACCACCCTGTACTGTGATGCAGTCAGCAGCAGGAAAATGGAGCACCTCTGAAATGGTTGGATCTGTTTAATAGAAGAACGTGCTTAAAGTTTGAAAGAAGTAGCATGATGAAGAGTAAGATCCATGTATCGTGGTCAGCCTGACTGCAGAAAACTTGATCTTACAGCAAGGGAGAAAAAGAGCAATGAAATAAGAATCAAAACAGCCTTACTAAATAGGTTAAGAGCAGAAGCCTTAGATTAAGACTATCTCTCAGTTAAGCTCTTCTGCCTCCTGTACATTTGAGGTATTCCCCCAGCCCCGCAAGGTGTTGCTTCTCTGTGCTCCCTGAAGAAGTTCCCTCCTAGGACTGTCAGTGTTCTTTCTATCCAGATGCTGTTAAATGGTTCATTTTGATCATCCAAGTAGTTGCTAATGGTAAGCTTCAGAATAAACCTGAGCAACTGCCTGTTTGCTGTCATTTCCTGCTCTACTAGGACTGACAGAACTGAGGTATGTGACCACATAGATCTGGTAGGTCTTCTTAAGGATCCTTCCTAATGACACATTGCTGGTCCAAATGAAGTCACAGACTTGATCTAGAAATTGCTGGGTTGGGTTCTTTGGCCTTCATTACAGAGAAAGTCAAGGTGAGTGACCCCAATGTTCCCCATTGGTCTTAAAAGCTGTAAAATTCCTTTTGCCTCATTCTATGATCACTCTGGTTTTGAAAGTTGACTGCACGTTCTTGCTTGTGCTCAGTAGGGCGGGAGGGGTAAAACAAAGCAGGCCACAAGCCAAGTGGAAGATGTGTGAGGTTGAAACAGGAACCAGATGGCAAATACGGAAGCCTGAAAACGTGATAGAGCAAGGGGAATAAAGGAGAATATATCTAACTCTTGAAGAAAACATACTGTGCTGTGTGTTTTTGTTTGCACTGCTTTAGGGTTAGCAGTATCATTTTATTCCTGGAGCATATAGCATGAGGTGGCCAGACAGCTTTTGATGAGGGAAGGAATACTGGTAGTAATACTTTATGTTCCAGCAGGAAAAAGGTCATGAACTGGAGAATCAAGTTCAAATAATGAATCTGCTAACAAGTTTGGGAGGAATGTAACTGATCTCTGAATGGATTTGATGATCCTTGCTTAAATTATTTTTTCTCTAAATATAAGTGCTGAATTCCACTTTAAAATTTGCATGTAATTTTGAAATGCTAGCTGAAGAAATCACAGTTTTCAAAAGTGGTTGGTGAAGATAACTTGCAGCTGAATTCAGGAAAGATTCAATTGCTTTGAACCTGAACTGATACTATTAGTACTGGTGCATTCAGACCAAAGACTGTTAAGCTAAGACTGTTAGCCATATTTAATTGTAAGGGCTGATCTTCAAGGCATCCAAGTCAGTTTCCAGTCATGTCAGCCCTTAATTAATGACATTGGCATCCTTGGATATGGAAGTACTGAATTAACTTTCTGTATCATTACCAGTTTCATTATCACCAGTGTGTCCAAATTAATTTTAAGCTGTGATATATAACTCAAGCCATATCAAATTTTGTTGTTAGAGCTTCAAAAATAATTGATTTGGATAGCAAGTGTTGTATTGAAAATGCTTTTTAAGGCACAGATTTCCTTCAAGTTCTTAGCCACTGAGAAACATATCTTTAACTGGATATAGAGCATCTTTCTGCTTGTAATCCATAAAACACCAGTGCTTAGCTGTGATTTAGACACCTCTGAACCTCTTTTTAGAGTTTAGTCTCTATTTTCTTAAAGATAAGGGAATTTTTACCTTTAGTAATCACAATAAAGACTGCATGAATTGTAATAAGTATATAAAATTTCTTAGCAACTTACACACTACCATAGGTTACTATGCTTCACACTGGAGGCAACTGCCTGGGTTTGCTTATATTTACATGCAAATATATACATATACATGTAAATATATAAATGTACACACACCTCTGTTAGGCTGTAGCTTTTATGGCAGAACAACAAGGCAGATTGCATCCAGGGTAAATGTGATCTGTCCAAAGTGGGAGATAGAAAGCAGGCATTAACAGTAAACTGACAATATAGGAAGATCTGAAATTTAGGGGTTGTGGGAAGATTGGTTTGTATCAATTTTTGTTGGTTTTTGGTTTTGTTTTTATTTCAAGAAGGTACATAGGAAGTCTTTAATGCCTAATTAAGAATTAATCTGTAATCTATACATTCACTGAATACTTCAACTGCTGCCTAAATGTCAAGTCTTGCCAAGATTTCAAACATGGAAAAAAATCTGAGGGATGCCTGTGATATCCAAGATTTATGAGCCTCCAATAAGGGCAACATACTGAAGTAAGTTTCTTCCATGCAATTAGTTATTTTTAACATTAATTTTTGTAGCTAAATAACCATATGAGACCGTCAAGTTCCAAAATTGCAGACCTGAATCATACTCTCTTTATCAAGGTGTAGAATATGCTACTATGAATATTATTTCAGATCTTACATCAGTTAAGATTGTACCTATTTTCATTCTTTTTTACCTGAAGGAGAAGGAGCAAAGGGAGAACCTTATGGGTTGTGGAATGTATTAGTGAAGGTGGGTCAGGTACCAGCCTACAAGTTCTCACATCACTGCCTAGTCTGTCCCATCCACCTGTGTGTGGCATTTTGTGTCACAGTGTGTTCTGGTCCAACCATGCATCACTTATGCTTGTGAAATGTGCAAAACCAGAAATGGGACCTCATAGAAATTGTTTCTGACTAGATAGTTAGCATACATTTTTGTGTAAAACAGCTTCATTTACAGGGAGCTTTTGATATTGGAATCCATGTAATTCTCATTTCATAAGGGGATCCATCTCTCACTTACCCAGCAGTGGAGACTGAGAGACAGTGCACAAGGCCAGGGATAGTTCCTTCTTCCAGTGGGTGCTTTTTTTTTGAGGCACAGCAAAATCTGGGCGCCTGCCATGGCTACGTGCCAGAAGCAAAATTGCTACTTGAAAAACTACTTTCCTTTTTCTAGTATTGGACCATATTAAGAAACACTTAAGTTTTGTGTATTTTCATTCAAAGAAAGAAGGATAGCAATTAAATGTTCCTGTAGGGGAGCTGTTGGTTTGGAGTGTGTTTTCAGCATGCTGATCTTCTGAACAAGCAGCCAGAGAATATCTCTTACACTTGCTGCTGCAATGGAAAATGACTGCAGGGAATTGGACTGATAAGAGACACAAGCTACGTAATTTGCAGGTAAGTTACTCTAATTTATGCTGTATCTTACAATGATGCTTTGGGCTGCAGAAAAGTTTGCCTTTATTATGTATTTATTTTTGTGTGAACTTATATTTGGTATGAAAACTAAGGCCAAGTGTTAGGAGGGTTATATCTAGAAGCTGTATAGGACACACTTGTGTGTAGAGAAGGGAAAGCTATTTAGGAACGAGAGGAGCTGTGCTTTAGTATACATAAAGAATACAAGTTGTGCGGAATTAGTGAACTTAAGGCTGACTTGAAAGTGGAGGATGCGAGATACATAAATAATGGAAGCCACCATCAATTTGAGGATAACCACTGGTATCAGGGAATAAAGAGTTTTTCAATTTTCTGAGGACATGGCCTTTAGTCTATATTTAGTAATAGAAGCTATGGTCATGGGGAGTGGGTGAGGTGAGTCTGTGACTTTAAATTAGTCAACTCTGTGATTGTGTAGTTTTCATATGTCTGAGTCATGGTAGTAGAAAGAAATAAGTACAATGAAAGAATAACGTTTTAGGGTTTTTTCTAATACCTAAACAAATCTAAGAACTTGTTTGAAGGTATGTTTTCTCTTGGCAGACAGTTCTTGGGTTCTGCAACAACTCAGGAAGTAGAATAGTGAGAGAAGGGGAGATAAACACACACATATATATACATACATACATACTAGATCCTGACATTCAGGCCCAGGACTCATATCTGCTTCAACCAGAGCAGATCAGCTGCGTTGGTGAATAGAGCCACATCCTGCCAATGAACAACAGGAGTCCTGTATTGCAAAACTCCTGATTTTTTGGGGGAGTTTGATACCAACTTTTGCTTTATATTTGGGAGTTACAAAGTCCACAGAACTTAAATTCCTTTTAACTAAACATAAGAAAACATAAGGCTTTACAGATATATAAAATCTCTTTGTAAAAAGCTTACTTCTATACTGAACCCTGATCTCTAGATGCCTCACAATCTTAATAAGCATGCTTATTTTTGGGTACACATTGTTGTCACAAACTTTATTTCTCCTTCCTTTTTGGAGCTCAGAGGTGAGTTTTGCAAAGACTGTAATGCTTGCGTTGGAGACAATAATGCTGATAGGTTTCTATAAGGACAGAAAATACCTATAACATGAAGTATAGGTTAAACCATTACAAATTTGTTAGTAGAGAAAGAAGAGTCCAAGTCTGGTCTAAGATAGGAATATCTGTAATAAATTTTTACTGTGGCTTTAATTCTACAATGCAGTGGTTTAATCACTTAGAGAAAAAACACTCCTCTGTGAGAATGCAAATGGTTAATTTGGGGCAGAATCTGGCTGTTCTGAAAGGATTTTTTTTTTTCCAGTTTCTAGATAATGGTCTAACTTATAGATCTTCTAACTATATATAACGATATATGTAAGTTATATATATTATATATATATGTATATATATATAACTTCTATAACTATAGATCTTCTAACTTTTAGAGCTTTGATATTGCATGTGAATATCAGAGGATTCAAAAGATTTCGAGAATTCAAAAAATGTTAACTGAATGAAGAAAAACATCCATACACTTGGTATACTTGTAGTTAAAACTGAATGAAACTGATGTTTAAAAGCAAATCATGCCACAGTGTGGAGCAGCAGTGCCTCCTCTGGAAGCTCTCCCTGGTAGAACGCTCAGCGTTTGTTGTGCTCAGCTAATGGCCCATATCAGGGGGCCAGCCTGCTTGCCAGGTACTTGTTTACCCAAGAACTCCAGGTCACCTCCCTGCCATGCATAAACATGGAGCAAAATCTCTGCCGTTGAGGTGCCACACCCCTCAGAACGATTTGCCTGGGTATTTTTGTACGAATGGAAACACGTTTAAATGGGGCAGGTATTCTGCTCCAGGCTACGTTTTGTGCTGCATTTGAGCAGCACCCCACAAATCAACCCAGCACCAGCATAAAAGCACTATAAACTGTGGCAGGAGCACATGGTTGCATCCAGAAAAGTCCCTGTGCCAGCCTCTCCTCCTGAATAATTTGGAAGCTGAGCTCTTTAAATATGTGATTGTTTATATTAATGGCTGAAGTAAAATGTAAATTCTTGTTTGGCTGAATAATTTTTAAGAGGACCCTGCAGGAGTTAGGATGGGGGGATCTGCAAGGGAATCAAAAGTTAGATTCCACAGCTCAAGGATAGCAAAGGGAAAGTGGGGATGGCTTTCTTAAAACTTCAGGCCGGCAGGGTGCTCCCCTGGCCATGACAGACACAATATTTCTCATTTTGCATGATGTACACCATTAGGACAGTAAACATGATTTGCTGACTGAGTAGCTACCACCTGGCATGATACTGGGTACTAGTCTCCACTGCAGTTATTATTCAAGTGCTGTTCTAATTAATTGGATTTTATATGAGTTTGCGAGTGATTTGGGGTTAAAACCATACTTCTTTTGGGAATAGACAAAGCCTGTTTTTAATTTTACATTTATTTTGGTGAAGCTCACACAACTCACAAGAGGATAGTGAATTCTTGTGGAGTGAAAACAAGTTAGAGTACTCTTGCTGTTGCATTGATATTTCAGTTCATCACTGAGATAAACATCACAAAGCCAGTTAAGTAGGAGGGAGTCAGGGCAAGGAAGAGTGACTAGGACTTGGGGGCAGAAGGGACTAACAGTTTTCCAGAAAATGTTTTGAATGTAATAGGATCTTACTACCCTGCCATGAAATACAACCATTGTGTTGTCAAGAAAGTAGGACCGGAGGGAAAATAAAGCTGAGCCTCAGCTAGCAGAAAAGATGTAGCACAAACAGGCTGGGAAGCAAGGTTTGTGGTTACACAGGGACTGTAAACCCTTGAACTAGCCAAACTGAATATCTTTCCGTCACACTACAATGTGATTACAGGTTATTCAACACTAATCTTGTGTTAATGAAAGTAGAATTTAGATGCAGACTTATAAGATGTTCTCTGTTTAAACTTTGCACTCCCAAGGCTTTTAGAGAAGGCATTATGTACCTCAAAATCTCAGGAATAAGCAATCCAAAGCAGAAGAAATACAAATGTGATGCTGTTACCAGGAAATTTAAAAAGAAGGCTTTGAATAAAGGAGAATCTTTCTCTAATCACCTTGAACTTCAATCTCATTTCCGAGCGGATTAGTGTGATATTAATATGGCTGCCAGAACAGTAGTTATGGAAATTCAGGGCACTGTCTGCAGCACCTCAATGTGGTTCTAAATTCCTGAAGGTAGAGTGATAGTATCTCCTGTAAGAAGTAAAAAAAAATCTCTACCAAAACAATATGCCTACAGGACAGATTTTAATGTCAAAAAAAGAGAGTTTTTCCTCTTAAAAACAATATGCCCACAGAAATTTGACACATACCTGTGTCACCTTCACATAAAATCCATAGAGGAAGCAATTATTTGCCTCCCCTTCCCACCCCAAGCAAAGGCTTTGACCTTACTAAGATTAAGCTATAGTTTCTGCTTTGCAATTTGAGAGTCACTTACCTAAAAGATCTTGCTCCTGCAGGAGTAGAACAAATGCCAGTGCCCAGAGGAAAAGCATGGTTTCAGCCTGTCCGGGCTCTGCCGTGGTTGTGCTGTAGAGCCCCGCAGCCTCCCTCCCTCCCCAGCTTCCTATCGACTCCTCGTCCAGCCCTTCGTGCTGAGGTTTAGCCAGAGTTAGGCAGAAATATGCCCAGGCTGAGCCAAGATTCTTAAGCTGTTCTCTTCTGCTTCCCTCCTTTTAAAAAACACCATTCCAGCTCCATGCACAGCCCAGCTATCCAGGCAAGCTGGAAGTGGCCCAGGCTCCCCAAAGTTATTTTTTTTACCCTTGTATTTATTTACACAGACTTCAATGGAATGCAATGAAATGCTTTGGGTCCTGTACATAGAGCAAGTGAGGCAAGGAAAGGAAGGGAGGAAGGAGGAGGAAGGGGTGCTGGATGTTTCTTTCCCTGTAGAATTGCATCAGGGGCAGGCAAAGCAGAAGCACTGGAAAACACGGTATCTTTAGATCTTGTGAGCATATAGGGCTTTTACCATTACATGCTCTTTTCAAAGGGTGCAGAAACATCTTTCTTGGGCAGTACAATGTGTGGCAGTGTTGTGGGAGGTGACGACTGTCTGTGGTGCTTTATGTTTGGACAGCATCATAGGATCTCCTGAGGAGCCATCTGAGCTCTTCTCAATTTGGCAGTTTTTTTAAATTGGTTGGGGTTGGTAATAAGACATGCAAAAATAGCACTACTCGTGGTAGCCTGACAATGTGTGTGATTTTTAGCAGGATCTTGGTTGAACATTGTTTGTCTTGACTGGATAAGCATCAGTCTTTACCTCTCTAGGCTGGTGTTCAAATACTTAAGGTATCTCCTCCCTGGTATTGTTCCTCATATTCAATTGAGTTACCTTTTTTCAAACTATTGCAAAAAAAAAAGTGAGAGGCCACTAAAGCATCCTACTTAATCCTAAAGACCATTGTCCAGGACAGACAGTGTTTTAATCACTGAAAATAAACCCCTGCAAACTAGAACAGATTTCCTTGGTCTTTACTATCACCCTAGCAGTTAAAAAACCAAGTTATTTGAATATCTGAAAATGATCCTGTAGAGAAGCTGTCTTAGACCTTAAAGTATAATCATCCTCAGTGTCTTCCATCACAAGTTAGGTTGTAAGCTCAGTTGCAAGGCAAGATAGCCTCAGTAACAGAGATTCTGTGACTGAAATTTAGCTGGTAACTTTGATGAGGCATAGAACAACCTCAGTGTTTATTAAGCCCTCAGGCTTGATTTTAATAAGTTAACATTTTAATGAAAATTAAATTAGCTATGAAAATCAAAGTGACAGTGTTTTTCTGGGTGTTTTGGCTTAAATCACTGTGTAGCATACTGCAATTTTTACAAATTCTTGTTTTGAGAATAAATTTGCTTATGCCTGCTGAAAACTTACATAAAATCTTAATTTTGTTATAAACAGGCCTTGAGAGGGGAATTGCAAAAGATAGCACTGAGGCTACCCTCAGTTTTACCCTGTGAATACAAGATGATGATGTGGTAGGCTGAGATTTTTGAAGTGAGATATTATCTATGTGTTGTCTGTGCTTTGAAGAGAGGGGACTGGGGAGCAGAAGAAGAGTATTTATGAATAGTTGGCTGGTGTTTTCTGAATGTTTGTCCTTTGCCTCTGTCCTTTTTTTAAGCAGAATCACCCAATGCATTCTCTGTGTTGCAAGGGGAGCCTGTTCGTGAATGATTTCTGCATGCTCTCTCTGCCAACCTCTATGCCACACACTAAAAAGCAATGAACATTCATTGAAAGAGTTTGCCCTTCAAAACACTATAAAAAATATGGTAATTTCCATTCCAGACCACCTTTGCTGAGGCCATTCACCTCCTTTACAGCACATTTCCTTGAGGCTCCTCCTGAATTGCTCTCAGGCTCCTGGAACAGTTCAGTCCCTCTAAGGCACTTGCTGCATATTTTTGCATGCTGTGTTATGTTTGACTGTAGTGAGATGCTGGTCTGATAGCCATGGAGAACTAAACAAAATAGTGTGGGTTTTCTCTACTATTATCCTTCAGGGATTGTTTCTGTAATCAGAGAAAAGTTTTTTCCACTACAGGGAAATGCAGCCAGAAGGAATATTTCTGCCAAGTGGGATTCTGCTTTTCCATAGGACTACCTGTCCTGAGGTTTTTGGTCATCTTGGTTAATTACCTCAGATTACATTTGTTATTTATAAATACTCAGAAGGAAGCTGCAGAGTAAGATAACTAGCAACAAACTACTAAAAATCCAGGGGTGTGACAATGCCCATTAAATTGTAGATTTTTCCAAACACAGAATATTTGAGAGCAGAAGAAAGAATATGATGCAAACAGATTTGTGTTCTGAAAAGTTAGTCAGTAACTGATTATCATCAGAGAAAACATTCTTTAGCACATTCATCTTGGAAATGGCCATATATGAGAACACAATGAGATCATATAAATATATGTTTGCACAAAATCCAGCTGTTGAGATGTTCCCAAGATACCAGCAGCCAAAAAAAGCCTACCAGTGAACAGGGATGTGAATTTATGCCAGCAGGCAGTTTGGTGAAAGGGAGAACAAACATAAGGATTAAGTCTATTTTGGGAGGGGCTTTTTTTGTTTGTTTTTGGTACAATCATTCTGTATCTCATTCTTGGACTAGTTAAATGCTTGGCAAAAGCAATAAATAACTGTAAAATGATCCCACAGAGTGCATAGGGAGAAGGAATGGACTAAATAAAGGATGTGTGTCAACAGAGAACATATGTGCCATGTGAAAAAAATCACATTATTGGGCATGAAATCCTGCAGCATGGGCTCACAAAGGATATAGTTGACCAAACACTTGGGGAAAATAGACTTTATGTGAGACACAGAGAAAATTAAGTGAAGATTACTTCAGGAAACAAAAATAGGGTAGAAAACCAATCCTTGTAGGGAGAGGAAAGTGCCTTACCCTGAAGAGAAGGAAATGAAAGAGTATAATCTCCACCCCGGATTTAACACTGGGGGATGATTAAATCAGTGCAAGGTTTGTGTGGACTGCGTACCTGCCCCTGAGAGAAGATTTGAGTTAATTAGAGACTATGGAGGTACCTTAGGCTCTCATCACAGACATAACTTCTGTCACCTGCTCATGACCAGAAGTTCTTGCCACTTGGGGTCTGTTGAATACCTAATGTAAATCGAGACTTGTTTCGTGATCCATTCGGAAGAGGTCAATTATTTTCACTCTTAATCCATTTGATTTCTGACTGCTGAGTTGGAACAGTTGTTGAACAGATGCAGAAACAGAATTTTATTACCTGGAGAGGTTGATTTGTGCAGAGCAGGTATGCAGCTTTTGGGCTGCTTCTCAGGGGAGCAGAAATTTGCTCTGCAACAGTACTTCTGTTTGGTGAACAGATGAAGGGCCTCTTGCAGTGGTGATCTCGTTAGAATGTAATAGACATTGTCATTTAAATCTTTTGATAGTAGTGATTCTTAGCACCACATCCCTGGCAGTCTCCAAGGAGCCTCCGTGCCTCTGTTGTTCATGGGGCAGCCTCCATTGGAGTTACAGATCTTACGGCTGCAGCCTTCAATGAGTGAATACCTTTGTGTTCTGTGCCAGTGCAAGCCCCTCTCTGGTCTGTCTTATATCAACTTGTACTAGTGCTTATTATCTCAATTTGCAGGGCATGTAAGAAAGTGTCAAGTTCTCCCACTATTATCATAGAGGCATAGTCTTAGATGCTGTTAAAAAACCCATATCACAGGAATCATAGTGTGAAGCACTGTGAAGATCAGCTCAGTCTCTGCCCTCCATGGAGAAGTTAGCAAGCGTGTGTGTCATGGAGCAGACAACTCTGATCCAGGCTTCTTCAAAACAATACATTTTGTGCTACGCCTAAAGCCAGCAGTGAGTCAGCTACAGGAATGGACTCTCTGGTGTCATCTTGGTGCCAGCAGACTAGGCTGGATTCTGTTTGCCAGCATTAGGTAAGCATCTGATGGCTTCAGGCTGTTTTCAGTCTGTGACTTCAGCTTCCTGAGCAATGATCTGCAAGGAAACTGAATCAGAAAGCTGAAGGAAAAGGTGGGTCACATGGAATATTAGTGAATTATGTTGTTTGTTTTGTATTTTTAACTAGTTGTTATGTCCATTCATTTGACAGATTTCAGGCATTTTATGAAGCCTGGCCATGCCTCAGGAACCCTATGAAATACGATATTCAGTGTGCCCACCCATTTTACTGAAAAGAAACCTTTGTCCTTACAAAGTTGGATTAACTATATGCCCAGCTAATTTAGTAATTCAGGAATAGACTCTTGACTCCCAGTCTTGTATTGCACACATGGTGATCTGATATTCGCTATATTTTCTATTGCAGAAGGTTGCCGCCCTTTACTGTTGTAACTTTATGTTCACCCATTTGCATCATGTAAAAATGGGAAACAGATCTGTGAGTCTGTGGTGGATAATATTCAGGGAAAATAATACAGGGGAAGTACTTGATTATTTCCAAATTAGAATTACTCAGCTAGTATCTTTAGCAGGTCGGTATTGCAAACCACACCAATTAAATGAGATAATTACTTGAAACTGAAGCCACAATTTCATTCCATGAAGGAGCTGCTAATATCTGAGAAGCTATTCATGTGTTGAGGAGCACCTTGCTGAGCAGGAGTCATGACAAACAATAGTATAGCAAAGGTCTGTTACTTAACAGCTGTGTACCTTTCTCCATTAGGGAATGTATCAGCCATGCATGTGAAGCCTTTGACTACAGGTAATATTTGCCATGTGAGTGGAGATACCTAACAAAACAGAGAAACAGCTAGAAATAAATCCCATTTTTGTTTGCTACTCAGCTTGGTCTTCTTTCCTGTTAATTGCCACAAGGTCATGGAGACTTGCAAGGGGAAGAATGACTTGCCAGAGAGAGAAACAAAGCTAATTACTACACTGCTATTCCTCTTAAAATTTACAGTATGTGTATACTTTTAAAGTCAATGCCGTCAAAATACCTGGTTAAAATTCCTTTTAAAATATGTGTGTGAGTGAATATACAATACTGTAGCAGAATGATAGTAGTTCCTTTGATACTACAGATCACTTACATCTTTAGCTGCAGTTTTTCTTGAAACATGCTTTCAGTACGTTTCCAGGTGGAGAGCGAACAGGAATGTGTATGGTTTTTTTTCATCCTGCTGCCTTTGTGGTTAATCACATGATGGATCCTGTCCAACAAGATTCCCCAACAGTATGGCTAGTTATTACTGTATGGTACTGGCTTCTCACCTCTTTAATTCCAGCTGCAAAACTGCATTAAAAGACAACTTGAATACTTCATAATGCCCCTGCTTAATGGGAGAATTTGTGGTAGTTGCCATAGGGAAATACCATAACCATAAGAAGGAAGAGGAGTACCTATGAAAAAACTTCTATTAAAAGTTGATAGAAGGCATGAAAAACCTTGTGAGCATATGAACAAATGCACACATTAGCACACTCCACAAACTCTGGAGGCTGGACATTAACTCCAATTGTTAGAAAACAGATGTAAACTCAACTGTTGTCCTCTGCCCCTTTTTAAAAATTTTTTTCTAATGAGTTCATTAAAGTGCAATTGTTTCCATATGTGTTCAGGAGGAAGACGGTGGTTACACTTGCTGTTAGTTTGCTGTATCTGCATGCATAGTTTAGTTAGTGTTAAGGATCAAAGAAGTAGGAGCGAGAATTATCACCTGAAGCATCATCAATGTAGGAAATCAGGATAGCATGGATGCTGTTTCCAGTGTCAGATTTTAGGACATCCTTCCTTGCTTTAAGAGACCTGTTGGCTCAAAGTAAGTTAAAAGATCTGTTACAATATTCTGTCCAGATGCAGTAAAATGCTTTAGATTATCTGTCCCAACTGTTCTTTAATTCAGACCCACCATTGGAACTCTTTGTAAGAATAACAGAAATATTATGTCTTAATGCACATATTAATCTGTGTCATTCTGTATTTTTATTTCTGTAAGTGCTATTTTTATCTTCTTGAATACTATTTTTTGCCACACAATAATGAAGGGATGACTTTCACAGTGGTGACTATCTAATGTCTCTTCTCATTAACACTGAGAAAAGAGGAAATAGAAGATTAGAGGATAAAAAAGTCAAAGGGCAATGGAGGGCTCATTGCATGTGTTCGAGGAATAAGAAGCATCAGAGGTGAGGACAAGAACAATTGAATCATCAGGATGCTATAAATAATTCTGAAATAATCTCTTTATCATTAAGAAAGTGAATTAGGAGAAGTTGATGGGGCAAAAGCCTACAGTTTGAATTTAGAAGAAATTACTGCAGTTCAGGATGCACAAAGTGTTCTGCTGGGACCACTGGGATGGACTTGATTGCACAGCTTTGATGGAATTGTTGGAAAGAGAGCGTGGGAGCAGGCGGAGGCGAGGCGAGATAGGGGGAGTAACCCAGCAGAAGGGCAGGGGAAGGGGAGTAAAGAGCGGGCTGGCAAATATGTGTAAATGGCCCCTGGCAGCTGGGGAGCTGCCTCACAGGTGACACTGAGGTGACCTATTTCTGGCCACCAGGTTATCCCCCAGGGGCCGCTTCGTCTCCCGCCCCATCTTTGGCTCAGGCGGCTTCTTCTCGTTCCTCCTCCCACAGTAGCGCTGGGCACAGCCCAGGTGAGCTGATCTCCAGCACAGCGTGAACTGCAAACGAGAGTTCAGTGTTTTAATTAGACACAGCGGGAGCGGAGGGAAGAGGATTTGGATCAATGAGTGTCTCGAACAAAGTAACAGCCCGACTGTTAGGTACTTGACCTTGAGCGCGCTTACGCTGGTGCGGAAGCAGAGTTCGGTCCGTGCCGGTGCTGAGGGGACTGCTGTGTGGCACCCGGCAAAGCATTGGTTTGCGTTCAGCCTAAACCACCATCTACTCTTCACTCTGCTGGGTATCTAAGCAGGGCCATGTCAAATATCTTCGAAGGCTTTTTAAGCCTCTGAAAGCATCATGTAGTAAGTAATCTATATGCTGTGGCAAATCAGAATACCTTTGGGAGTTAAGTCTTAAAAAACCCCAAAACTAATTGTGTTTCAGCTCACGTTCACTTACCACTTGAATGCCTGGTGATCTCCGTTAGTGAGAAAAACTTAGTGCAGTAGTACTTTGAAATTATATGGTGCCACTGTGATGTTCTAATGTGTCTGGAAAAGCAGAAGTCAAGCTGCTGATCACAGCTGCTGTTCTCTGCACAGATAATTGAATGTGGATTTTCAGCAATTCCCTGAGTGGGCTTCAGCTGGTGCACTTCCACTCTGTGTGAACACAACTGCGTGGCCAATGCTTTAGACCCAGATGGACAAAACCCCCGGAGTCAGGGATAACATAAGGGATCTCATGGTATTCATAAGGTAACTGGATGCAGTCTTTGTTCATTAATATAATTTTGTGAGGTGGCTTAGAATAGACTACTGGGTACTTTCATACATCTGCAATGGTAATCTGCTGCCTCTGCATGTATTAGAAATGTTATCCTACCACTTGAAAGTGAGATAAGCAGGATGTCACAGTTAAATATCCCAAATAGCAGCACAAAATGTTTTGCTGGTTCTTATCAGTTGTTAGTCTCAGTAGAAGAGAATGTACATTTTTTTGTAACAGCAAGGCACAAGCTTTGTGCTGGAGCTCCCAATTTCTCCTCATCTAATACTATTGGTTCAGGATCCTAGTATTAGACTTCTTATGAATATAGATGCTATTTTGAGGAGATAATTTTTGGACTGTAATGTAAGCTTTTGCTGTTTGCTTTGAGAAATATCTCATTCTTTGTGCAAAATGTTTACATTAAACAGATACAGTCTGTCCCATAACTTTAGACAAAGCACATCCAGGCTGCCCTGTTGCCTCTTGCTCCAGAAAATAGGTTATTTGAATTCCTGCCGCCATTTCTTTCAGGCTCTGTGAAATACAGCTTGACAAAGCTAAATCTGTTTCCACTGATTTCAAACTACCTTGTCAGCATTTTCTGAGCTCCCTACAGATAACAAATGGGAATGTAACATTTTACTGCCATGGATCAGCTGCTATCTGACAAATTTAAACACTGGGGGCTGAAACTCTGGTCTGCTCTCTGAATATTGAATATTGATTTATGAAGAATCTGAGATGGGAATTAAATTAGTATCTTTAGTTAGAAGGAAATGGGAAGCTTTTTCGTGCCTAGTCTTCCTTCCTTCCTTCCTTCCTTCCTTCCTTCCTTCCTTCCTTCCTTCCTTCCTTC
>VZTJ01002722.1:531197-579228 GCA_013397795.1 Orthonyx spaldingii | reverse complement strand
CCTTCCTGCCTGCCTGCCTTCCTGCCTTTATCCATACTGATTATTACAGTGGTTTACCACCACATTTGCATCAATATGTTGCATAATCCTCAATTATCATTTTGGTTTTCTGAGTTGCTATTCTCTGAGAAACTTTTATTGTTTTTCTTGGCTTAACTGCGGACTGTCTCCACCCTCTTTCCTTCTGCAAGTGATCAAATTCTGCAAAGAATTTTCTGCTTTGGATAGACTATCACTTCCCACCCATACTGTTCTCACTGAGGTTGGAAATGTTATTCATTTTATTTAGTGTAGGGAAAAACTTGGCTAACCCTTCAAAACAATCTTTCAAACACTGTAATTCAATAAAATCCTTATTTACAATGGCCATAGCTATTTTTCTCAGTGCTGTCCAAACTGAGTTCTCTCTGGTTACAAGAGAATGAAGCATTGTTTTCCATTCTGACGGCAAAATGGTTCTATTTTATTTTTCAGTTCAGGAAAAGTGCAGCATAACCTTGTTTAAAAGGTTTTCTAGAAAAAGAAGCAGCTGTTACTCTCCACATTATGCTCTTTTTAATGGGTTTTGGGCCAGGGACTGAGGGAGAAAAGCTGGCAGTTGTATACGATCTGATGAGTGTAAAACTGTTATTCTGAGACTTGGATTTTCCAATTCTTTCCAGTCCTAATCATTGCTTTTTCTTACACACATGAGCACTGATTTTCAGTTCTGTCCATTGATTAAAGGGTGCGGTTTATTTTTCTTTCTTTGGACTCAAAATTATTTAAGTACAAGATAATATTTTATTATGATGTGGATGAAAACACTTCCCAGTAACTGCCATTTTGTTTGTAAACAGTGCCTCTGACTGAGTCTGGTTTTACTGAGGTCTCAGTCTAAAGCTGTGCAGATATGAATGATGATTTCCTTGTATAAACACAGAAAGTGTGAGTGGTGGCAGTATGGAAGCTGTAAATGAAACCTTTGGAAAGCTGTACAGCACTGAAGCATTGGTTTCCTTCCCTTAGGATCCACGAAAGAGTAGCTGGGAAGGGAGTAAAAACCTCTAGATTTGAAAAGAAATGTCATCTGGGGTGACCTGTAACTTAGTGTTGTCCTTGACAGTTTCATGGTAATTGTGTTAGATATCACTTGACTGTACCAGCAATGCAATTATATCTTATTTATCCCTTCCTTCTACCCATATAAAAGAAAAAATCAAAGCTGAAAGCTAGTTTTTCCTTCCTGTGGTAATTGGGGTGTTTTTTAAAGCACTGTGGACAGGTTTGGGAGTGGCAAGGGCTTTGAATGAATGTTTGACATGGGCTGAAAACTACAGCAGAAATTTCCAAAGATCCTTTTTCCCTAGTGGGCTGCTTGTTTGGGAGTGATTTACAGGGGTAACAATTTAGTGTTTCATGCACTTCTGTCCTGCAACAGCTTGATGAATTTTTTTCCAGGTTCTTGACCAAATAGGTCTGGAAGTCCTTGTATTCACGCAGCATGGTCTGCAAGTGTCAGTTGCAGATCAGAGCCTTGTTTGTGAGGAACTGAATTCATGTCAAGACTTGAGTGCATCGGTCTGGACTCCCAGACACCTGAAAGACAGGAACTGCCATTTTCATTACTTTGAAGTTCCATTTCCTGCCCACCATTTCAGTTCAGATGTGTTGTGAGCAAGTAGTAAACTCCATTTACCCTCTCTCTGTGCTTCAAGGCACTAGGGAAGTTGGCCTGAACCTGACTTGGCCGCAGGGCTGCAAGTGCTGGCAGCAGCCGAGTGCATTTTATCTCCTCTCTCCTGGGAGCAACATGCTACTGGGCTGTGGCCACTTGTAGCACGTGGCACCACCACAACCTGCACATCCACCACCTGGAAAGGAAAGAACAAAAGGGGTTTGTGTGTGAGAAACTGGAAAAAATGCTGTATCTGAAGCTTCATCAGTACTGATGAAGTGAAGAGAACATGGGCCTGCCTGCCACTCCAATATAGGGAAGGCTCCACCAGCACAGCTCAGACTTTCCAGAGATCCCGGAAGACTGATCATTTATTCTGACTCTCCAATATAAATCAGATGATAATATTTCTCACAATATCTCATGGAGAGGGTTAGGTCACAGCTTGGGTTAGTTTTTATGACGTGTCTGTTTTCTGTCTTGGAGATTACGATTTTGCATGCTTTCAGTAGAAAGCAGAGGGTAACTGAAGCACCGCTCGTACCTGGAAATGGACACCTGGTCCATCTCCAGGCAGCCTGGAGACTGCATGCCATCAAGGATATATTCTAGAGAAGAGGTACCACAAAAGGACCCCTGCCCCATCCCCGCTGCACAGCCATTCTGCATCTGGAACTCTGCCTTTGCTAGCGCTCTCTCAGGGCAAAGAAAGACAGGTTTAGATGGCGTTCTTATATATACATATATGTATATGTATACACACACACACATATCTATTTATATATAGATATGTGAAACCAGATATCTGTATAGATATCTGTTGCTACAGTCTTTCCCCCAGATGGTCTTTCCTTTTCTTTATAATCTAGATACTTGTATTTTTCTGCTACAGGGACTTGTGCCAAGAGAAGACCTGAAGGAATTGAGCTGTCTCCTCTATGCCTCAGTCATGAGGACCCGTGTCCCTTGGTGCTGCCTTGAAGAATCCCTGCAGTGACCCAACCACCCCAAACCTGGCATCCCTTTCCTGCTGCTCTGCCTACCAGAGTCCTGCTGTTCGGTCACAGGCCCTGCAGCAGTTCGGGATTGTGCTCCACAGCTAAGCAGTAAGTAACTAAAGCTTCAAGTGTCCTGCTAACAGAGCGTCACCCAAGCATAATCCAGGTCCTGACTCAAATTGACAAGGACAGGTTGGACTCTGAAATAATCTCTTTAAATAGCAGCAGCCATCTCTTTCAAATGCACTTCCCCCCCTCAGCCAGCACTGAGAGCTGCTTACAGCACATTGCCTGCTATTTCCTGCCCAGGCAGCGCAGGGCTGACACTTCTCACAGGCAAGTGTGTCCCCTGCCAGCAGTCTCCCAGCTTTGCTTTGCACCAGGAATTACAATGAATTTTGCAGCACAGTTTATCTACTTCAGGGTGTTAAGGAACAGAAGTCCCAGGGACCGCTACAGGGAAGATGAAGACTACGACCCTTTCTGGCAAAGGTTGGAGAATATCGCTGTCTGACTTAGAGCTAGAGTGCTCCTTTATCCCCCTCAGGGGTTATGGTCAGCCCTCGGGGTCCTCCCAGGGCCAGGCCCACGGACATGACAACCCCTGGACCCCTCCTGCCTCCTTATGATGTCGTAGTTGGAGTTTTGCTTCACCTCGTTGTTTATTTAGTTGCTGTGCTGTATAGGTAATGCTTTCTTTTCCTTTCCTCACTTTCTTAAAAAAAATCAAACCACACAAAAGAACCCAGGAAATTGTTTGTAATTTTCTATAATGTCCCAAGGTTCTGTGGGTATGAGTTACTCTTGGAGTTATCCACTAGAAGACGTGGAGATTTGAATATTTTTGGCCCGTGGAGTTCAACTTTTTTATTTCTTCATTAGTACAATATCAGAAATAACCATAGACAGGCCAATGGACTGCTGAAAATTTATCTTGGGATAGCCTATGTTAGATCCTGTTATTACAGTTCTGTGGTTGTCTTTGTTATGGTGCTTAAATTCCTGTTTTCAGTCGTGGATGGTGCAGATGGAATTTAAGAGTCGTCTAGTGCCCTTGTGTAGCATGAGCTGAGGCTATGCACACACATGGCATGGTGGTGTTGTGCAACCTCATTCTTAACCTTTTCCATAGTTTGTTTCTCCCTCAGTTTTATTGTCTGGACACCACTAGTGAGATCATGCTCTGGTTTTGCCAGATGTGGTACAAAGAAGGAACAATTCTCATTTCCTGCATTTCCTCGTTGCAGATATTGCTAACATTAAAACATAAATTGTTTCAGCAGGCCTGATGCTGTTAATAAAGGGGAAGACAAGGTCCCAGCTCTGCACTACAAAAAGGGCTTGCTCAAAGTCACCCATGATGTGACCTGTTCTGCAATGCACTGTGAATCTCCTTCCAGCATAGAACCACTTTTTCCTCTAGTTTGAGTGATGCTATTTGTTCCTGATTACAAGTGAATTGTGGAGATGTGTTAGTCACCAGAAAACCTCTCCACTCAGAATACATTCAACTTAGGAAAAAGTTTAATTGCGTGAGGAGTTTTAGCTGCCAAACTCTGTGCAGTGTTGGATAGTGATCACCTGACATTCATAGCTGTGAATGTCTTATAAGTACTTTTGAAAGGAATGGATCTGTTTTGAGAGACAGTTGGTTACCTCTGCTTCAACACTTCCATGATGGCCTCATGAATAATTCTTGCTTTCAGATTGCTTTTTCTAGTGGTATCTATTGAACAGCTGACACCCATTGCCAGCAGTAAGCAATGACGTGTATAGTGACAGAAGAATGGCAATAGATTATGACCACAGATGAAGGCAGATATAGTGCTAGGCTCAGGCTCTGGTAAATCTGGCTTACTGAAAGTAAACTGAGATTTTATCAGAAGTGGTAATACAGCTTGGTTGTTTCCTGCATGAGCTTGAGCTTTCTTCGTGTTTATTACTGGTGCAACATCACATAGGTTTGTCAAACCTGTGTATGGTGAGTAGAATTACAAAGGCCTGCTCAGTCTCAAGGCTTGGTTATTATGTACCCATGTGTGCTGGATGGTCACAGTGCTTACACTTTTGTCATACAGGCTAGTTACTAAGCCCTGATCTCTTTGTCTTTAAGACATTCTGATAAATAGCCCTGCGGAAGTCTTAGGCAAGTCACTGGATCTGTCTGTGTCCCAGTTTCTATCAATAAAGTTGAGCCAATATGTGCTGAACTTGTTTTTCTGTTTAGGGGAAGGTGTTGGTGATTCCTGTGTAATTTAGGAACAAACACTTTGCCTAGGGTTTAGGTATATAAATGTCAGATATTCATTTTATATTTCCATCCTGTATGTGCCACTAGTTGGAGTGATACAGTCTTGAATGGGTGTTTCTAAGTACTAGTATTACACAAAATACTAAGACAGTCAGTCATATTTTAGTGCAGTATTGTCTTTGGTCTGTTTTAAATTTACTCTCAAAGAGAGATCTAGTGTGTTCCTTCCCCGTGTTTGCAGGAGTTTGCTTGTACAGTTTACCCTGTAGAGGTGTGCAGGGCACTCAGACACTATACTGTTCATAACCTGGAATTCCTGGCAGTGAAGATGACATCTGTTATGATGCTTCTTGACACCCTTATCTCAGCAAGCCTCTATTTTTTTACCATTTATCTTTCATAAAATCCCACTTGCACAAGTTACTGAGATGCATTAAAAAATTGCTGCTATTGCAGGATTTGGATGTATTTGGGGACAAGTGAAAAGGTGGAAGAGGAGTTGAGATGGAACAGGAATGTTTAGGAGCTATTGGGAAAGGGAATTGCAACAAACAGGAAGGTATCAGAGGGGTCTGGGAGGCTCAGGCATCCAGAAGGGTCAGAGGAGACAGCACTGGGACATGGAATTAGAAGGATTAATTGAGCTGGAGATGTTCTGGGTAAAAGGGATTTGGATGAGGGAAAGGGTCCTCTCTGTCATATCCTGCAATTGCCTCCTTCTTCCTCCTGTAAGAGGAGATCCCAGCCCCAGACACATTGCAGTCATAAGCTGAGCAGACTGCTCCTGCAGCAGGCTGCTCCCCCTGCCTTGCCCCCTGTACATGACCCATCTCTGCTCAACAGTTTGAGGAAAGAGGCAGAAGTGACTTTAAAGGGGTCACCTTTTGCTGTAATAAGTATTCTGAACCTGCAGGCATAAGATCTGAGCCCAGTTACCTGAAAGCAGATGACGAATATATCTAAAACAATGTCTTACCAATGTCTGTTGGTCAGAGTACTCCAGGAAGGTCTTCAGGGAGCCTGAAGGTGATGACAGCATATAGGTATGAGCTTAAGAAACCCTTACACCCAAAACATTAAAAAAGGACAAAATTAAAAATCCACATGTGAAGAACACATGCCTATGAGTTTGAAGTGGTATTTAAGTTAACATTTTGTGACTTCTCAGCCCAAGCTGGGCACTGGAGTTGGAACTTCTCATCATGGCACAGGCCTATAGGGATGCTAAAGTATTCTACAGAACTTGAACCATACTGTTGTTGCCCACAAAAATCAGATTCCTTACCTGCAACAAGCCAATAATTACACACTGAGAGAGCCATTCATTATACTTGAGAGTTGCACAAGCCTGGGTGCTCCTTGTATTCCACAAATCAAGCACACCAACTATCAGTGCTTTTTGCTACCAATACATTGTAACAAACAAAGGAATCAGCTTTCATTCACTACAATTCTCTTATTAATTAGTATTCTATCTTCTATTGGTTAATGGTTCTTTTGTTTCTCATGCTAATTAGTCCTCATGGTCAGTCTTTCTCTTCTTTTGGGTCAGTGGTTTCTTGGCTTGTTGGTCGCAATTTGCCCCAGCCAGAATCACCTTTTACTCAGTTGGGGCTGATTTCAGCAGAGCTGCTGAGTTGGCTTTGTTAGTTTCTTCTTTCTCTTGGGAATTCTGCGAAAATGTCCTTGGGGCCCATAAATTCTGCAATTTTTGTGTTCACTATCAGTGGTACATCCTTCTCCCCAAGCTTTGTTGACTTCGTCTGAGGCCTGAGATCATTGAAGTGTGTCAAGCCCTAAACCTTACTGAGGCAATTCTACCAGCAAGTAATTTGCTTTTCTAGCACATAGACATCACTTAGCTGCTATCTGTTTCACGGATTAAATCTCCCTTCTTGTTGATTAGGCTTGTAAATATATGAAAATCAAACACCAAAAAACATCCTTTCTTAAGAAAATTTTTACATTTCCACCATTTGCAGCACTGTCAATCCCTCTTAATGGTGAATGTATATCACTGTGAATCCAGATGATAGAAGCTGCTGTAGTAATGACAAAGATGAGTTTTCTGTCTTATATTAAAATTAGTTTTCTTTTGTGACAGTTGAATTTCCATCTGTGAAGCAGTACATGGGAATGTAAGTTCATAATTCCAACTTCATGTCTGCCTCGAAACATGTTGTTGTGACTCACGTTGAAAGTGTAAAAGCTGCCAAATGGGCCAACTGCTGACCTTGGGTACATCTGCAATCAAAATGACAACACTGGCTCAGGCCAAAGAGTAGTCCTTCTCTCTGTCCTCTCCCTTGTGGTGGCCAGTAACAGAGCTGGGAGAAAAATCAAAGCCACCTGTCGTGGGTTTACCCAGGAAGGGTCAGTCTTTCAAGTGACCTGTGGTGCAGGAAGCAGTGCACCTTGCTTCCTGGGAAACAGAGCCAGTGACCAGCTAGTTTTGAGTATTGATGGGTGTATAATCCAATTAAAAGTTGTTCCGCCTCCAGGGAAAAAAACATATTTAAGAGAGATACACCTGAAAAAAACTCTCTTTTCCTGTCCTGTTGCTGCGAGAGAAGCAATTCCTGTGCTTCTCTCTCTGGTAAGGCTGGGCCTTTGCCCTTTCCCCCCCCCTCCCCTCCTCAGAGCGGGNAAGTCAAAGTGTTGTTTTTTGTATTGTCATTGAAAAAAATGGAGAGGTGGGAAGAGCAAAAGTGTTCTGACGGGTTTGTTCTGGTTCTTAATTTTTTTTCTTCCTTTTAAGTCTGTTAATAAACTTTCTTTATATTCTTTAAAGTTTGAGCCTGCTTTACCTACTCCTAATCCTTATCTCACAGCAAAATTAAATAAAATCTGGTAAGTGTGCTGGCGTTTAGCCAAAAAACTCAGGTGAACGAACTCAAACCACTACACCACCTAAGATGCCTTCTCTCTTATGCTTTCATGGAGATTGCCAAGTGCTATGGGGCTTCCTGAAATACAGATGAATTCTTGAATGACGTGTATTGGCCACTACTTCATTTAGTTCAGCAATTTTTTTAGGAGCCTGTTTATGTTGTTGTTTGTCATAGAGTCCTCTGGCAAAGAGTTCAGCAAGTTAATTATTTTCTCTAAGGGAAATTTTAAATTTTCTACCCGATACTTTCATATGATCTCCCCCTAACATTTATACTGGGCAGAGTGGTGACTAGTCTTTCACAATTTCCTATTCCCTGGACATCCATGATTTTGCAGATTTTGCTCCTTCAGTTTTAGAAGCTGTGGAGATCCATTGCATCAGTTTAATCTGTTTAGTCTGTTTTGTGAGTCCTGAGAGAAACCATCTGCATGTACTTCACCTGATGGGGACATGTAATTGTCCATCATTGTAGGATAACTGCTTGGACAATTCTTTCTCTCTCTAATGAAGGCAACAGTTGTGGTCTTTAGGTATAGTATGTATTAGTGCTTTTTTTCTTCCCCAAATTATTTTTGCTGGTTTTATTATTTTGTTAGTTTGTTAATGCTACTATTTTTCACAATTTGTTTTCCCTAGTGCTGTTTAACTTGATGAATATTATCAGTACATTCAAAAAACCAAACTTGAAATAGAAAAATTATTCATTCCAAGTTGTTGATTTTTATTATTGTAGGAGTACATTTTGGTACACACTGTCTTTGCATTGACTCTGAGATTTTAAAATATGTAGAACTATCTGCTTAAACAAATTATATTTTTTTCCTGTGCCTTAATTATTTATGGAGTGTCTGCATACGGATCTTCTCTTTTTTTTTCCAGTTATGCTGAGCAGCTGTTCTTGAAAAAGTAGGTTTATAAACTGTATTTTCATGTTTGCTTTTACTAATCACTTTAAAGGTAGAATGTTGTAATTTATAACCATGTAACAAAGCTTGCCAGCTGGGTATTTTTTCAATGTCTGGAAATAAACAGACCTTTTAATGAAAACTTTTGACAAACTCCAAAAAAGGAAAAGCTCCATTTGAAAGGAACAGTGTTTTATAATGCTGGGGTTTGTATTTATATTGGCTCAGATCTTCGTCTGGTGGACATGATTGCTGGAGTAGGGGCTATATTTTGTTACTGTGCTTGAGAAGTCACGTGCCGTGTTGTGAGTACTTGCATGCTTTGCTGCCTGCTTTGGCTCTTCCTGCAAAAGAAATCCATATAGATCTCTGCCAAGCATGTGGAATGCTTTTGAGGCAAGAGATGCTTTTGACCCAACACTGTCATTAGTTGCCCATTCGTGATATGTGATCAAACCTCAGCCGCTGCTTACCTTGGGAGTTTGAGAGGTCTAGGAGGGTCTGTGACACACCCAGGTGGGCTCAGTATGGGAAAATGTCATTCTCTAATGTAAATGAAACGTGTGGGTGTAGAAGAAGAATCAAAGTTATTCTGAAATAAATACATACAAGACATATATATACAATAGAATTATGATATTCCCTTGATTAAGAGGCTGCTGACCTTTCAGATGCAAATGTATGATAATTTTCATATTAAATATAGAGACAGTAATATTTCAGGTGTACTCTAAACCTAGTTCAAGCTTGAAAAGCATTTACATATTTTACAGCTGTTTGACTTTTGTTCCTTTTATTCCAATGGTTACAAGGTGTTGTCTCCTTTGGAGTCCTGAGTAGATGCTCACTGTTCATGGGAGTGGTGCTGCGCATCAGGGACTGAGAATCTGATTTACTTCCCTCCATTTTTTTCCGCCAAAAAACTGAAACCTAAGATTAGGGCAAAACACTATTATACCATTTTGGTTTTCCTATTTGCAGATACAAATATTTGATGGCACTAGTGTGGTGAGGCATTACCATGTGCTTGTACTTTCTCACAGAGTCCTGCTTCAACAATAAACTTCTTGTGGTCTTCTCTGGCTGGGTTTTTTTTTTTGGTTTTTTTTTTATGGACCCTGATTACACCTGATGCAATGAAAAATGAGAATTTTTCTTCCATCTGAAATGCCAGTTGGATAAAAAATTTGACCCATAAAATCACACATTTTTGATCTGCCTGGTTTTTTTACCCTACATATATCCCTTTAACCCATTTCCAGTGTAAGAAATATAATTCATTGCTAGTGGTTGCTAAACATTTTAGATAGTATGTTCAGAAATAAGACATATATGTTCTTCCTTTTGGAGTGCTTATGGGAGTCTGTGATATGGAATATATTTTTTCAGAAGGGAGAGGAATGGAATGAACTCTAACAGCGCTGTGGCCTCTTGGATGCTGCTGCTGTTGTTTTTGCTGGGGGCTGTGCTGTAACAAGTTCACAGGGAGGCAGTCTGATCTGGTTCTCAGCTTTGCATTAAGCAGACTAACGTGCACCCGAACTAACACTGGAAGCTTAACATCTTTATGAGGTGTTCCAGCTGTCTAACCCCAATGGAGCAGAAATGCAGAGAAGTGTAGAATAGAGCTACTTGATAAGTTATTTGATTTGAAAGCAGAATGCCTGCTGTTAGGCTGTATCAGTTTTAAGATACAGTATTGGGAAAATACTTTAAATCACAAGTGTCAGCATAAACAGTTTACCAATGTGTATATACTTTATTTACTTATCTTAGAAAGTAAGTGTTCTATTAATTTTAGAGAGAGAGACCTTGCTACAAAAATTGTCTCCTGTGAAGATATACAGAATTATTGATGCTACTGGTATATTACTTGATTCTAATAATAAAACATTTTATATAACCCATATTGTTATGTGAATTCCTCAGAGGAAAAACTGGAAGTGTAAGAGGAACCAGAGCTATTGGCACAGATTATTGATACCATTAAGGAAATTGATGATGCTGCCCAAAGTGGGGCAATTGCTCAAAAATCAGAAGTTTCTAAATATTTAAAAATTCTTTTTGGAAATTATTACAAAGCACATTACAGTGCTGATTGCTGCTTTAGCCAAACATTTGCTTTAGCCAGCTCTGCTGATGAATAGCTTCATGACTTAAACCCAAATTATTTTGGGAAAAAGGTAAATATTTCTTGTTGGAGATAATGCTGAAATTTCTGACATAATTTAGCATGTTTGTTTTTAGAAAACCATTTTTACCAAATAGATTAATAGTGAGTCATGTAGAGGAGCTTATAACATCTGTGTAATCATAGCCACAGACCATGGGTGGTATCAGCTCCTTTCCAAATCACTGGTCTTCTGCTTAATGTTCTTTTTCCCCATAATAATCTCCAAATTCCAAGAATTCCTATAAGTTTTGCATTTATGTGTTAATAGGACTGCAAAATCTTGCACTATGGTGCATTTTTCCTTGTTAGCTGAATGCTGTGGACCATGGAGTCAGGCAGTTCAAGGTAGGAAAACTGGCAAATTTTTGTAGCAGTGTTGTCTCTCCTCAGTTTCTTGGGGAAGGATGTTGTTGTGCCACCACATTTCTGTCATATCTACACATGTATTTACATATGAAGTGTTAACTCACAGATCAGGAGACCTAATTCTTTAGCTCTGTAGGAGGATATAATTGTTATCCCTTATCAAAGTAATTTCCTTCCCATCATGAGGCAGCTGATGGCTGTCAAGAGTATGCTCTGCAAGTATGCAAGGGCAGACAGCAGATCTCTTGTGTACAGTGTAGTGGTATTTGTTACTGCTATTAACAGTTTATGGGAATGGTCTGCAGCAGCTACTTGCCTTTTTCGAAAAAGATAGAATTGCATACAGAAAATATAATTCCAGTTATTCCAACGTTTTTGGAAGCACTGAACTAGGATCATTGCAGTTTGAGTACTAAGGAAGGTCTGACTGTCCAGACAACACGGATTAAGTATCTCCTATTTTCCTGGATAGGACAGTTTCCCAGTTTGTCCACATGTCAAGTTATTTGTGGCTTTTCTAACAGCTGGAGGGTTACAGTATCTTTCAGAGCCCCTACAGACAGGTAAAATGACAATAGTAACTCAGTCTGCCTGTTTGAGGCTTGTAAAAGAGCAACTGAGATGTGCATCAAGCCTTTGATTATCCAAGGTTTTCTAACAATTTTCTTTTATTTGTTTTCAGGGATGACAATAAAATAAAGAAACAAGATATCCCAGCACTTTGTGATCTTCACTGCTGTAAGGACATGCCCATAAGAAATGGCCTTATTGGGCAGAGGCCACCCTCTATCAACCCTGAGAGACTGAAGGATTTTGGTGAGGAGGATTTCCTAAACGGGGATGTGAAGACCTGGGAAATGAAGATAGTGAGCCGAAATGAGGAGTTACTTAGGGATGCTCTTTCCTGCCTCCCTCAGCCAAGCAGTAGGACCAGCCTGGCAAGCTGTAACAAGCTGATTCGATTTGAAGACATTAGTGCAGCAGCCTTCAAAATCCAGTGTGGTGTTCAGAAAACCCCCTGCATGGTAGGGAATCTTTATGGTTTTGCATTCTCTCAGTGTTTCTTTTCTTTTTCCTTATGAAAGTTGATCAATGAAGGAAGAAATGAAGGAAGAGTATGTGTAAATTGCAGCAGATACAGTCACTCTGTAAGAAGACTCATGTTCATACTAGTTGTATTTAGCTGTCAATAGTAATTTTCTTCTTACCTGTTTACACTAACCTAAATCCTCAAAGATTGCAGTGACCTGTAAACAAAGGATAAACCACTCTATGCATAGACTTAATGCACTGTGGTATTATGCTCCCAGTGAAAAACTCCTGCTACTAGAAACCTGAGCTGGAGGTGGCAGCCCACCAGTGTTTGGGTAAGCACTCTTGTGGGAGGGTCTGGCTGGAAACCAGCCCTCATATTTGGAGAGCTGGAAGGTACAGATTTCCCTTCTCAGTCAGGCCAACCGGGAAGGGTTGGATGCGTTCTGTAACCAGGTGTTTCTGCCACAGGTGTCTTCAGAAAAATAAGGAAGTTAAGATAGACAACAGAAACACATGTCCTGTCGATCCGTCTCAGTACAGAAATGACTGAGATACTCCCATCAATGTACAAGATCTGCTAAAGCATAAGAGAAGTACAGTGGCAAGCTATACTCTATTTTTATACTTTTCCATGGTATATTTCTACTGTTGGGAGCTCTTCAAGAAGGCTACTGTGGATGTTTTGTGGCTAATCTGTTTTCGTTTTGATGGGTGAAAAGAATTGGCATTTGCCTTTGCCAAATGGCAATTCCTAGCAGCAGCCCCAAATCACACTCTCAATGAATTCTCGTGGATTGTTTTTCTGGCATGCACAGGAAAAGGACCTGGAAATCTCAGTCTCTGCTTGGGGTTAGCAGTGCCTGGAGTGAAGTGGTTGGGTCCTCAAGGTACAGCAGTTGTCCTCGTTCCCAGAGGATGCCTGCTGATCCAGAG
Organism: Orthonyx spaldingii; assembly: GCA_013397795.1. Lineage (NCBI taxonomy): Eukaryota > Metazoa > Chordata > Aves > Passeriformes > Orthonychidae > Orthonyx > Orthonyx spaldingii. The sequence goes on along the minus strand of VZTJ01002722.1, from coordinate 566,017 downwards.
ACATCATAACTACTTCCAGTGTGGTTTTTTTAGCCTAGCATTCCCAAAATAAGGATAGCTGGATTTTTTGTAGCGTATTACTGAAGAAATATGTCTTGTGTCAAAGGACATGGTACAAAACGTTTGTGGTTGTAAGGTGGCCCAAAAGATTTGGCCAGAATGCAGGGAAGTTTTGGTTAGGGTAGAGTTATTTTTTTCACAGTAGCTGGTATGGGGCTGTGTTTTGGATTTGTGACAAAAATATTGTCGATAATACAGAGATGTTTTTGTTACTGCTGAGCAGTTCTCACACAGAGTCAAGGTGTTTTCTGTTCCTCACTCCACCCCACCAGTGAGAAGACTGGGGATGTAAAAGGAGTTGGGAGGTGACACAGCTACAACTGCTGACCCCAACTGACCCAAGGGACATCCTATACCATATGACACCTTGCTCAGCAATAAAATTAGGGGGAAAGTCAGCTGGGGGCCTGTGGCTCAGGGCCTGGCTGGTCATCAGCTCTTTGGTGGTGAGCAATTGTTTTCAATTGCATAAGTTGTCTTTCTTGGGTCTTATTTATCTCTCTTTGTTATTTTCCTTTTAATTGCAGTGGTGGTAGTGGTGTTGTTACTATTATTATTTTATTTATTTATTTATTTATCTTGCTAACTGTTCTTATCCTAACCCATGAAATTTCTCACTTTTACCCTTCAAATTCTTATGTCCCCCAGAGCACGGGGGAGGGAAATGAGCAAGTGGTAGGATGGTGTTTAGTTGCCAGCTGAGGTTAAACCATGACACCTCTCAACTTAAATAGCTCCTTTCTCCTGGATGTCCCTGACAGATTTATGCAAACCAGTTGTATCCCCTTTCTGCATTTACTGTGTCAAGCTAAACAGCCACACTTTCTTTAGTCTTTTTATTTATGAACTATGCTCTTAAAATTATCAGAATAGTGGAAAACCTATATCCATATAAAACTCTGTATATTGTAGTGTAAAAATAGCCTATGACTGTTTTTATTCAAAGTAATGTTCCTGCAGAAGTCATTAGTGCATTTTCATTTCATTGATTCAAAAGCACAGAGAGGTGTCAAGAAAAACATAGAAAACATTTATTTTAACTCATCGTTGAGAGGTAAGAGCCCCTTTCAAGGACATTTATTTAGATTTAAAAAATGAGTGTGACTATAATCCATTCAGTTAATTGAAGGGAGAAACATACTGCAGGGAGATTCCTAATCACATAAGACCATAGATGGAGCATCCTGATTCCTTAGGTAGGAGTTTTCCTTGCAGCTGAGATATGGCATCATGAATGAATTGTAACCTATCAAAGAGGTAGTGAGCATAAGAAAACAAGGAATTGACATTAAATTGCACGCCTGGTTTGGCTACTGATGAAGGAGCTGTAAGGGTTGTGTTGTGTTAGCTTTGTGGGTGCCAGAGGGAGGCTGTGCTGTGTGTTGTACAGTAGATATGGCATCTATAGGCCTTAGATAAGATCATGGTGACTAAAGGGAAATCTTACAGCCTAGTTCAGTGAGTCTTATGAGGTCACACATCAGGTCAGTTCAGCTGAAAATAGCACTGATGCCTGCTTTGTTTGAAGTAATTGTTACATTTAGGCTGCATGAAAAAAGCCTCAGTTAAAGGAAGGCAAAAATGATAACCTAAAGAATTAAAATACTGAGTATCAAAATTAAAGAAAAATATCAATCTAAAGTACACCACCCCTGTGGTAAAGAGTGACTTAATGACACAATTTTAAATGTAGGAGACTTAGCAACTTGCTTATTCACAGGATTCATCTCCTTAAATCCTTTTTCTAATTGTTCACTCTAAAATCCAAAATTCTCTACAAAAGCAAGAGTGGTATGTGAAGAACTGGTAGCATTTCTTTTATAGTGTTCTTGTTCTATTTTGCATAGGGATTCTCCATAGATTAGGATGTTTAGGATATAAACTATTATCCTATTAGTGTACTAAGCACTTTCCATTGTTTCAGTTCTCCAGCCAGATTTGCAAAGGAGCAGCAAGTGGTAGCTCTTATGTCGGGATTTTCAGAAGCAAAATAGAGAATCTGGCCCCACCTATGGGTGAGGAGCTCAACATATGTTTGTAAATCCACTAAAAAGCCTTGAAAAATTCACCTGAAACATGTAGCTTAACTGTATCCTTTAAAACAAGTGTCTGTTTCAGATATATTCCATTTATATAAATTCTCTTGGAAAGTCACACAGTCTGAAAAACATGTCAGTACAAATTAGTGTATACACTATACACTGTATGTATAACACTGCCAGATATTGCTTGTGATAAATATTTTGTCATGCTGGTTTTGAATCTGTCTCGCTTTGTGACTTATCTTAAATGAGGACTTGATCCCCTAAATCACCAAGGCCTCATTTGCTTTGGCAGCCAATAGAGGAGATGGAGCCAACTCTGAAATAGAGCTGCAGTAAGCCTGGTGAGCTGGCACCTACAGGCTTACTGCATCTCTGTTTCATAAGATATCTTGCGTAAAACTCTTGGTTTAGTGAATATGGTAATAGGAGATTAATATGTTGATGCATGCTGGGAGTGTCTTATTATAAACCTTAACCAATATTTGCCATTAAATATTTTTAAAAGTCATGCACTTGGACACCTCATCCCGTGTAATGTGCTTGCTAATTCCCCTCAGCTCAGGCTTCCTTTCTGTTCCAAACACTAAGCTTTTCCAAACAGCTGCTGCTTACCCTTGCAGTCTTGGGAAATAATTTTGTATTATTTCCATCATTCTTTGAGTAAGAAATGCCTTTACTAATATTTTACTGGCCTTATGATGCAAAACAGATAACATTCAGTAGTGAATCAGTGGCAGAAACCATAACAGAGCTATCATGGGGCTCAAGGAGGAATTTTCTGATGGCTTTTGTATCTATTAGATGATGACTTTATTTTTTGGGTATTTAACATCCAGTTCTTGCAAGTGCTGAAAGCATGGGTTTTGAGATAATTGAAAATATTTATTTTAATGCCTGTATTTGAAGAGTAAGACCCAAACAAGTGCTATTTTCAGAATTCTTAATGGCATGTGATCCATATTTCACTGTGGTGAGTTTGGAAACCATGTCTATAAACCAGAAGAACTTGGTAGGTAACAAGATAATGTCGTGTATTTCTAAAGAAACAGATGATCGATTTTACTTCTTTACTTTATTTTTAATTCTCATACATAGTAGAATTCATGCCTCAACAGGCAGCTGATGGGGTGTGGAAGATTTTTCTTAATAGTAGATATGTCACCGTAATATTATTTATCTACTCCAGTATTCTAGGCTATCCAAGCAGTATGGAATGGACATCTACCTGAAGAAGGAGTTCCTCCAGTACACGGGATCTGTGAAGGAACGAGGTGTACGTCACCTTCTGATGTCACTGCCTCAGGTATAGCAAAATGCCAGAGTTCAAAAAGAACTAGATTGCTTCTGCTTTACAAAAGTGAAGCAGAGTTGAAGATAAATTTACCTCTAATCTCCATGGAATCAGTGTTTCTTGTCTTTAGAATCGTTGTACTGAGCACAGCATGTGAACACAGGTAGGTCTGACTGTAAAATACTACTTTATTGGCAATTGGCTGATCTGCTGGTGAATTCTTAAAAATGTTTGAAACAAAAGCTTGCAAAATGGAAACATCAGCATTTTCTTGTGGCATTTAGATGCAAGTGTTTTTATGTGTACTGTGGTTCTGATATGTTGTAACCACCATACTCAAGAGTGATGATGAAATTGAATTACAATAAGTGATGACAAGGATATAGATCACCAATTGATTTTGTAATGAATTTCAGTATTCTCACATGAATAGCTTGTTTATCATTTGTCATAGGAAGTTATTGAGTCTCTGCAGCAATCATTGCTATAATAGGCATGAGACAGCAGCCCAGAGCAGTGGTTATTCCTGCCTTTCATAATAATATAAATTAAATATTCTATTAAAAGAAAGCCTGAAATGAAATAATTTCATACAGGCAGAACAGAGATATCAGCTCTGAGGGACCAGATATCAGCTCTTCTGTGATCAGTTGGAGTTTTGCAGCTCTTTTCAATGGAACAAGAATTGAACCCAGAGGGGTGCAGACACAGACACAGGGATTGATCTTGTGCTGTTTTAGCTTTGTGTGTAAAACCTGAGATCACACCAGACATGCATGTACTGTACAATAATATCACAATTCAGTCATCTAGTAAAGAGAAAAAAGGAAGCCAGATCTTAGAATGATCCCGGATCATACGGGACAACTGTGTGACACTATATAACGTCCAATAAGCAACCTTGTTTTTTAGGAGCAACAAAGAAAAGGGGTGATCGTGGCTTTGGACAGTAACTTTTCCATGGCTGTTGCATACCATGCCTCAGAGCTCCGTATTCCCGTGTTTGTCATCATGTCGACCAGTACGGCTCCGGCCAGGGTGAAGATGTGCCGTGAGTACGGAGCCATGGTCATTTCCTATGGCACCACAGCTAAGGATTCCCAGGTGCACGCCAGGAGGATGGCGCAGGAGAATGGTTACCTCTACCTCGAAGAGTAAGTGAAAGCCAGGCTCTTTAGAAAGATCTGCTTAGATGCTCGCACAGCCCTGCAAAAACAATTTTTTTCATTAAAATGTTATCACAGGTCATCAAAATGCTTCTCTTAACCTGGAATATGGACAGTTACATGTTACCAGGCACAAATCATGTCCTTCTGTAACAGCCAGGGATGGAAACCAAAATTAAACACTCATCTCTTCCCCTAAATTAGGCAAACTTTGTGATTAGGGATTTCTATGGGCTAATATAATAGTGGCTATAGCTTAATCCTTCAGGAGTTCTGTCTGAAAGCATTAATGCTAGTGTTCATTTCTGGTCTCTCTCTGGAGTTAGGTGGGTAAAAGTTAATCTTTAATGCCAAGGGTTCAGTGGAATAATGTGGAGCAAGAGAAGGTGAATGCTCTAAGATGTTCACGTATCTGGTGTGAGGAACAAAACTGATAGCGCCTTGAAGAAAAGATGATTAAGAGGATACTTCACATATATATTTAAAGTAGATAAGGATGAGCCTATATCTGATTTTGAACTATTTGAGGTCACTGGACAAGGCAGATCTAACAAAAACATGAATAAGACAGGCAAAAATACTTAGAACTGATACATTTTCCCTTTTCTCTTAAATCTTTGTAGCCTCTTATGCATTTCCTCACTATGCCTTCCCCCCTCCTTTTTTTTTTAAACCTTTCTTCAAGGAACATTTCCAAATGCACAGAGAGGTGAACCATTAACAGTGGTCCCTCTGATGCACTGAGCTGGAATGTTATTCTCCCCCTTACCATTGCTGCTTCTGTGCAAGCTTCATCCTGCTCTCAGTGTTTGTATGGCATCTCCTGCAGATAGTGCCCATTCCCCTCCAGCTCCCAGGCACTGGGAGTAATAATAACTGATATTGCTTGGAAAGAAGATCCCAGAATGAGCAGAGCAGAGGAAGTCCTCACTTCTTTGGCAGCTGGTGCATTGGGAAGGCAATACTAAAAGCTGTACTGTTCAGCCTCTCTGTTAGCTCTGCCAGCAGCCAGTGACACACAGGGCTGGTTTGTGTGCCTGATCTGCCACCATGGACACAGTCTTGTCCCAGACTGGGATTTTTGGTGGGGAATGAGGCGCCCTAAATCCCAAAGAATTTTAAACACTTTTACGCTCCTTTGAAAACCACAGTTTTTCACAACTTTGTGATGTCCAAATTTCTGTCAGCCATTTTTAAACTGATATGTTAACTTCCAGCTGGCTTGCATCAGCTATCACGTTTGCACATAAGAACTAAATTATTTTATTGTAATTTGATGTTTCATCTTCCCCTCCTCCCCAAATAATGATTTAAGTTACACAAGGTAGATATTCTCCAGCTTCATGAAACTCCAAGGACAATGCATGTGTAGGACATCAGCATCCAACACCGAGGAACTCTAAATGTACACACTACCATTAATAATATCAAAGCACTCTGATTTATTTCAGGTTTCATCTTACAAGAAACACAGTTATTCAATCTGTAACTATGTTTAATTAAAACCTCACAGATGCAATTTTTCACTGAAAAAAAAAAAAAGGAGGAAAAAAACCCCACTGCAATTGTGAGCCTTTTCATAATGGGCTGCCTGAAAAATATTATTTTAGGTGTAAACTGGGAGAGATTTCCCAGTATATTTTTATGGATAGCAAGACTTCTCCAATGTGAGTCTGACACACATTCCTTGTCACTTGCCAAAGCTGTTTGTAAAATACCAGCTGATCTCCCAAGTGTTAGAATGGAACTTCTGAAATGTCATTTTGTTTCAGTTTAATTCTAGCTTGCATAAAATCCCTAGCAATTTGGTCTCTGGGTCTCCTCACCCAGCAATTCATTGTTCCCAGCTCTTACGTGACTGTCTTGGGTTGTACCTGCATGGGCGATGCCCTGCAGCTGGGTGTGTCATTGGCAGTTCCTCCCATTTCTTGAGTACAATTAAAATACTGTGACATGAAAACGATCATGCAAGAATTCAAATGGGTGAAGGGCACTTTTTACCCAGTTGCAACTTCCTGGGAAATCCCAGGAAGGAAATGTGATTTTTCAAGTTGGAATTCAGTCATTTAGTCTGCCTAATTGCTGCCTAGGTGCCCTGAAATTTTTACTAACTACAGGGACTCAGGACCTCATTATAAATGCAACGTGACTATTGCCAATAATTCATTCAATACTTCTGCAAGGATGCGAGAAAGATTCCTTTGTGAATCAGAGAGGAAAGAGTGCTACAGATTGAATTACACACCTTCCTTCCTTGAGAGCCCATTTTTTTCTTGTGTAACTCCATATCTGAATGGTGATCAAATCTGATCATTTGTGATTTGGTTAGTCTGTTCCTCTATCCAACAGACTCTGAGCTCTGTACTTGGAACAAATGGGAACACAGCCTTCCAGCTGCCACATCAAAACTTCTTTGGAAAACTGAAGCCTGACAGCCCATTTTGATTACTGATGTATCACACATTGCAGAAGGCAAATATCCAAGTTTCTAGCTCTGGCTCAAAAATGCTTGTTTCAATCTACAGTCTTTAGATTTATCTGCCCTGTTCCTTCATTTTGCCTCAATGGCATATGATACTCAGGGATATGTTTGCTTTCCTGAAGCAAAAGTTATCAGTCACAATGCAAAGAAAATCACCCATTTTATTGTAAAAGCTGAAGGCTGATCAGTGAACTGATGTTTCAACTGGATATCAGCAAGGAAAACATGATGATCTGAAATATTGATTCAAATTAGGAACAGCTCTCCATGCCCAGAGTAATCTCCCTTGGACAGTTTTCAGTTGTTAGTGAAGCTTTATTTCTACATTGAATGTCCCAAGTCCTCATTCATTTTTTGCAGTCCCCTGTGCCTTCCCATGTAACCATGGTAGGGGTAGCTCCACAAACTCGGATCTGAATCTTATTTGGGAATAAGGCTCCAGAATTGTTCAGGAACCCAGTGATATATTTTGTCACATGTAAAAAAGATGAGAGAGCTCCTTCAGTATCTTGATAAAGACAATAAATACAAGGATTCAGTTACCCATCCCACTATGATTTCTTGCCTTTGTCTTTGACTGTGCTACAGGAGTGGAAGTTCATTAATCCCGTCCTTTCTTATGTAGTTATATAGACCCTTACCCTGAGGAATTTTTTGTGTCTTGATATATTTGTGAGGTAGCTTCTCAAGAGCCTTGGTCTTGCAGGAATTCTGTGCTCCTACACTGAGCCTCTCTGGGCATGTCTAACAGTAATAAAAAGAGTTTCCTAATACCCAAACATCCTTGGGTCAAGTAAATCAAGTAAAATCACTAGATCTATAATTTTGTTTGCCAGAAAAAGCAGAACATACAGAGAGCTCATATTTCTTTTCTTATATATAGTTCTACATTGACATCATTGCTAACTTGTAAATAAAATGCAAACCAGCTTTTAGAAATAGATCCACGTCAGTCATGTGATTGTATAGTGGAGTTTTCTTTAATTTTTTGACTCTGTTTGTCCCTATTCTTTATATTACATTTCCCTGAAGGTATTTTACCAGTGAGTATTTTGGCATGACTAAATGCTTCTCTTACCCTTCCAGTGTCTTCCAGAGTAATGTGAAGGTATCAGATATTGGCCCTGGACTGTGGAAAGGCAACCCTAGCTATCTGTTTGGTATTTGTGAGGTTGAATACACTGCTTAAATCTCATGAAAATTTCCATTCATCACAAACACTAAATCCACTGATAAGTAAAGAGAAGGAGATTTCTTTTTGAGGCTTTGCTTGTAGTTTGGACTGCAACATTTAAAATTTATGAAGCTGAAGGAAGTGAAGGCAATGGAAACCTGAGTTCTCCCTGCCAGCTCTGTAAACACCTGATAACAATGGAAGTTAAGTGCTCTTCAGTCTGAAGACTCTTTGAGGGACTTGTCTACAGCAGAAGTTTTCTCCCAGTAGGTAACAGCATGTGATGGTCCATCTGATCGCACTGTCCTGTTGCATCACCTCCTCCCCTTATGTGCTGCTGATTTACTCTCACATTTATCTTTTTCTGCTGAACAATGTCTTGAAAGTAGTTGATTGAAATATTACTGCACTGTGACCCTGCTGATCTGTGCCCTTCCTTCCCACAGGGAGGATAGTGCTGTCTACCTGTCAGGCCTGGGAACTGTGGGGTTGGAGATGTATGAGCAGGTGCCAAAGCTGGATGCAGTGATTTTCCCTGCAGGAGGCCACTGTGGCTTGCTGGCAGGATCAGCTGCTGCACTCAAACACCTCAACCCCCATATTTCTGTAATTGTAAGTTACCTTTCACCTATTAAGTGTTGCATTTGGCAGCTTTCACCACAGCTGTTTACAAAAGACACTGGTATCCAGTGACACTTGCAGAGACTGCATATGCTGGGGACAGGAACTATCTGATCCTGAGGGCTTTGCCTCAGAGAAGATGCTGTAAGAACCAGGGAAGTTCCTGTCAATTGGCTGTTTGGCTGTATCATGGGAAGTCTTTTCCAAAGCAAATAAAATCCAGTCTGTGTTTTGAAATAAGTTCTTACTGGAAAAATTTGGTCCTAAGTAAGCCACAGAATAAGTTTAGTGGTGGCATGGTTGTTTAGCAACTTGAAATTAATTGTTAATTTGAATAGAAAATTTTCTGTAGGTTTTGCTGTCTACTTTGATGGTAACTTCTCTTATAACTCGTTCAGTAAAAAAGTGACATCCTCTCTCTTCCTCAGGGAGTTGAATCTGAAAATTTCCCAGTATTGCAACAGTCCTTAAAAGCTGGCCATCCAACTGAAGACCAGGCCTGCAACAATCATCACTTCTATGGAGGTGAGAAAATGTAATATTTTTTTGGAGGTAAAATAAAGGTTGTAACAAATTTCTCTAGCTATATTATTTTCTTATTATTTCAGTTCAAACATATTTTAAGGGAATTCTCTGAAGAGTCAGAATTTGATTCAAGCTGTAAGAGCAACTTCTGCCACATTTTCCCCCACCACCCTGATGGGGTACAATACTCTTTCCAGTGCACATGAATAACTTAGAAATATGAGAGTATTTATCTGAACATTGTGCTCACACGCAGCATCTAAATCAGCGAAGTCAATGGGAAAGGTCTCGTGTAACAGATTAATTTGTGAAAAGGCAGAAAAATGATGCAGTGCTTAAATATTTAGACACAAAGCTATTCTCAGAACAACAGTGTTTATAAATGATACAGTTGTTTCCATATCATCTGCTCAAAAAAGCCTCAACTGTTATGCAATTTAAGAACATCTTGTTTGCCTGATGTTCAAATGTCTGGAAGTTCTGGATTAAATGGGCATTTTATAAGAAACTTCTAATTTCTCTTGGTAAGCTCTGCCTGTGTCTGCACTCTTAGCCAACTGTCCTGCTGGGGCTAACAAGCCCAGTGCAGTGCTTGCATCTCCTCTCCTTCAAGCCTTGTTGAACAGTGAAATGCACTGGGCTGCAGGGTCACTCTCACACTGCAACCATGTCAATGAAGTATCAGAATTTTCTTGAAGGGGTCCAAAATGGGAAAATCTTCCTGTGAGATTTGGTCTTTCATTAGCAAGAACAGTTCTGTCATGAAAAAAATCAAGCAGCTTTAGGTAATGTAACAGCAGTATGCTGCACTCATTAAGGGCACAAACCAGCCAGGACTCCAAAAAATATTGAATATGTCTAAAGCAGCCAACTTCATATTTTTGTCTTTTGAAATCTGCAGATGTGAGTGGAGTTTGCTTTGGCAGCAATTCTTTGCAGCTGACTGGGAAGCTTGTGGATAAAGTTGTTGCTGTGAGGTAGGTGAAGAAAAACAGTGAAATGAATAATATTGGATGAACAGTGTTGTATGTGAAAAATGTGCTGTATGGTGGTTCTGCATGTGCAGTGGAGAACAGGTTGGCAGGAGCTGCCATCATGCAGAGACTGGAGGAGCATGGGGATGGGGCACCTTTCCTTCCAAGAGGGGCACTGAAGTCTTTGAACCCACACCCACATACCATAGCATCACAGAATATCTCAAATTGGAAGAGACTCATGAAGAATCATCAATTCCAACTCCCTGCTCCTCACAGGACTACCTAAAACTAAGTGATATGACTAGAAGTGTCGTCCAGTCTCACCCTTTAGCCAAAACTTCACCTGCTAACACTACCTGGTCATGCTCTGGGTGTAAAACTTGTCCTTCTGTTCTACAACACTTGAAGGCAGCCCTTGACAAATGTCTTATAAATCTTCACAAAAAGGCCAAATTTATGGAATATGCTTACTACTAGGATTTAAGTAATATTTCTAGTGAAAATCTTTCAGTTAATAATGAATCTGAGGTGTACATTCACCCTCAGCAGCACAGTGTTCTGTAACACTGCCTTGGGGTCCTACGTGTCTGAGGGGATAGTAAGAACCCAGTTACACATAAATGTATTATCTTCTGCTTTTGGGAGCTCTTTTGATTTGTTTTGACCCAAGTCTCTTGCTTTCAGGGAGGAGGACATCCTCGTTTCAATGCTGAGACTGCTGGAGTATGAGCGAGCCACGGTGGATGCAGAAGGGGCCATTGGACTTGCAGCGCTGGTGGCAGGGAAGCTGCCTGAGTTGAAGGGCAAAAGGTACAGCAGCTATTGCAAACAGGGAACTGTGGCAAAAGCATGGGATTGAGCACTTTGGTCCCAGGAAACGGTGAAAAGTTACTTGTTCTGTGGGTGACAAGGCAGTTCCTGCCCCTGAACTGGCAGTGGGCTCATCGGTGTAAGAAAATTCAGACTGAATAGACTGGTCACAGGTGGTAAGACTGTGTTGAACTAGATAAATGTCAGCCTGGAGACCTGACAAATCTCATCCCTTTTCTTGATTCTCAGATGTTTGAGGGGGAAGGCAGTTACAGCTCCTCCAGGCATCATTGCACCTGCCAGGACAGGATGCTGCTCTTGCCAGACTTTTGTGTCCTCTCATTCCACTTGTGAAATCCAGCCCAGTCTGTGGTGGGACAGGAGCTAGGCTGTCTGCTGCAGTTGTCCAGAGACACCTGCCTCCCAATCCTGAGAACTGTCCACATAGTCGGAGGGATTATCCTTGTGCTTAGTGTTGAACGTGTGGGTAAATGCTGCCTTGCCTCTCAGCTTGAGGACTCAGCACTTAAGTGGATTGAGCCTTGTCTCAGGTCATTGTCCAGAACATATTTAATCATACATATCCTTAAGACAAAATAACATTTCCAGAGCACAGCACTGTACACTAAAATACTGCTGAGGCAATTCTTCAGAAAAGGCTGACAGAGTACACACAGAGCAGCAACACATTTAGTACAGCTAAAATAAAAGGGAAAATGCAAAGGTTTGGTCTCAAAAAGGTTAGGTTTGACTCTGCAGGGACAGATTTTCACAGACTAATCATACAGATCTTCACTTGCTCTTCAAACATTTCTGCACTCATTTTTTGAGGTTGAGATGAATTTAATCAATGGTTACAGAAAGCCTTGAACATACATATTCTCTGATCAGTGAGAGGCTGAAACTTGGAACTTCCAGGGGAAAGTTATGTCAAATTTTTAAAACTTGAAACCTAGACCTAGAATTCTCCAGCTAATTATCTCTACCAAAACTCACATCTCCAGGAAATGCAAAATGAAAACAACACTTCCATCCTACTAATGCAGCCAACTCCTAGGCCTCCCATACCTGCTCACAATTCATATTGTGAGCCATGAGCCCTCTGACGTGTAATACTTATTGAGGGGCGGTTCTAGCAGACCTTAGGCTGATATTGATACAGTGTTTGTGATTAATGGTTCCTTTACACACAGAAGTACTAATCAAAACTCCAATTTTTCTGACTCTTTTCAGAGTGGCAGTTGTTATATGCAGTGGAAACCTGGAATTACATTTGCTGCAACAGTGCATAGCTCGTGCCCTGACCCTTGATAACAGAGTGTGCAGATTTTCCCTTGTGATTTCTGACTGCCCAGGAGATATGTCAAAGCTACTGGAGATTTTGGCTCGGGAAGAAGCAAGGTAAATCAGACTGATAGTTGGGAAATACAATCACAGAACAGCAGAAAGATTATTAAAGATTGGAAAATGTTCCCAAATATCTCTGAAGGCAAGTCTGTAAGTATCTAACTAATCATAGGGTTTTTTCTTGTTGTATTGCAGAAAAGTTTTTATTTCCTTCATTTTTGTTCCAATCTGAAAACACCTTTGTAGCATAGAATTGTATCTAATTCAGAAAGAAGGAAAGATATTTACTCTCCAAACATTTATGGAAACTGTTTTGCAATGACAGGGGATTGCTGTGGTCTCTAATTTGTCCCTTATTTGATCTAGAGTTTTGGATATCAAACAAGAACGTGCGTTTGTGACATCTGAGCTCTTCACTGTCGAGGTAAGATGAGATGCAATTTCAGTTTCTCCAGCAGTACTGGCCGCCCCTGGTTTATTCTGTTTTCCTGTGTCTCTTCTTGCCTATGTTGAAGAAGTCCAACAGAGTGTGCATAGTGTCAGAGATGATTTCCTCTGTGTTATGCAGCTTCTTGCCAAACACTTAGCAGGCATATAAATAACACAGGGCCAGTTTTACCTGCTGTTGCAACACCCTGGTGAAATACTGCAGGTGCTGTGCTGCACAGTTGCTATTCTTTACCCTTCTAACATGTGTAGCTGAGTACTGGAGGCAGTGAGCCAGCTGCAGCATCCATGCAGAACTTGAAGAGCCAGCTGTGTAGGCCGGCTGTAATTGTCTGACATGTTTGCCTTAAAGCAATATAGAGAACACCCTCACTCTTAAGGAATCCTGGTTTTTAACTAGGGGCTCAGTTTTGTTTCAAATCTGCCAAGAGCACAGAGGCAAGTCATAATTCCTTTGTTGAGTATTGGATACAGTAACAGTGAAGAGGTGTTACCAGTCCATGGTGTCTCTTAAAAGCACCATTTGTCTCACGGGGTATCTCTTATTTCAACTGGTTTGGCTAAGGTGTGGTCCTACTGATTTCATCCAATTGCTGTCCAGCTCCAATGTGACTTAGTTTGTGAAACCACAGGTGGAAGTCAAATTAGAGACCTTTGCTAAACAGGCTCACAACTAGGGTGCAGAAATGTTACTGGGTAAGCAAGTTCTTCGATTTTGGCCTTTAATTTCCAGCCTGGATGCAAAAACCTGCTCAATATTTTCACTTGCAGATGTAAGGAAGAGTAGGTTAAAGATCACTATAGCACATGATATCATCAGCTCTCTCAAGCATCGAGGACGTAACTCACATTGTTCTGCAGTGTGCCATAATAATAGGCCAGCTCACTGCTTTGGGTGACTGGGAGATAGCGTGACACTTGCTGCATGAGGTGGATAAACCCCTCTGGGTGACTAACTTAGCTCTGGAAACCCTCTTCGCTGAAGGCTAGGTTCAACAAACCTTGTAACTTCTAAAGTTTTCAATGCCATTTTTATGGAGTGAGGCTTGTAGTTTTTATTAAGCAAATTAAATTAAATCTACTGTCTTAGGTGGGGTATTTTTGTGTTGGTTTTTTTTTCAGCTTTTAGTAAATACAGGCCCTGAGTGAAAACAGTGCCATGTGCTGTTTTCTGCACTTTAAACACAAGGTATTTTCACTGACTGTCCACTTCAAGAATCTGACAGTGTCATACTACAAAATGTGGAAGGGAGGAATTTGCATCCCTGAATAATTTAACTGGATATTGGATTTGTATGATGGCTTTTAATCAGTCTGAGAGAAACTATTGGATAATTAGATGTGAAGTACAAAGTAGTGACTCAGATGTACAGACCTCTGCCTTTGCAGGTAGCTCTACCTGGTGACATCTAGTGAATTGTGAAGCTTTCTTTGAAAAGTAAAACACATGTAATCAAAATGGATAAAATACAGAGTTTATATGTAAACGTCAAAATGAATTTGCTCCATCCAGATACAGGAAAAAATACAAATTTTCATAGTAATACATAGCTAATACATGTGAGGGATGTTTTGCTTTTTTCTTTGTTGTTTCTAAGAGCCAAAGACTTGTGCCATCAAAATATTTTAAGAATTTATATAAATCACAGCACATAAAATTAGGCATAAATTTAAACCTGCATCAAGAACCAAGATTACCACCTTGTGTTGTACTGGTGGTAATAACAAGAAAGGCATTGCAGCTATATCCATTTGATTCTGACTTTAATGTGTGTTTTGACTGTGGATATAGATTAAGTGTTTGACAGAACAGAGCAGTGAGCACAGATGCTTATTTGAAACACTAAATCTGTCCTGTCGAGATTATTGCCTCAGTATTTAACCATCCTTTTATATTTACCCCTTATTTCCAAAGAAGAGAAACTTGGCTTCTAGTCATTGTTTATCAGGATGATAGAGCTGCTTTGGTTTTGTTTTTTTTTTTTTCCACTCTCGTGAAATGCCTTTCTAGGTTAGTGTTTGTTCATCTAGTGCATGCTTGGAACACTCTTTGGGAAGATCCTTGCTGATAGTCTGATTTCATGAAATAGTAAGGACTTTCTAAAATGAAATTTTATGTTCAAACTACACTTCTGGGGAAAAAAAAAAACTTTTGGAGCATTTTACTGACAAAAATAAGAGGTTTTTTTAACTAAAATAAGAAATAGTTTTTTTACTGAAAAATGAGGAAGGAATACATCTATATTAGATTTAGAAGGGCGTTGTGCAGAGGGATCATCTTCTTGTGTTCCTTGGAACAATATGGGAATTTCTCTAGGATTCTGCCTGCTCATCCCTCCAGTTTAGATTCTCTTCCCATGTGACTCATTCTGGATTTCTTTCTTGCAGAGGACTACACCCTACTGCACTCTTACCTGACTGGTTAGAAAACTACTTTCAGAGTCCCTATGTTGAAACAGATAACTCTTAGCAAATCAGACAAATAACCAGTCTGATAGGCTTCACATTTTACATTTGTTGAAGGAGGTTAGGTGACTGGGAATATCTAGACAGAAAAATGATCAGAGCTAATGAAAAAATCATCTCATACCACCAGTTAACTGGATACAGAGATATAAAGGACTACTAAATTCATAGGGGAAAGCTACAACTTGCTTTTGTGAACTTTCTCTGTTCTCCATCAGTAATATTTCTCAGATTCAAGTGGGACAATTTATCATTTAAATTACTTCCATCTGTAAACCTCTTTAAAACCATTTAAGTCCCTTTAATTTCATATCACTATTGACTCAGAGAGAAGCCAATGAGCAAAATCAATCAGCAACTTAGTAAGGTAAGGACATTCTTTGCTATGAAGTATATCAGCAGCTTGTCTGCTTAATGAGTGTCTAAGTTTTGGACTCGGGCAACCTGGTTGAAAAGAAGTATCTTTGAGCTCATCAATTTTCTAGAAAAGTCTTCTCACCACTGAAACTTCAGCATAATCAAACTGGCAGGTCCAGGAGGGTTCTGCAAGGTCTTAAATTGCCCCAGCAGCTTTTCAGTGGGCGACTTTTACACTGCAGTGGTTGCAGTGCTCCCTCTGACCTCACTCCTGTCTGACATTATGGGTTGTCTGGTCTGTTCACTTCAAACCTCTCAGGAGCTTCACTATGCTGTAGTTTTGAAGAACTTGGAAGAGATCAGTCGTAAAAAGAACATCCACCACATTACTTCTCCCTCTTGTCTGTGCTAGCAAACGCTAAGTCATAAATATTTTCTTTTCAGTAACATTACACATTCTCCCAGTGGTGCTGGAATTCCTGGCTTTGTGTAGTGTAATACCTTTTTTTTCCATACAGTTCATTCACCTCAGGCCAGAACTCGATAAATTATTTTAGTCTGCTCTGGTCAATTTGAATAAATTTGTTTGGGACAGCTTGCACTTTGTAAAGGTCAGAAGGGAATATTTTGGACTAGAGTCGCCAGTTGCCAACATATTCCCTGTTATTGCCCTATGAAGCAAACACTGAGGAGCAGGCAGCTGTACAGCTAAGATGTGCAGAAGGATGCTATCATTCCTAAAGCATTTCCTGTGTGACCCTGGGCAAAGCTCTGTTTCCATGTTCCATTCCCCAGCTGCAAAGTGGAGATGCTGGGAGTGGGAAGTTCAACGCTCCATTGCTTCTGAGGCCCTCCAGAAGAATTTGGTCGTGTTCTTTAATGGCATTCCACAGTAGACTGTGGTACAGAATAGCCTGCCCCAGCTGGAGAATGAGAGTCTGGCTCTGGGGAGCGACCAAAAGTTCCTGTGGGATTATTACCTGGCTTACGTAATGCGGCGGTAGCTTGTTCATGCTCATGCTCACCGACCTGAATGCACCAATTGCCAAAAGATAAGGGCTCAGGTTGCACAACCTGCTGCACTCTTTCTCAAGCATTCCATTACTCTGACCTTGGGGATGATCTGGCAGCTGATCTCCAAACCATCAACTGAGCTGCTATTACCAAATAATCTGTAATGTGAAGTAACCTACTTTGGGTGTTTACCAAATAATTCAGAAAAATGCCCGGTTGTTGATTTTTTTAATAGAAATTCACCCCTCCTCGTTCTAAATATAGAACTGAAACCAACATATATAAATAAAGTTTCACTCCTAACTCCAATGATTTTCATGCAGACAAACCTTTAATGTTGCTAAATGTGGTGTATCATGAATACTAAGTTATGGAAATCCAACAATAACAGCTTAAGAAAAGATGATGAATATGGTTTCTAGAATTAAGGAAGCAGGATACAAAAGTTCAATGGATGATTCACAGACATAAAGAAATGCACTAGTTACTTAGGATTAGCTTTACATGGAGCTTAGAAAAGCACAGAAGATGGAAATCTCTTGTTTCAGCAGTACTACTCACATTTCCTTTGCTCTCTAACATTGGCTCTGCAGGTCCACCCACTATTTTTATTTGCACACACAACCTACAGATAGTAGGCATCAGGGAGCTGAGAGGCCAAATTAATTTGTAAAATCTAGGAAAAGATGATCTAAAAGGCAAAGTGCCTCCATGACAAGAACTTGCAGTTAAAAGGGAGTAGAGGTGCCCACACTGTTCAGCATAGAACTTTGAAAATTTCTTCCTTTTGTGAAGTTATGAAATTTCCTCTCTTTGGAGTCAATGTAATTCATGTGAGTATTTGGATTTATGCATCTGGATTTTGGTGTTGCACAGTAATAACTTGTAATCAACTTTTTCCTTCTTTTTTTTAAGCTTTTGTCCTGCTCCTTCAATTATTTCCAGTCATTAAATAAAACCCACAAGCCATCATCATTCAGTGAAATCTCTTCTGTCTTTAATTACTTGTAGGCCTGCTCTGAAAAAAACTAACAGGCTGACTAAACCCTTTGGCTGGAATGTATCTTTAGATTACCTGCCACGGGGAGTGGAACTTTAAATGCAGTAAAAGATCCATCTGACTGGTTATTTTAATGATCTTACTGGACCAGACATTTATTTATTTATTTATTTATTTATTCAGTCATTCATTTATTTAATCCAGCAAATATATGATATGTAGAAGAGAAATTAATAAAATGCACTCTGTTGCTGGTGGTTTTGTGGGGTTTTTTGATACACAGAAAAGAAAGGTGTGCATAGGTGGCCCTGCAGCCAATAAGAGCTCTGCAGGTTCAAAAATCCCATGTATAGTTCTGAGGGCTTATCAGTATGAAATAAGTTTAAAGTAAATTTTTCTCTAATTGTCATAAGTTATCTTGTCTGGTGTACAAGAAAAATCAGGCAATAAGTTCTGCCATTTGTTCTTAAATAAGACCATTTTGGGGTACTTACTCTTAGGTCATCAATAGATGTGCAGCCTCCTATAGGGAGTAGTACTGGGGCGCTTCTTCATCCCACACAAATATAACCTCATAAACCTCCCCACGAACATGAAGACTGCCCTGCTGGAC
Organism: Orthonyx spaldingii; assembly: GCA_013397795.1. Lineage (NCBI taxonomy): Eukaryota > Metazoa > Chordata > Aves > Passeriformes > Orthonychidae > Orthonyx > Orthonyx spaldingii. The sequence continues at coordinate 547,622 of VZTJ01002722.1, read as the reverse complement.
ACTCATGTAAATAATGCTTCCCAGGTGAAGCAAGCAAGAGAGAGCAATTTGTGAAAGTAAAACTCCAGGGTAAATTGGCTTAATCTAAGCAAGAAAGTAAATACTTGCCTTGCTTGCTGCTGACCTCTGTAGCTGCCCTGAGGTATGTGATTCTCTCTTCACTCCTGTTGGGAGCAAATGTTTTCTATTCCTCTCTTTGACAACTGTGAAAAATCAGGTGAATTTCTGGAGTTGTTTATTATCGCTGCTGTTGCTGTTACTACTTTTATGGTACACTACAGCATAATATCTCCCATATCAGCTGTTGGATGTGGTGCATGCTCAGAACAAAATGACAGTGTTTATTCAACTTGTTTACAAGCTGTCTGCCTCTAGTCTAGAGAGATCTGCCTGGCTTCCATCATGGGCAGTGAGAACAGTTAGCCATAAATCAAAATGCTTCACCATGCATGCTCCCAGGGCAGAGCAACTGCTTACTGCCAGACATTCAAGGCTGAATCTGTCAAGTTCAGACTGGTTCCTAGAGCAGCAATTGATTTACTCAGGACAAAAATGGCATGATTGCTATGGAAGGGGGAAAATGTTGCTTTTTTAAATTACAGACCTCATGAGAGATGCATGTGTCCTCTTGAAGATATGATTGCAAAGCTTTAGGGATTTTATATGAACCAGGAAATGGATAATAGGTGTTTGGTACATTGGTGCTCTTATAAACTTTTCCCAATCATTGTGTTCTCTCCCCTTTCCTCATTATTACTTGTCCTCTAAGACTGTCCTTCTCTTGAGACTAAATCCCACTTTTTTGAAGAAGAAAGAAATTAGCATCTAATTTGCATTCCAAAGAACCAAAGGAATAGAACTACATTCAGTACAAGAGGGGAAAAATTATAAGACCAGATCAGAAATGTGGCTTATTTCCTGATGGATATTTGAGAAGCTGTAGCCAGTTTTCTAATTAAGTGAGCTATGGCTGTTTAGAATAACTTGGAGTGCTAGTGTTTTATATTTTCATTCAACAGTTTTGCTAAAGGCTTATTGTTATTTTAAGACAGTTCCAGAAAACATGAGTTTGAAGTTCGTATTTAGAAATCTCCTTGTAAACATATTTGAGTATTTTTTGTCTTGTTGCTTTCTAAAAAAGGATGCAGCTCTGATAGGAATTTTTCAACAGGGCATGTCTGGAGGAGCCCACCATCAGGTTCTCATGGCTCGTTGTTTCTCTGCTCTCAGTAGATTTGCCTGTTACAATGAACTCCCTGTAGTTGCACCATGACTCATCTTGGGTCCTTTCCTTGCTAGATTTCCATGTTTCTGTGAGATCTTTTTTCCATGTGGCGCTTTCCACACCAGTGATGATTCCAGCAGGGCCGGCAGTGATGGAAGTTAGGAGTCTAAAATTGTGAAGTATAATTTTCCTTCTGCACCTTCACACTGGTGCTTCATCTTTGCTAGTGTCCAGGCTTTCAAGTGATGGGGCAGAGATGTGAGTATGCAAAATTGAAAGATTATAGAAAAATTGAAAAACTGCCATTGAAGTTATTGTCTTCAGTGGCTGCATGACAGGATTTCAATAGTATTTGTGGAGGCAAGTGAAGAATTAAAAAGAACTATCAAGATTAGTTTTGCCTGAGTTTAGATTTATTTAGCAGCAGAACAACCATAAAAGAAAACTAGAAGTGCTGCAATAAGCAAAGAAAAATCAGAGTAAAGCAAGAAGGTGTGTGAGAAGTTAAACCAGCCAGAATACTGCAGAGATGATAAAGAACTGGGGGATAACTCCATGAGAGAGAAGAGCAAGAGAATGTAAAAAGCTTGAAGTATGGAGGTACTGGAAGAAACACTTGCTAGAGATATGGAAATGTCGTGAGGTAAGAGTCAGAGGTGAGTGAGGTGGCAGCAATGCCACATACATACCCCAGGGAACGGAAAAGAGAAGCTACTAACAGATGTCTTCAGGGAGGCCAAGAGCAGACAAGTACCTTGCCCGGGAGCCAGCCGAGGATCAGCCTGTCGTATTTAAACTTTGAAGGCAAGAAAATAGGGCTTTTGAAAGGTTTTATGGTCACGCAGATGGGCTGGAAGAGCCCCAGATGTCTGCAATGTCAGTTTTCTTACCTGCATAGACAGCGGATGTGAGGTCCAGAGTTTTTATGTTGAACTGATTGTTTTTATGAGTGTCTTTTAGGATTCAGTTGGAAATGACTTAGTCTGAGATTGCTGCCATGCCATCAGGAATGGTTCTAATTCTTTTTCCAGGTCATCTGCACTGTGGAGACCAGAGACAAGATCCACACAGCCCAGCTGAGGAATGCACTCTTGGAACGCTACCCCACAGCTGCCTGGATTGAGCGGTGACGGGCACAGTGCGGTGGTGGGGAATGAGGGCCCTTGACAAGGATTCTACAGAGCCCCAGTCTTGAGGCTTTCAGAACAAATATTGTCTTTGAAAGCTGAACAGTTAGCAAATAGTTTCAGGATATTTATTTTCTGCTCAAAATGTAGTAAATGTCTTTGGGAAAAAAAGTTAAACTCAAAATTTTAGTTCAGCTAAGGGAAACACTTAGTCTCTGCTGGTGTTGGAATTCCATAATTCATTAGCAGCTCACTGCCTGGATTTTAGCTAGTTTCTAGAATCCAATGATATTCCCTAAACAAACAGGGAGAAGATATTTTTCTTTACATCTGAATGTTGACCTCTCAAAGGTCTTTTGATTTTGATGCCCCTTGTTAAAGTAATGCAGCTCCTTCTGCTGGACTTAGCCACACTGCAAGTACAGACATTTTCTGTTTCTAAGCCAGAAGCAGTTTCCTGTTTGCTAAATCTGCTTCAGGAGGTGTATACATGTGTGTAGGGTTGAACACACTTCTGTTCTGATCTTTGCTACCATGTGAGGAAAAATTATAGATAATATAATAATAAATTATAGACAATAAATGTGATTTAAACACAAACAAAAAAAACCTGTGGAAGATAAAAGTCAATATAATATTAGTTTTTTCCCAAGGGGAAATTATCCTCTTTGCAGAATAAAATACCAAAATATTTTGCAGAAATTTTTTAAAAAAATATTGATTGGACCTCATAAACAGAACACAAATATATTTCTTCCCTCTGGTTTTGGAGGCTCAGTGTAAAAAGTAGCATATAAACTGGCTTGTGTTTCTATACAAAAAGGAGTCTCTCTACCCATGTGAATTTTGTAATTAGCATTTCACTGATCATCTTAGTCTGTCTAAAGCAGGCTCTATCCATCTCACCTGATATATTAAGTACACTGTTTATAGTGACATATATTTAAAGATCACATGTTAATAGCCAAAGGCAGTGCTGGGAGAAGAGGAAGCCTAAGTCTTAGGCACATGGCTAATGCAATTAACAAAGAACACATTGACCTAAATACCATTTCTATCACTCCAGACAGAGACCAACTAATAATATAAGAGAGTGGGATGGCAAGAAATGTAAGAGAAATTCAGGCCCTCTTCTGAACGTGCACACAACACAGCTGTGCCTTTTCATTTGGGCAGGATTTAATTCAAGCTCTGGGAAAACCTTACAGCACCTTCCAGTGTCTGAAGGGGGTCTACAGGAAAGCTGAATGGGGGTATGGGAAAAGGGACAATGGCTTTAAAGTGAAAGAGGGCAGGTTTATATTAGGTATTAGGAAGAAATGCTTTACTGTGAGGGTGGTGAGGCACTGACACAGGTTGCGCAGAAAAGTTATGGATGCCCCTTGCCTGGAAGGATTCAAGGCCGTGTTGGCTGGGGCTTTGAGCAACCTGCTCTAATGAACAAAACTCCATTGCAGGGAGGCTGGAACTAAATTATCTTTGAGGTCCCTTCTGACCCAAACCATTCTGTGGTTCTATGATCCATCTCTCTCTGTAGCTTAACTTACACAGGCAAGATGGGATGAAGAGAACAGCATTATGCCTGTCTCTGCAGTATTATTTTTCTGGGAAATACCCTGTTTGCTCCTTCTTGTTGTCCTCCTCACAAAGAAGCAGGAGTAGAGAGTCTCACAAATGGTAGACAAAAAAAAGAAGTTTACTGATCTGGTCTGGTTTTGGAAGGACTATGTTGGTTTGCATATGCAGCTAAAAATTATTGATGCCCCAGTGATTAGTTTTGTTCCCTTCTTGGCATCCAGAATGATGGGTATAGACCTTGGTCCTGTAAATCACAGCCTGTCAGACACAACTCCTTTATCCACTGTCAGAAGAGTTTAAGAAATCTTTATAGAAATAGATGACAGATTCCATATAACATACTTGCTACTTCCATTGGAACAAGAAATGAATCACATAATCAAAGAGCAGGCTTGGGGATGTAAACCCACTAGAGATAAGGGTCTAATTATCCTTGCATGTCTTTTGGCAAAAGTCTCAGGAAATTTTGATGATGTCTCACGTACCTACATGAGAAGAAAATGGAACTTTATAAGCAAAGTTCTCAGTAGTGGCCAACAGGTTCTCCTGTCTGGATACTTGGTTTATAATATTGTGTTATCCTGGAATTTATTGTTGTAGAAGCTCAGAGCATTAACAACTTCTTTCCTAATCAGTGGGAGCTGCATTTAGCAAGTCCTCACAAACCTGGGGCACGAAGATGTAGCAGATAGAGCAATCAAAAATCAATGCCCTTGAAATCGCTATATGATTTTGGAAATAAGTTTAGGGTGGGGAGAAAAGGAAGGTGATGTCCAGAAGGTACTTAAAATGTTAAACATGATATTTGCAGTTTGGTTTTATTTTTATTGTTTTAAGTATAAACATACTTTCAAGTGTAAATCACTCTTCAGTGATAAACACTTTATATGCAGATATAATAATACCAGAGATTTTTTTCATTCTATATTGCCTTTATTCAAGTCCCATTGGCTTAAAAGATAAAATTAAGATCTTCCAAGGGGAAAAAAACCCTCAAAATGAAACATTTAAATGAATATATGCAATTGGAAAGAATAATGAAATACCTGTGCTTCTAACCTTTTCCTTTTTGAATTAGGAAATATACTAAGATCCATGGCATTTCAAAGATCTAATAATGTGGTTTTGAATGTTTCATTTAAAGAAGTATTTTTATATAGTGTTCTTATGTACCTTGAAAAATAATGATTATGTAAAAATTTCATAAATGGTTAAATCAGCAAAATATAAATCTAAGCATTGTATTTATTTGAAAAATAATTAAAATTGTGCTATGCCACCTCAGCAATGAAAGATTTGTCATTCTCTTGTGTGATAGTGATAGCAACCTCACTTCGAAAAAGCAGAGTTCATTTTTGTCTTTTATCTGTCATTGACATTGACCCAAAATCCACATCATTCATGCAAGGGGGGAGACCTGAGCTGCCAGGGAGGACAGTGCAAGTGGGGAAGATGGCTGCTCTGGACTTGTGGAGTGGCAGGGGAGACTGCTGGCCTGCTCCCCAGCACAGAGGATGTCCAGCATGGCCTCTCTTTACCAGCACAGAATGAGATGCTGTTCCTTGCACTGGGCCTTGGCTGTACCTGGCCGTGTTCCTGGGCACTGTGTGGGGTCTGGGTGCAGGGTGTCCTGGGCTGGGCTCAGGTGGGTGAGTGAAGTCCATGAGATCCACTGAATCAGCTCTCAGAGATTCTCATTACAGTCATCACGAACTTTGGGGAACCAGTCCTTCATTCCAGGGTGCAGCAAACCACTGGCTGAAACGTACATTCTGGTCTCCAGTGGCACAAGATGCCTTGACCCAGGGCGTTCCACTGGGGCTAAGCCACTTGGCTTTGGGAGCTGTCGTGGTCACGCACCACTCGTCAGGGGCACAGCACAACTTCTGCCCAGGACTGATGCAAGCAAGGTGCATCTTTAGTTGAAACAAAATCTCTTCGCACACTGATTCCTTAATTTCTTCAGCCAGGTCCTGTTAGCTCGGGATTAACATCTAAATCTCTGCCAGTACATGTTTTTTGCAGCATCAGGAGCAGTTCATCTTCCCATGTAGGTGGCGTGTTCTCACAGTCAGCACCTTGCCTTCTGGCCTACTGCTTTTGGGAGATTCACAAACTCCCCATCCCACCAAGCAGTAAGTGCATTTGACATGTTACTGGTAAAATTTTGCTGGACTCAAACATAGGCATGTGGTTTACTGAATGGAAAAGGAAACTGCAACACGCTGGGGTTAGGCCATAATTCCTGCCAGTCATTTATTGGATGGTCTTGGTTCTCCTGTCACTTCCTCTGTTTAACTGTAAGCAGTCTGCCATGTATAGGGTATTGAAGCTTGTAGAGTTTTCTTCTGTTACAAACCTTTATTCTCATGTGCTTCCAACCTTTTGCTACATCTCAAAGGAGGAGGAATCCTTCTCGATGTTGTGCCCTCCTGAGATGATGAATTTCCTATTGTTCAAAAGCACTTATTTATTTATTTATTTATTTATTTATTTATTTATTTATTTATTTAAAAGCTGAAGCAAAAACTGATGGCAGTATTTGGAAAACATTCTGATAAATTATGCATGTTTTGAAGTATGTCAGTAATGATCAACATCTCATACAGCTAAGCCCATATAGCCTCTCAGCCTGAAGAAAGGAAGAGTCCTTAAGGGGCAGAGCCAGGTCAGTCACACCTGAGTGCATCCACACAAAGGATATGAGGGGCTTGTCCTGTGCTGTTGATGTCTGAAAACTCCTCTAAATGCAGGTACTCTAATTTACTTATAATTAACTTACCTGGTGTAACGTGGTGCAGGGGCAAGTTGCGGCTATGAAAAAACCCTATCCTTCACACTTCTGAAATTTTGGAGAAGGACATGGTTTTCTTTTTGATAAGAAGTCTAGAGTGTCTTTAGAAGGACATTTTAAATTGTGTAGTTGCTAAACTTGATAAATTGGTCACCCTGTGTGATCCCTTAAGGGGCACCTGAGTGTTTTTTCTTTGTGAAAATGGTCTCAAAGAATGCTGATGAATGATACAATAATGTTCCTCATGTCTCTTTCCTCCTCTCCCCTCCTTCTTCCTCTCATGCATGTGCTTTAGGTATGTTTGGAGCTGCAGGGGCCATGTAGGGTCTAGTACAGTATGTGGATTGTGCCATATTGTTACTGCTCTTCTGAGGAGCAGGAGTGAAGGAAATACTGAGGGATTTTGTTTCTTTTGCTTTCAACAAGCTATGGTAATTTCTTGAGCTGTTCATCCAACTCTTGCATACAGAGACTGGACCAAAATGCCCACAACCAACAGACTGTGGGACTTCAAAAATCTTGCCTATAGTGGTCAAATTCACTGGAGACGCCATGGCAGTGATCAAGGAGGCAATTTCCCCAGCTTCACCCAGGCTCTAATGCTCTTCAGGGAACCAGCTGCCCGGCCATAGCCCAAATTAAATGTCCTTAATTAACCAACACTAGGGTATTTCCAAAGGCTGGCTCAGTTGAGTCCTGTTGTGTTTAGAAAAATCTAGGTCAGCATGAAAACGAGGCAAAGCAAGACAACATATTGAGATTCTGGGAAAAGTTTTTCATCCCTCCCTCACAAAAATGAGCTACAACCCTGAAGGCTTTAGAAGTAGTTTTTGAAAATGGATGAGAGACCTCTCACTGCCTCTGTTCAGGCTCAGCAGTGTTTCTGAGCTGATGCTGCATGTCCTGATCTACATATCCAGATCTCCTCAGCAGAGCTTGATTTGAGCAGTGATTTGCCAAACATGCTGATCTGAATTACTTGCCTTTAAGCAGTAAATTGCACTCATTTCCATATATTATGATTAAAAGGTGAAAATGGATCTGAGTGGTTTCTTTGTTTTCATCTGCAACAAAGTTACCAAGTAATCACAGCATAAAAGTACTGTTTTAAGTGATGTGGTTATTTGTGACTTGTATGAAATTTCTTTTGATCACCAGTGCAGGTCAAATAAATAATGAATGGGGGTGGGTTTTTATATGTCTAGAAAAAAACAGGCATGGCTGCTTTAAATTTTCATTAAATAGATGTAAAATGACATCTATTTTACCTTGTTAATATAATGCATACCCTGTCTTGCACATAAGTCTTTATAGCACTGGTTGGTTTTTTTCTCTCGTTTCCAATTTGAAATGGATGTCTAAACAGCATTTATTTTTCAGTGCTGTCACCAGCCTGGGTGGCAGAAAAATCCATCCTGAAAAACCTTTATTAATGTCAGCTTAGCTTTCTTGGTGATTTACCTTCTTATTTAGTGGTCTTTTTCAAAAGTAAAAGCTCTTCTGTATGTTTCATTGGTGTTCCCTTTCAATAGGAAGAGATATTTTCAAGTATTTTGTTACAGCGAATTACTCAATTTGCAAGTGTTTTCCTTTGGCAAACAGGGCGAGTTGGGCATTGATGGGGATGATTTGACACCAAGCCCAGCCTTTGGGAACACAGGGTACACTTCTGCTGTGGAAAGGGCATTTTGATTGCAGGAGACAGATTTGCTCTAAGTGATTAAGAGTAATTCTTCATTGTTGCTATTGGAATAGCCTGGAGAAATATTTATGCCTGGTGTGACCGGCAGCGTTTCCAAAGAGCCTGTCATAGCCAGGAATGTGTGTGTGAGCTGAGTGAGGTGCTGACCCCCATTTGTGCTCCTGCTGGCTTTTTAAATAATTTTGTAACATATTAAGGGTATGTTTATCTTACTGTGATGTTGAGGACACTATAAACACTCAGAAATGGTACCTCAATATTATTTTCAGCCTTGTCATGCTGTGGGTTTCTTCCCTTTCCTCAAGGCCTGTCAGCATTGCTTATCCCATTTCCCTCAGGTTTGCAGTGCGGATCTCATTGTGAAGCCCCCAAAACTTTAGTAAACGAACATCTGTGTTGTTTACAGCTCTGGGACAGAGGCTGGACAGCAAACACTGGTTGTTTTGTGCTTGTGTTTTCTTTTTTGTGTTTTTTTTTTTTTTTTTTTTTAAACAAGTGCTAAAACTGAACAGCTGCTAAGCAAAGCCTGACGTGAGAAAGTTTCTGAAGGTAGATGAACACCTGGTAGTTATATTTCTAAAATCTTTGATAAGCAATGCCCAACAACCTCCATGCAGAAAGCTACTGAAATCTGTCTTGCTAAACAAAAACCCCAGAGAGGCTTCAAAAAACGCTGCTGATGCCAGAGCCTGGCTAAAACTTGCTCTAACTTGGTCATATTTTTTAACCAAGGTGTACATATTTTTTTCTACTACAGCGTCCCATAGCTATTTACTGTAGCTTCCTTGGGCTGCACTGAGAAAGCTTTGTCATTGCCTGTCTAAAACAAAGCCCGTCTAATTAGGTGGAGTCTAACAGAACGTGGTTAACTTCTCAGAGCTGTGATTTACCTGTAGCCACTCCAGAGCCCAGTGGAAGGCTGAGGCTGAGCCTGACATGTGCTTGGAATGCAGACTGGCTATGGGAGGGGAAGGCAGCACAGTATCAGTGACAGGACTTACTCTGGAAACCTGATCCTGCATGTTCCAAGTGTGAACACTGATAATCGTGCCAAGATGCCTACGTATTTTGTATGGGCATTTTATGTCTAGAATAAATTAAAAACAACTTCCTCACTTTTTAAAAATCTTTATTCCAGGGTCACAGACTAAGACAAAAGGTTACACAGCAAAATGTAGCTCAGACTCTTGACATTCCTGTTGGATTTCTAGCCACTAAATGAGTTTCTACTTCTCTACAAAATGTTAAAGTTACCCATTTGCCATTAAACAACAACAGAATAAATGAACCACAAACAAACCACTATTTCAAACCCTTCAGTTCTCCATGGTTTTGGTACCCACTGTGTGTACCTGTGCTTGAACAAGGCTTCTCACATTGAAGTGTTACAGTGTGTAGGTACTGCACAAGGCACAAGGTTATTTGTCGCTGCCTTGTGGAGCTCTTAGAGCTTAGAGGAAGAACAACCTTTTCTTATCCTTTCTTCCAGAACAGTACATGGCAAGTGGCATGGTAAAACTTCTCCCAACACCAGAGTTAGTATTTTAAATAGTTATTCCTTTTAAAAGTGCCGAAACTACACAGGCTAAATTCTTGTTCAAATATTCAAAAGTAAAAGACAATCTGATGGAAGACTCACTATACATACAGGAAATATTCTTGAGGGGTGCTTATGGTGGTCTCTCAGCCTTAGGTTTCAGAAGGCCACCATCTGGGAAACAATGTCTATGTTTATTCACTGCATCTAATTTCATTCCCAAATACCAACTTTTCAACTAGATTTTTGAATGATAATTTTTTTTCCTTTGGATGATAAATTACTTCTCAAAAAAAACCTGCCCTCAAAGTTACTTAATACTGTAATAACTCATAACTTAAAATCTTCAGTCAAAAGATGAGGTCATGCTGCAAGAATTTTAAGGCACTGGTATTAAACCAAGTTAAAGTGCTATATGTATCCAAGCTCACTGCACCTCAGCCTGAGCTGAGACATGGTCTTTTCAATGTGCCTGCAGCAATACAGTGGTCTCTCCTTTGTGGAACAAAATAAGCAGACAAAACAAAGTACAAAGACCAGGCTTTAGCAAAAACAACAACAATGCCAGTCCCGTAGAGAAAACATAGGTAAATTTAAATCCTATTACAAAATAGGTGCAAGCTGCCTCGTGGCTGTCAACAACCCTCCCTGTTGTAGAAGAACAATTCTCCTCATGAAAAGGTAATTTATCAATCACTACAAGCAGCTGTCCGTGACAGGGTATACATGCCAAAATCAGCAGAGGAGCAACTTCTGGCTTCTTGCATAATAAATAGGATTAAAATTTGGCAGTGCCAAGACTGAAGGGCTGATTTTTTACTGAACTATCCCCAGGTTCCTGTGAATTATAATTGTGTTGCTTAGTAAGAGGAGAGTTGCTTGGGTAGAAGGGCACTGCATCATGCAGCAGGAATGTAATTTAGCTAATTACAGCACCTAGACATGTATGTGGGGTCTTTTCAGAAAAATGAGATGAAGTGCATGAGAAATTACTTCTTTCATTGTCTTCTAGTACTGCTTCTTGGCTGCAGGCTTGTAAGACACCAGGAGACCAAAGGAAGCATATCCAAATAAAAGGGTCTGAACGAACCATTGAAACTGAACAGCTGGGTCAGTGATTCCTTTAGACCTGTAACATTAACAAAAGCATAAAATGTGTCAAAAAACTTATGCTCCTGAAGGCTATACTGATACTTGTAAGGTTAGATATTTCTACCCATTCTTGATATTCAGACTGGACTAGAACACTTCACCTTACCATCATTAGCTTCCATCTACTGAGACATTTCCTGTGCTAACTAAACATACTGGTTCTCGTGGTTTTAGGATTTTAACCTATCTACTGAGCAGAAGTTCTTTCAGACACTCTATGCATGCAATTTCCTCAACAACATATAATCAACAACATATAAATTGCAATCTCAGTCTATGCTATTCAAAATTATTTATCCCAGAAGTCTGTGTACAAAGAACCAAAAAATTGGAGTACCTTAATACTGATCTTAACACACAAGTCTGAATATAATTTCATTGACTGTGTTAGTCAAGGTAGACTGTATGCTGGCAGGGCAGAGACCTGTGTGATGAGGGATGGAGAAACACTGGTACCTGAATTTGTGGCTAGACATAGACAGGTAACAGGGCTGAAGGCACTTCAGTTAAGTTATGAAGAAGAGGCCTTTCTATGTAAGTTTTAACTTAATGTATGTGACTTTTTCTGTATGTTACAGAAAATGTCATTTTTTCCTCCACTTCACTGTTCTTGAGAAGTACTCCTACTGAAAGGAACAAGTATAAACATGACAGCAAACCCTAGGGATTTCACATTTCCAGTAAACAATTCCATCAGGCGTAGCTGTGCTCCAGCCCATCAGTGTACAAGGAGGCCCCTCTATTGACCATGGCTAGGACAGTTCAGTTTTCATTGTTTCACAGCCTCACACACACAAAATGATTGTCCTGTTTTTATATAATTTCTAAATTTTCATTCTTAAATTGTCTTACCAGATATGAAAACCTTTTTAGTTTATAATCTCAGCTGCAGTGTTTTCAAATCAGTGTAGAAATTGGAGAACAAGTGCTTAAAAAATTTACCTGTTGCTACAAAGCAAGCTTAATGAATAGACCATATGCAGCAATACAGGCCAAGAGCCAATGACAATACTACTGCTGATTAACAAATTTGTATCTGAGTCCTCACAATTTTCCCCTGTGCCTCCTTTGTGATGTTGCCAGGTAGACATCACTTTTCCATAGTAAAAACAAATGGTGTTTGGTGCTCACAGAAGTACAACGGTTAGGTAATGTAAAGCAGCACTCCTGGTGAGATGATGATGGGCAGGCCATCTGTGCTAGTTTGGTTTTTTGGGTTTTTTTTGTGGGTTTTAACACTACTCTGTAAAACTTCATTAGTTAAATGAATTACAATACACTCATTTGGTATGTTCACTGGTAGTTAAGTCTCCTCATACTTAAAAGAATCACCTTAAGCCCAGATACCCATCTATCTGCACACTCAGACTTAAAGTTTTAATTTTAAAGCTACATAACTTAAAATGAGAGTCTGATAAAATTACTACTAACTGTCATTCTGAAGGCAGAAATTATTCATTCATATTCTACTATCTTTTAAAAATCCTCTTATACAGCATTCCATGAAACAAAATCCTGTTGCTTCCAAGTGCTGTTACCTGAGAAGCCTGGGACAGACAGCAGTGAATGACCCAAATGAAGTGGAAACCCATCATTTTTATCATGGCAAACAGACCAGCCACCTACTCTACAGAGCATAAGAACCAGCAACTACATTCTTCTGATTTACTGCAACCACAAGTCAAATGAACAGAAGGACAATGTGTTTGGACAGCACTCCTTCCCAGGTAAATTGTTATCCTAATCTAAGACTTAGTTGGCCTTGCTGGTATAGTCTTATTAGTTCAAGTATTTTATCCCACTAACCTGCAGATACAAGTAGATCTTAAACAGTTCCCAAATGAAAGTGTCCAATTGTATTCTCACAATACAGACGCAATTGTTTAAGTGTGTAATTAGCAGTATCGCAATGCTGATGAGGCAAGATCTGATAAAATCATAACACCTGAAGTTATCAGACCATTTCTACACTATCTGTTGTTCCCTCTGCCTCCTGAGCAGCAGTGTTACCCAGTGAACAGGGAGTTCAGAGGCCGCCAGACAAGCTCTGGCAAACCTTGCTGTGGCCAGTTCTGCGAGGTGCCAGCCCTTGGTTTTGCTGCCCTGCACAAGAGTAACCACTGGAAGAATTGGCAGCAACCAACTGTGGAGGACAGCAAACTACCACTGCAGCAAGAATTTTACCAGTATCCTCTGAATTCATACTGCTGCTGAGAGCCACCAAAACCAGTCTGTAGCTTATGTCACTTGATTCAGAAATCCTTTGCAGAGAACCCGTGCTGGAGTGAGAGGAGGGAACAACTTACTGGCATAACTTAATACCGTAGAGGGCTTCCACTATGTGAATCAGCCAGGACACCCAGAACCTGGTGGGAAAAAAACATGGTTTATTTTGTTGAAAATTAGGGAGAAGACTGTTGTATCCCAGATGCATTATGCAGAGAATATAAAACTGGAAGCACTGAAGCAACAACTTATTTTAACCTAGAAAGGAAGGGGTCTTTTTCGTCTTAAAAAACCCCCATATGTGTACACTTAAAAGAAACTGAAGTCTGCTGAGAAAATCAGAGCAACTGTAACTTGTGCAATAAGCCTTGACCCACTATTTGAAGCATCCACTAAATGCTTCCAAAACTTTCAGCACTTAGATTAAGCCAAAAAGCCAAATGCTTAGTGAAAGCAGTACAAGTTAATCTTAGTTAAGCATGCAAAATCTATCCTTTTACTTACACAAGTATTTTTAGTGATCCTAAGGAGCTACTTAAGTTTTCATAGATTTAGTTTTACAAAAACAACTGTGTGTATAGACTCAGAATATATAATGGGACTTGATAAGCCACACTTGGCCTACAAATTTTTCTATAGCTTTTGTAGGAAAAAAAAATGTTACACAGAATGTTTGGTTAGGATCAATTTAATACCTTGCTAAAGCAAAAGATGCTCTGAGAAAAGATGAGAGTTCTACATGATCATGGTAAACAAGAAAGCCCTACTGACTTCTGTCTTTACAGGAAATCAGCGAGCTCAAGGAAATATTTTCCAGCTCTTTTGTTAAAGTAGCAAAAACTAAGTTTTGTAACTCAGCAAAACTTAGCACTATGCAGTTTGTTCAGCAGGTTCTTTCTCATGTGCATCAGGATAAGTGAGTTTCGGGGTAGAAAATGTTCTTTAATTGAAGCTGGAAAAAGAAGATTCCTAAAGAAAGAATTGCACTGCTCAAGTAACAACTTGACAGAAAAACCCACTTTCAGTAGGTGGTACAAGTATAACTTTGGACTAATAACTGTCATCAAAAGTAATATTTTAACATTTTTCCCTTTCTTGCTAAAACATCACTGATGCCAAATTCTAAGTTGAATTTTTAAACTATCAAACTGGTCTTAGCCTGTCTAGTCTTCTACATACTTATTACCCCACACCCTTAATTGTAAAGAGCTTGAAAGGACAGCTCTTTAAATCTAATTAACAACTGGGTTACAGGAAAGCTTGTTAATACAGACTAAGTACAAGAGTCAGAGAGAGGCAGAATAATTACACAGTCAAATATAACTTACCCGTAGCATACCCATTTGTGGTGGTGTTCCACTAAATAATTCAGGAAGGTGCCAAATAATCCCAAATAACTATAAGGTATAGTTGAAGGCCAAAGTGTTACCCACTGAAAAAAACCAAAATAAAATTAGTTACCTTACTTCAAGGTAGAAGTACTATCAATTTAACTTTCAAAATAGCTTTATTTTTGCTCCCTCACCCCCCATGTCCATGGTTCAGGGCTCATTTATTCATAGTACTTAAATTCTTTCATTCCATTAACCTTCTCCAAGACTCAAATTCTTCCAGCAGCCTTTGAAAGATTCCAACTATGAAATTTCTATTCCTTGACATACCAGACACCAAGGGGATAAGTTTAAGATTGCTGTCTGGGTACCAAGAGTGCATCTACATGTTAAGTAGCATTTAAGTTGTAAGCTCATTACCTATTAGACATGGAAGCTGCAAAAATTACATTGTCTAACTGAAGAAGTTAATCTGAGGCAAGTGACCTGAAGAAGCCAAACAATGAATACACTGTTTAGGAAAAACAACTATTTATCCAAAACTAGGGGAGCAGTCTTTCTTCTTTTGTCCCTTAAAAAAGAAAATATCAGACTTCTGTTTATTTTTAACAGGGCACAGAAGACAACTCAGCATGAATCCCAAGACTGGAGATGTAGAGTTTCTTTCCTGTCACAGAGCTGTCTGCAGTGTTTACTACTGTACACCCTGATTTTCACAAGCTGGGAGCAGAAGCAGGCAGTGATGAGCTGTGTACTACAGAGTCCATTGGGAACGTAAGGTGAAGGTAGGCCAGGCCAAAGTTCACACTGCCTTATCTTGCTTCTGGTGTCAATGCTGGAGTTTCTCACTAAATGTAAATTTAGCTATGCCAAGGATGTGGCAAAATGATGGGTTTAAGCAAGGAATCTGCTTAATCTCATTCTGTTTCTTGAAACAGTCCAAAAACTGTCTTCTGAGCTCCTTGGCCTGCCATGACCATGATTTTTTTCAGCGGTGGTTCTTAAATTTAGAAAATCCATGCAAACAGAAGGAAAATCGCAACATGTGAAAGCCAATGAATGACTTTCATAAACTTGTCAGATATATCAAAACTGCCATTAGTATCCCTGCTCTGGTAATCCAACCTATCTTAAGTCTGTTTTTAGAAATTAAGACAACATGGTGACTGAACTCGTGTGTTTTCCAACACCACCAGCTCGTACAAATGCACCTCATGGACTGACATGCCCCACAGCTGTGCCGGAGCGAGCTGCGCTGATGCTCAGTGCCTCAATTCCAAGCTCTGGGAATGCTGCAGCCCCTTTCCCAGGGCACCTGCCCCGCAAACCCTGCTCGGTGCCGCGCCCGGGATGCTCTGACCGCGCCCGGGACGCGTCTCAAGCGCCACGGCCTCGCTTCCCTTCGCAGGCCGAGCAGTTTATCACTCACTCTGGCTTTCCCACAGGGCTCTGTCCAGCCTCCTCGCCGCCTGGCCAAAGCAGCACCTCTAGTCTCCCTTTCTCCCAGTTTATTTCAGGAAGCGGCGTTTCCGCGGACACCGGGACGGTGTCGGGAACCTGTTCCACGCACCCCGCGGCTTCTGAACGATCTCTCTCCCTCCCTCCCTCCCCGCTCCGCTCCGCTCCTTACGCCGAGGACGATCATGCCGAAGATGATGGCGACCATCCAGATGAGCCGGGAGCGCTGGAAGTGGCAGCTGCCATCGCGGCCGCGCTCCGCCGCCGCCGCCATCCCGCCGGGCCGCGCTGTGTC
>VZTJ01002722.1:517909-531004 GCA_013397795.1 Orthonyx spaldingii | reverse complement strand
AGGGATCATCCCCCTGTACTCGGCACTGGTGAGGCCACACCTCGAGTGCTGCGTCCAGTTCTGGGCCCCTCACTGCAAGAAACACTTAGAGGTGCTGGAGCGTGTCCTGAGAAGGGCAGCTGGGGAAGGGTCTGGAGCACAAGTCCTGTGAGGAGCAGCTGAGGGAGCTGGGGTTGTTTAGCCTGGGGAAAAGGAGGCTCGAGAGAGACCTTATCTCTCTCTACAACTGCCTGAAGGAGGGTGTAGCCAGGTGGGGATTGGTCTCTTGTCCCAGGCAGCCAGTGACAGGACAAGAGGACCTCCTCCAGAGCTGCACTAGGGAAGGTTTGGGGTGATTAGACATTGGAATGGGCTGCCCAGAGAGTTGGTGGGGTCACCGTCCCTCGACGTCTTTCAGAAAAGACGGGATGTGGCACTCAGTGCCATAGTCTGGTTGACAAGGTGGTGTTCGGTCATAGATTTCACTTGATGATCTCAGAGGTTTTTTCCAACCTAACTGATTCTGTGATTCTGTACCAAACGCGGTGTGGAACATCACAGAAGTTGGAGTGTGCTCTTCAGCTTGACTCCTTGTCGCTTTACTGCAGTGGTCTGTTTAGGGGTGGAGAAAATGTAGGAAATGGGACAATCGCAGCAGACATGGCCCGAGATGCACGCCTTGCTGCAGGGCACTCCCTGCTCCAGAGACCCGCCGGCTCCAGGGCACTCCCTGCTCCAGAGAACTCCCTGCTCCAGGGCACCCCCTGCTCCAGGGCACCCCCGGCTCCAGGGCACCCCATGCTCCATGGCACTCCTTGCTCCAGGGCACCCCCTGCTCCATGCACTCCTTGTTCCAGAGAACCCCCGGCTCCCGGGCACTCCCTGTTCCAGAGAACCCCCGGCTCCAGGGCACCCCCAGCTCCAGGGCACCCCCTGCTCCATGGCACTCCCTGCTCTAGGTCAGCCCCGGCTCCAGCGCACTCCCTGCTCCAGGGCAGCCCCGGCTCCAGGGCCCCTCCTGCTCCCGCCCCAGCCCGTGCTGCCGATCCCGGAGCGCTCTCTCGTGGCACTGAGCGGAGCCGCGGGGCGGAGGCGGACCCGGAGTGTCCCTGGTGCCAGGAGGGCGCGGGGCTGTCCCTGGGACACACGCAATGTCCCGGCCGCAGCACTCCCGGGATCACAGGCGGCAGTAGCGCTCGCTACTGGGGCAAAACAAACAGATATTGACCTTCCTATCACTGAGCAGTTCAGTCGTTATCTAGAGTAGTACAGAGTACCTTCCCTTTTGAAAACTAGCCATTCAAAGCGTATTAAGTCCAGCATTTTCTATTCTGTGCCCTTTTGGGACTGTGGTCTCGGTGATGAGTCACCAGGGCCTTGAGAAAGGTGCTCAGGGTTAGAAATGTTGGGGAGTGGGATGGGCGGGTTCATGCTTTCCTTTCAGCTTTGCTACCTGCTTGGCATGACTTTGACAGTGTAGACACAGTAAGAAGTTATGACTGTGCTCTTCTCGCTCCTTGCCTGAAGGCTAAACACGCTACTCTGTTAATTACGTGTTGATTACGTGTCTGTAAAGCTGTCCTCTGCAACAACTAATGCAGCAAATTTCCCCAGCATGAGCCCTATGTTGCAGAAAATGGTCACTATAGAGGGGATTGAATTGTTCTGTCCTGGGACTGGTTTGTTTCTCTGTTTCCTTCCCATCTATTCCTGCCCAAAGCACTGTGCTTGCTTGCTTTTTTGTTTGTTTGTTTTTGGTGGTTTTTTTTTTGTTTGTGTTTTTTTTGTTTTGTTTTGTTTTGTTTTTTCCCCCTCTCTCCTTTTTCTGATGTGTTCTTTGAAGATTACAGGAGAGTTTGGTAAAAAATTCCAGCAGTGGTAAAACTGTTGTTGGGAATCCATCTACAAAACCCATTGAGGCTGGCTATGTGGAATTACACCTGATTAATAAATTTCCCTGGGTTGCTTTGCTGATGCAGGAGAGAAGAGTGTGTGGCCCCACTTACATCTTAGTATCTGGGAGAAATTTCTAAAATTAAACTTTTTATAGTTTTTTTTCTCGGGGTTGTTTGGTTTGGTTTGGGTTTTTGTAGCCCAGTAGTTATTTTCTTCCTCTTTAGAACATTCTACACAATTGCTTCTGCCTGTCCGCAATGCCGTGTCCAAAGGTGGTGCTGAGATCCTGCGACGGGCCGAGCTCTGTGGTAGGAGTGCCTGGGACTGCCGTGCACAAGGACAGCCCACCGTGCCCACGCCCCAGGAACATCACCGAGGGGCACAACAAGGCAAGTGTTCTAGAACGTGGTCAAAGAGCAGCTCCCGGGCTGAAGGGATGGACGTGCTGCTGCGCGGCAGTAGCTGCAGGGGGCAGTGGATGCACAGCAAAGGCACGGGCTGTCAGCGTTTGCCTTGTCACACCGGCTTTGGTGGCCAGGAGTGGCCAGGGGAGGTCAGAGGCGGTGTCATGTCACCCGTACTGCCGCACGCCAGTGAGGACCGCCCGCACTGTGACATCGTGGGCAGAACACAGGGACCTGGCTTACTTTTCTTTCTCTGCTGCCAAAAAAGAATTGATTTTTCTTTTTATTAAGTGATATTCTTCCAGCTTCATGAGTGGCAGCAGTCCCCACTGGCCGCCAGCCCTGTTGACTGTCACCAGTAGCTCTACCAGCCCTGAGCATCTCAACAGCCTTGGACCTGAACGTGAAATAGTTCATGAAGGCAACTCCCTGCTCTGACCGTTTGTAAGGGCTGAACTTCCAGAGGTTCCATTTCTAATCCAGGACAGTGTCTTTGACCTGACTTTTAAAAACAGGTTATTTCTCTTGACAAAGAGAGGAATCTTTAGAACACTTAAGAAGCTGAATAGAGTTCCAGTTTTAATAATTTAAAGCCAGAAGACCTGTAGCATCATCTAGTCTGGCCAGTACAGGCCACTGAATATCTTGTTTCTCTGTATAGAGGTCAGCGATTTGCACTTACTTAAAGGACACTTTTCAAGGGGCATTTTCTCTTACTTTGAAGGTGTCATAAAACAGAAAGTCCACAGCCTTCAGTGATTAATCTTTCTTGTGTTTGTTAGGTGTTTAGATACACCCAACGACTGATTTTGAGGGAGTCGTTTTCCAGAGTAGATGAAAAGCTTGCTCTATCATATTTTGCAAAGCTTTGCAATTTTGCCCTCATATTTTTGACAGATCAGCTATTTTTGTGGCTTCAGCGTTGGAAATGTTGTCAGTGAATTGCATTTATTGACAAGTATAAACTGGAAACTACAAATCCCAAACCTGTTCTGTGAATCACTGAAAAAATGCAGAACAAGTTCACTTTGCCAAGTTTACAGGAAATAAAACTATTTTACCATAACTTCTGAGATTTTTACTTTGATTTCCTTTCCTTTTATCCTAATCAGTGCCAAAAAGTGAGTGAATGGCATGCTGTTATGAATTGGCAGCTCTCAAGAGCATGCTATACCCCAGAACACCACCAAGTCTGAGTGCAGAGAGTGGGCAGCTCTGCCCATGCCTACCAAAGCCAGATTTAGATTTGTAGTTTGGAACACACTTGTCAGTTGTGTCAGGATTGCCACAGCTGCCTGTCCTTTCTCAGGCCTTTCCTGTGCTAGAGAATTTGTAGATATTGATAGGCCGCAATCAGCACAACTGCCAGCCCCATGACAGGGCTCTGTAAGCCCTGGAGAAGGTGAGCTAACCTAGCTTTACCCTGCTGCAGCCTGCACAGGTTGCTAAACTCAGTCTGTTTTGGTAGTAGTTGAGGCCATAGAAAAGAGGGAAAGCATGATCTTAAAAAAAGTTGGAAAGGAAAAAAAGCATTTAAAAAACATATTCCCTCATAATTGCATACAAACTTCTTTTCTTGCATCTGTATTACTTTTTTAGATTTCAAACTAGGTTGGTATTAAACATTCAAGTAGTTACTGAGAATCTAAAACTGAAAGAGATGTTCTTTATGAGATCAACAGGTAAGAAAACCACATAGTACCATGAAGATGGGACATCTTTGAGGTTTCAAAGCCAGCTACATTCATTATTAAATATTGGGTTTTTTTCACTGAAGCTGTGTCCAGGGAGTCCCAAGGTCTCCGTTGTGACTGGGTGTGTACTCTGCGATGGGTTAGTTCTACTGAAAACAACCAGATGGACCTGTGCATTCTTCCTGCTTAATCCCTGAGACATAGCTGGCTCATTTCACATGCTGCTTATATCAATAGCTCACTCTCTTCAGTTTTCAAATACTAAAGTTTCTGATGCATCTACTAGTGGAGAAAATTGTTCCCTCTTTAGTTTAGAAACATTTGCTATCTCTAACTTAGAGATATTGATTATCTCACTTCCATCGGGAAGTACAAAGGGTATTTGCCAGGTAGTCGGCCTCTTTTGTTTGGTGTTCCCGGTGGATGCCAGAGAATAGATAGAGACACGTTAGCTCTTCTCTGTGTTTTAAAATTCCTTAAAAAAAAAAAAAGGAGGAGGGGGAGGGAGGGTTAGTCAAATTCAGAACAAATTTTACGGCATGAGTTATCATGCTAGAGTCAGTGATGTGACTTGTTTAAACAGCAACTTTGTGTGTAAGTAAGGATTTAGGGACTGGGCTTTTCTTAGGAAGTTACTTGGAAATAAACTTGAACCAATTTTAAACTGGATTTGAAGCTGGTATAAAAGAGATGAGATGCGTTCAGGGAAAGTTACATAAGGAAAGAGAATTATCAACAGGACTTTTTCAAAACTCGGAGCTAAATGGCACAATGCTATAATGAAACCACTGCAAGCAATGTCAGGTTCCTAATGTAGCTAGTTAACCTGACTATTCCCCCTGACTAGTCATTTTTAATTTTTAATGGAGACTCAGACTTGCATCACCTTAATCTTTTAGTTCAAAGACTAGAGAGGCTAACGAAAAGTACGGTCTTTTAAAATATTTCATGTTGCAGTTTCACAAGCATTACATTTTTGAGGTTAATGGTCAAGATTTTCAGCAGATACCCATACTTACAGGAAATGTTGAGTCTAATGAGATGTGCATAAGAAGAAACAATGTGGTATAGTAATTCTGTTTGTTGCTGTAGTGACTAGCCTTTGCAACTTGGAGTGAGTAAACCTTTGCATATATCTGCTGTATCATTCTCATTTGTCATTGGATTCCTTGGATGTCTGATAAAACTATTTCTCTTCCATCATATTTTAAACACAATTATGAGCATAATTCAAGTCTTGGAAATTGTCAGCTATAAAGGTTCCAGCCAAATACTTTATTCTTTGTAAAGATTAAGAACTAGGTAACACCTGTAAGTTATCAACATATGAAATTCTCATTGCTTTTACTACAAATTCAGTTTGTGCATTTTAGAGTTGTATTTATGTCAGACTTCCATATGTTCATCCTAAGAATATCACTGTGGGGGTTTTTCTCTTATTAAAAAGGAAAAGGAAGGTGAAACAGCCACCTTTATCATGATGTGCTTCAGCCAACATTACCTTAATCAACCTTTGTAAAGAGACAGCTGGGGCTCATCAATTTGCATCCAGGTTGCACAGAGAGCTTCAGTTTTGATCACAGCTGTGCACTTTGCAGTTCTCTGGTTTTACCCATATCTGCTGGAAGTCAGTGACTTAAGTCTTACTAAAAATATTTTGTGAACTTTTTTTCTTATGTGAGGTAGCTTTAAAAAATTACATGTTAACAAGTAACACCCATTTGAAATCTCCGTTTATAAATGTTGGATTTATGCTACAAGGATTTGGTGGAATTTCAAAAATTAGATATGAACTACATGTATTTGACAAGATTTGCTTGAAGGTATGGGAGCAAAAAAAGATTTTATGGCATTTGGGGAGGCTATTTAATAAAAGCAAATGTACTTTGCAAGGATAAATTGTGACCAGACAGCCTTATTCATACTGGTCATGTTGAAAAGACCTGAGTAGCTTAGACTATTCAAAAGAGTATTTCATACAGATATGGGGCCATGACTCTGCACACCAGTGTCCTACTGCACATACAGTGGTTGTAATGGGATGAAGGAGTAAATCTCCAGAAAACTCTCAGCATTTTGATGCCTTGTTCTGTCCTTTGACCACTTCATGAGAGTGCATGTGCATTTTAATATACAGTGTTTGCTATCTGACACTATTTCTTCTTTCTCTCTGAAGGAATTCCTAACTTTATTGCTGCTTCCTATTTTGAAAGACACTGCCTTATGTTGCCAAGTGGTATGGTAGTAAACACAGAGTGCAGTGCTGAGAAAAAGGAAAGGCTTCCATTCAGTTTACTGTTCTTGAGTGTCCATTGGGACTTTCTAATGGATCTTTTTGTGCTTCTCAGTAATGAACAAGTCATGTCAATTGATACAGTTTTCTAGTCCTGAGTATTTTTTCCTGTGTGTCTGGAATAGGAATATTGTGATGGAAAAAATAAGCACAGAACAAAAAAGTCAGCACAGATCTAGCAAAGAAATGGAGTCACTCACTAGCAGATGGAGGAGATGGGTGGGAAGTATGTTTCACTACAGCCACATGGGTGGGGGTGTTATTTGGGAGATGAGGAGGAATAGAATTGACAAGGGAGGTTAGAGCAATAGTTCTTTAAACAGGGAGGAGAAGACTCCAGACAACTTGTCTCCAGTCCCAGCAGACTAGCCTTCAGGCCAAATTCACTCGTCTTTAGGTGACTAGTTATCATAATCAGGTTCAGCAGACTATGATGTTGAGATTTGTTGTATTTCTATAGTATCCTGTGAGTGTGCTTGCATTCTGTTAGCACAAGAAAAAGATAGCCCTGTTCCTAAAACGTCTGCAGTTCAGAGGTCTGATCCTCTCAGCAGCTAAGAGTCCAGTAGTGCTTCTGGAGCTGATCAGTCACAGGATATATCTGCAGTTACCCAAACACCACGGGTAGGGATGACAGACACTTTCTTACAAAGGAAAGGAGACAGGGAAGGAGACCGCACGGAGTACAAGGAAAAGGATTACCATAAAGTAATGTAGCCTGATTGTACTGGGCATGAAATAGACTGACACTGCATTTAAGAGAAATTGTATTTATTTCAGTGGTACTGCAGCATATGAGGGCTTGCCAGACTGAACTGTACTCAGTAATCCTCTGGAGGCCCAGGCTGGATTTCTGAACGATACTTTATCCACAATTTTTTTATGTTTCCTGAGGCAGGATTTTAGTGACCACAGGTTTGCTACTCCATGAGTTCCTGTGTGGCTTTTCTGCTGTGTATTCAAAGGGGTCAAGAATAGTGACTTATTAGGCTTATTAAACAGGGAAATCCTACTCCAGCCCATTCCTGCACTGCTGCTGACTCTGCTCTGCTGACTTCTCCTTTCCCATGATTATCCTAACCCTTTACAGGCTCAGGCTTAGCCTATCCAAACTGCAGATCAGTATTTTTTGTGGCTGTGGGAGGCAGGTCTGTCCCAGAGAACACAGATTTTTCTCCACCAGAGCAGGGGAGGTATTGCATGAGACTGGGGGCACTAATCACCACTTTTCCAGCTAGCCAACTTCCATCTTTTAAGATTTTTCTACTGCCCAGAAAGAAATGAACAGTGTTGGGCACTGTTGGGCTACCACTTCATAAAAGACACAATTTTTACAAATACTTTGGCTTCAGTTTTACCTGGAGTCTTACTTCCTTTAAAATTTAAGGCTGCCTTCTCTTTGACAAGGATGACAATTTCTTTCAAGACTGCCACAGGAGTCAAAAACTCACCAGTAAGCAGCATAGTGACAGTACAAGTAAGGAACTGTTTTCAGGTTTCACAGCAGATTACCATTACAGCTCAGAAATGAGATCTTGGAGTTTGATAGATAATACTATGAGAATGCAAACTCAGTGAGGGTCAAAAGGACAAAGCAAATGTTAGCTGTTGGGAAAGCACTGGAAAAAAACCTGCACATTACCTTCATAATAGTTAAAACACCATGATTCCTCTACATCTTAAATTCTGAGAGTCACTCCATCTTCTTTTTTCAGGAAGGATACAGCATAACCAGAATAAGCTCTGGAAAGGACAATGTGAATGATGAAGGCACGGAGCAGTTACCATAGGGGACATAACCATGAACTAGCTAGCATGAATAAGATAGGATTCTTCAGTCTGGAAAAGAGGTGACTGAAGGTAGAAAGTGAAG
The DNA here is from genome assembly GCA_013397795.1 of Orthonyx spaldingii. Classification (NCBI taxonomy): domain Eukaryota; kingdom Metazoa; phylum Chordata; class Aves; order Passeriformes; family Orthonychidae; genus Orthonyx; species Orthonyx spaldingii. Next base: position 522,865 of record VZTJ01002722.1, on the reverse strand, counting down.
GGGTTTGATAAAAAAATAGTCAGTTTGAACTACTGGAATCAATGAAGGTCACTCCACATTCTTGTGTGAGAGGCAGCAAGCACCAAATGATTTTGGCAGGTTTCATGTTCAGAACATAGAAAACTAAGTGTTGCTTCATGTAACACGTCCTAGTCAGAGGATGCTCTGGAAGCTAAAATTTTGCATACATTCAGAGAAAGACCGAATACATTCACAAAAATAAAAACTCTCATCCACGTCAGGAAGTCTCTGGGCTGAAAATGACTGAGGTCTTCATCATAATTTCTAAGTAAAAGTACCAGTATGTCATTTACTGAGCTGGTTATGGATTCCTACCTTCCCATGGTAGGTTTCTATTTTCAGTCATTGGTGAAGAGTTAAATATCAGGGGAGACAGACATTCATCTTGCATGTAGGACCCTTTTTCATCATTACCCTCGATTTCAGAGCATTGTAATCAGTTCCATAAATTATTTAAAGAGTTAAATACAAGAAATAAAGAGTGTGAGATTATTCCAAGTTATCTGAAACCAGCCTACTGCCTTTTTCACCTTGAAATCTATAGATTTTAGTGGGAACTAAGATCAAGACTGGCTGGTATGTCCCAAAAGCCCATGGTGTTTTCAACCATATTGTTTGCCTCCACCTTCAAGCATTAGAAGAAGTATTTATTTCTGGTAGGGGAAAAGGCTAGAGCAATGCTTTGATATAAGAAAGGTGTTTACTGTAAGGGAAAAACCCAGTGCAGGTGACAGCTCTCTCAAAAGCCAGTTCTGGACTGGGGAATGAATGCTCTTGTAAAGCAAGGATTATCATATATTTTACCTTTTTTTTTTTTTGCTCAAGGTGCAAAACATGCCTCCATCCTGCTTGTCCTGCTGACAAACCATGGACTTGGACATGTCTGGACACTGAACTATTTTTCAAAGCAAGAGGGGCTGCTGTAAACGCTCCTTTTCCTGAGGAGCAGGTGAGAGCACAACTAGCACTTGTCTGCTCATGTTCTCTGGAGGGTTCCTGGGTGCCCCTGGCCATGAAAGTACTGCTCATGGGATGAAATCTTTGTGGATGAGAATCCATATTGCTTTGCTGAATTCCGCTGTTTTCCATTTGAACATGAAATCTCTTTGCAATTCTCCAGGGTTGCATTTTTATTTCAGTGATGTAAGAGCTGCCTGTTACTGCCAAGCCCATAATTAAAGCAGTGTTGACTGGTAAGTAATGGGCTGCAAAAGGTGTACCAAAAGATAATTAAAGACGCATTCCAGATAAGCAGAGCATGAGCATCCTTTTTATGAGGTGCTAATGTCTGAAGACCAACTAGTGAAATTGATCTTGCCTCCTTGAGGATGAAAGTTCTGCTCAAACATCAATAGCATTGTACTGCCCTAGAAAATGTTTGATGTAAGGATTTCTGAAAGGTGTTTGTCCCAAGACTACCCAGGCAGGCGCCTGGTGACAGAGCCCTGCTGCACAGGGTAATTCAGCATTCCATTCATGCTAGCATGATTTTGGGGCCATCTTTGCAACTCCTAACATGAGGGCTACTCTGGAGGGAGAGAACCGAGGTACTTCCAATGCCCTGCATAGGATAGGTGCAAACCATTTTTCGAGAGCCACTTTAAAGAGCACTGTGGGTAGTCCTTGTCTAATAATTATGTTGTCGCTTCTAAATGCACTTTACTTATTAATCCTTCATTTCTGTTCTATTTTGAGCATATCCCACCTGTGTTTTGGATTCCTCTGTAGATGCACTTGTACAACAACTGACATAAAAGAGCCTTGACAGAATGGGTTTCCACATTTGGACTCTACTTAAATCCATAGCAAAATTCCATGGATCTTTGTGGAAGTCTGAAGACAATCTATGAACCAAACAGATGCTGGTTTTGTTAAGCAAGCTGCTTTGGGTATTCCTGCTTCTTTTCCCACACTCTTCCCATTTCCCTTTTTGTGAAATGAATCAAAAGTGAGGGGGTGAGAATACTATTTTCCTGATAGAATTTAGAGAGGAGATGCAGGAGCTCACAGTTGTTTTGATTATCACTGACATGCAACAGCACGATGATGCCAAGTGAACATTGGCAGCAAGGGCTGGTCAGTGTTCTTGATGGATTAGTGCGTGGTCAAACTGCAGCTGTGGCAGAAATTAGTTCTTGTGTTAGGCCAAGTCCATGTCTTAGCAGAACAGGAGGAAAAGGAGGGGGAGGCAACGATTGCCATCTTCTTTCCTGGAATCTGACTTAAAAACAAAACTCACAATCTCTATCAATTAGCATTGCAAAGAATATCTCTGAAAATGAAGGGTGTAAAGAGGCTGCCTGGCAGAGTGCCTCAAACAATAACTCTGGGAAGTGTGAACTGCTCTCTCTATAGCTAGGGGATGTTAACAAAAGCTTGTTCTATTTAACCCGAGCTAGGAGTGATGGACAGTCGCTATTAGCAAGCAGTACAAGTCTGTGCAAGCCTCTGCTGGCTCCTTCTTATCTCTTCTGCACTGGCTGTGTCTATAAGGTGTGTATGTGTGTGTTGGAGGAGGTGGTGTTCCTGTTCTTTTGAGATCGGTATTGCAGGCTGCCTACAGGGGCAGATTTGGGTTGTAGTTAGTCCCATGAGATGATGTTTTCTGCCATGAAAACTGGAAATCCAGAAAGATTAAGCATTTGTTCTAGCCTTCCCTCTGTCCAGGCTGAATGAGTAATCTTTCTTTGTACCCTGCAAATATCCTTGGTATCTTTGATCCAGTATAGCATGTACCCCATGGACTGCTGTATTGGAATTGCAGAGAAGTGGAAAGGTCATGTGCAATTCCATACTTTATAGTGCCAGTTCAAATTGAGGCTCCCCAGTTCTCTCTTACCCTTTGCCCCTGTGCATCCCTGTCCCATGCTGATGCTTGAATTAAGCTTGCCAAAAACTAAACTGGCCAAAAAAAGGAAAGTAATCAGTGTTTTTTGAAGGAGCAGCTGCATGAGCTTTGCTAGCCAAGTGTGCACTGGAAATGGCTTGTGCATGACAGCTTGCAAAGCCCTGTGAGGACTTCAAGGCAGCTAGAGCTGAACCCTGCATGCTTAGAACAAGAATCAACAGCTGAAGCGGAATTTGCTGTAGTGAACACTGTCAATAAAACTATGCCCACAAGCTTTATGTCTGCTTATTGTATCTGAGCCTTTATCCACCCCCACCTTCATATGTATCTGAATAACAGAAGTTAAATATACCTGAAGGACTAGAAACACCCCTTGACTCTACTTAGAACTGCTGAACCACTTGTCACCTGACACCTTTTTTCCTTTCTCCCCCATGACAATTCTTGCTTAAATAGAAATTTTACTGTTTACATAGACAGGAAAAACTCCAAACTATCCTGGAGCTGTGGAGGAGAAAAGAAATTGTATCGGATGGTTTTGTGCTATGACAGGTCAGGATAGTTCAGTTCAGGCTTAAGGGGATGCTAAGGTAAAAGAAATGGGAGAAGTACTGAGAAATTGCTTCAAGCTGTTGTTTCCAGATGTTTTGGACTACTTGCTGCTGTCATCCCTCTGAAATTCTCGATGTCTTCATATGCACTTCTGCTTGAAAATATTATTTAGGTGAGGTGGTTTCTGAGGGCATTTACCTTGCTTTATGGACTGAGCTGCTAAAGGAATCCAGTCTCTGGAGTACTAGACTCACAGAAGCTGACTGTCATCCTGGTGTGGAAGGACATTAATTTTTTGCTGTGAGGCACTGTGATGGTGTGTGTAATGTTTAAAACCCTTGTGCAGCTCAACCCAAATGTGGCTGCATGGATGGTGGGTGCACTGGTCCCTACAGAATGCAAACAGTGTGCAAACCGCTCACACACACTTTGTCCCTGTACCCTTTAACTTCACAGCAAGCTGGAGTGGGTCCCAAATTTGAAAAATGAATGGGGACATGTTAAGATGAAAAACACGTGATGATGCTGCTATTCTTGAACACCTTCAGTGATAGCCATTAGTGGCGTCATTTGACAAATTATTACACTGACTAATTGATTTGCTTCGCTCCTAACATCTAATCCTTTTCAGTGTTGCAACTGTTGCTCCCAGTAAGTCCCTTATGTCACTCTTGGCTCTCTTAAATGATATTTCTGGCTTCTCTTTTGGATTAATATGTTGTTCATGACTTCACCTTGGGCTGATAGCACAGATCTTGCTTGTCCTGTACCTGACTTGGATGAGCAGAGTGTCTGGAGGGAAAAAAATCTGCCCTAGGAAAGGAAGACCTTCTGCTGAGCTCTTCAGCACGCACTCGAGACAGAGACTGCTCCTTCTCACCTGGGTGACCTCAGAGTGTGCTGGGGGAGGCTTTGTCCTTTACTGTGAGCAACGGGTGTTGATGCAATATCTAGTAAAGCCACCAGCATTTTATTTACTGCAGCAAACCTGATGAGAAATGTCCCATGGATAGGAATAGGAGCAGGGTAACCAGACGGGGAAGACAAGGACTTGTCACCTGGGTGCAGGAAGAGCTGGGATGGTTTGCCTTTAGGAGAAGGGTGGTATGGAGTTCTCCTTGTATTGGGGGAGCACCAGGTTTCCAGCAGAGCTCCAGGCCTGCAGTGCAGAGAAGGGGAGCTCTCTCAGAGGGCTGAACCAAAGGTGGAAGATTTCTTCATCAAATTATTCACTCTCCATTTGAATTAAAGAAAGATGGATGGGTTGGTGGCAGTAGAGGGGACTTCGCCGGGAGACACTTTGGCTCCTTGGATGGGGCGAGCCCTCATTATGTGTATTTTGGTGATGGGATGACAATGGAGGTGTGGGAGACGACTCTGAGTCACCTTCGGAGCCCCGGCGGGGCCGGGCCAGGTGGGTGGGGGTCGCTAAGGGCCGGGTGGAGGACTCTTAAGGCACGGAGCGGCCAGTGCCGCTCCACTGCCCGCAGACCTCGGCCCGCATGGAGCTCGCCAGTCTGCCCCCCGCCAGCCTG
>VZTJ01002722.1:302261-517370 GCA_013397795.1 Orthonyx spaldingii | reverse complement strand
TGGCGGCGGTGGCTGCGTTGGTGGCTGCGTTGGTGGCGGTGTTGGTGGCTGCATTGGTGGCGGTGTTGGTGGCTGCGTTGGTGGCGGTGTTGGTAGCGGTGCTGGTGGCTGTGTTGGTGGCGGCGGTGACGGTGCTGGTGGCTGTGTTGGTGGCGGTGTCAGGGCAGGAGGACGCCGCCCGGCCCCGCTGACCGCCGCTCCCCGTTCTCTCCGCACAGGCGAGCCCCGGGCGCGCCCCGCCGGCCCCGGCTCGGGGCGGGAGGGCGGCCGGCGCAAGCGAACCACCTTCAGCAAGGCGCAGCTGGAGCTGCTGGTCCGCGCCTTCGAGAAGGAGCCGTACCCCGGCATCGCCCTGCGGGAGCAGCTCTCCGGCCTCACCAACATCCCCGAGTCCCGAATCCAGGTGAGAGGGGCGGTCCGGGAGGGAGGACGGGCGGGTGGCGGAGCGGCTTCCCCCCGGCCCGGGTGCTCCGTGTCTGCCGGTCCCGCAGGTGTGGTTCCAGAACAGGAGAGCCCGGCAACTGAACCACAAGAAGAGCGAAGCCGCCTACGCCAGGCCGGGCAAGCCGAAGCCGCAGCGGTGCGACAGCCAGGAGCGGAGCCTGGCGCAGCAGGACCCGGGCACGGAGCGGAGCCTTCTCGGCCCGCAGCCAGGCCTGCCAGGAGGGAGCCAGAGCTTCTGTGGGCAGCCGCCGTCCTACTCGGGACAGCTGTACTCAAGGCTCGACATGCATTTCAGGAGCTTGGATAACGCTTTTGGACAGAGCCCAGCTGACTTTGGTTTGGACTGTTCGGGAAGAGGGGTCCCACTAGGTGCGGGAAGCGTGGGGAGTGCCCCTCAGTTCTCACTCTCTGTGCAGCAGGCACAGGAGTATCTGCACCTGAAGAAATCTTTCCCTGAAAGCTTCTACTCAGATGCAGACGTTTTCCAGCCTTGTACAGACCACCAGTACCCAGCAGCTAAAGAGAACATGTACAGGAAGCCTGTCTTAAACTACTTCAATACTAACCAGGGCCTGGGTGTTGAGAACAGTTTGTATGTCAAGTCAAGCACTTCTCCCTTTGGGAAGGGCTCCACTTTCAGTTATGATGGGGGGGAACCTAAACTTGAGCCCGAGCACATGAGGCACAGTTCACCTCTGCTTGCAGCTAGTAATTCTAGTCCTCCTTTGTTACTTCCAAAGCATGAAGGGGGGTGTCAAGGGACGCTTGCCACTCCAGCCCCATTGTATGGGCAGCAGCTGCTGGAGACAGTAAATGACTATGACCCTCATTGGTTGGGCATGAGAAATGAAATTTTGGGAACAGGGTTAGATTTGCTGTTTGAAAATGAGCAAAATGTGGAGCAAGGTCTGACAAAAAGTTACCTTTCTTCTTTTGGTGGCCAGAATTCTGTCTGTCACTTGGGCCAGACATGAAACTGACAGTGGGTCTACTTGCCTGATGAAAAATGAATGTGATTTTTTTGCTCAATTGGCAATGTTATCCAAAGTGGCTAGGGGTTTTGCAAGTCTAAGTGCAGAGTGCTTGCTCCGAATTTTGTGTCCTGTCTGGAAGGGAATGGAAGATAAGCCATGTTAGCAAGGGCTACCTGCTGAATCTCAGCTGCCTCCCACCTCAAGGGATCTTTCACCAGCTGCTTGCACTATTCCTGCACATGTTTGGTCATGGGCAGCCTCACATTAACCTGCAAGCACAGACTGATCTTCACAATTTGTCAGTACTGAAGAGTTTCCTGTGTTCTGACTGTGCTGGATTAATTCCAGCAGGAGGCTTTAGGACTATGGTGCTGTTTTTGTGGCCTTAATGATCTGAGATTTGTTTCTATTCTGGCCATGATTCACTTACTTTAACTTAAGAAATCTTAGCTAACAAACTTATTTATAGGTTTTAGTTGAGAAAGCATTAACACAAGAGGGGTGTATAAGCATTGGAAAAGCAGCCTTGGTGGTGGCAGGGGACATCTCACTGAGTGTGTTTGCATTTTAGGTGTGTTCCTGATAAAGAACACTAATGGTCTTTTCCTGGGTACTTAATATATAGTGTTTTCATTTAAAAATGACCATGCATGTAGCCTTTTAAAAGGCAGTATTTTTGTGATTTCCTTTTGTATAATTTGTTTCCAAATTGTCTTTTTTTTTTTTTATTGTAATTTTCTATTTGCCCAATCAAGATTTTCTACCTTCATGAAGTTGTAGAATTGCACTCAGAGGAGAGAAAAATGTTTTTCATCTTTGCATTTGCACATTGAGCCTCTTTGTAGAATTCTCAAGATCCACGGCTGTCCTGAAGGGTTCTTCATGTGTGTCTTTGGGGAACTGCCATGGTCGTGTGTTAAAGCAGTATTAGGCCTAGGATGCTGAAAACTGTACATGCAAATCCTTTTTTGTGTTTAAAATGTGGCTCTGGAATATTTTTAAGTATGCTTAGATTGTAATACGTTTGTTATTAACGTAATTATTTTGTTTATAGAATAAGAGAAACAATGAGAATAAAACTTAATCACAGACCATTATTTTATTAATAAAGTCGATATTCCTGAAGAAACTGTCTATGGAGATGTGTACACAAGAAGTCCAGAAAATTAGTCCTGACTTTTGTCAGTAATTTTTAGCTGTAGCTGTAATTTTTCTGCCTTGACCTGAAGGATTGGAACCATCTCATGTATTACAGAAGAACCATGGCTTCAGACAACAGCTGCAAGGCACTTTGAACACCAGAAATTGTATTTGAGAGTGAAGGACAAAGAGATTATTGTATTTATGATTGTATATATTACTCTTTTAGTAAATTTTTGAAAAAAAAATGCATTAAGACTTATTTTTTTATTTATGTATACCCTCTCCCTCATAATACCTCCTAAATGGGAAGTGAGACTTGTTCCTAGGCACAGAGAGAACAAGTATAATTTTATCCCTGAAAAAGACAAGGAAATGGTGCTCAAGTGTGTAGCAAAACAGCCTTGCTTCATAAAGAGTGAGTCAAAGAGGAAGAGGAAAAAAAAAGACATCTGAAATGGTAACACACACCACTAACCAACAGGAGGGGCTTTGCTTCCTCCCTGGAGTCCGTGGGCAGCTGGCAGTAGCACGGGGCCTTCCTGTGGTCTCCTCCCTGCTGCTGTCACTGCGGTAACCAGCACCTCTTGTCTCCGAGGGGCCTGAGGCAAACACGGGGAAGGGCTCTGTCACAGGTCTCAAGGGAGGCTGGTCCCTGCTGTGCATCCAGCTGTTTCCCCCATCACCCTGTAGGCCTCCTGTCAGAGCTGCACTGAGGCAGCTGTGTTTGGTGTTTGGTGTTGAGCTGTCAGTCCTGGCCGCTCTAATAATACTGGGCATTCCATTACAACCCCTTCATTCAGTCTTGTGAACACAGTTCCCTTGTTAGCAAACTGTGTGCAGTTTCCAACACTGAAGTCAAATACACTCTGAATATTTCTTGTGAGCAACTACAAGAAAAAAAATCATTTTCCCACTACTGAGCTACCTACTTCTCAGAGAATAGCTCTTGTGTAAATTACTGCTTTTCTTTGTTACAAGCTGCTTTTAACACACTTACCTGGCATGTATTTCACAAAGAAGAAAAATCTGTGCAAAACACTCAGATGCAACACTTATGACATTTCTATATACTTTCAGTCCTTGCTATAAGGCGGAGAATGACAGAACACAAACTGAATTCTTATTCAACACAACGGAGGTACTTCCACAGAGATGTATTGTAGCCTTCCCTGGACTTGCTAGCCAACAGCATCTCTGCTGTCATATGAGTAGGTGATGCTGAGGAAGAGCTGGGGCAGGAACCAAATGAGTTCAGTACTTAGACTGCTCTTCTATTGCCAGTAAAACACTCCTGTTTATAGAAGGGAGGATTTTGCATGCTAAATATTGAAAGATGTGTTTTCTTCTACATGACTTGTCAGAGAGAGTGAGGACCCAAATGCACCAATGTCACTTACAGTCAGCCTGGGCCTGCTCCACTGCGAGGTGTCTCAAGCTCCTTATTATGTGGGAACCTGCAAACCACATTCCTTTCTTCACAGCCACCTCCTCCAGCAGCAGGGCCAGTGTGACAGCCACGGCCCCTGCAGCTGAAAGTCCACACTGGAAGCCACCTGCCTGGGAGGCAGGATGGGGCCAGCATCACAGATGGAGCAGTTCATGACCTGGACGCCTCTTTAGCAGCCCTGCCCCTCCCTGGCTCATGCCATGAGGCAAATCACCCCACACAAGAGGGCTCTTCGCTTCATTATGCAGGGTCTGCACCTATAACCCACTTCAGGGGCACTGACCTTCAGGCGTGGGCACAGACCTGAGATAAAACAATGACTCACTTCTCACCAAGGGTACCTTGCCCTCTGCATGCCTGGTCATGTCCCTGTGGGTCCGGGCCTTGGTACCTGCAAAACGCCCCCATCTAAGTTGTGCTACCGACAGGAGACGAGGACATAGCGTGAAACTGCTCCAGGGGAGGTTTAGGTTGAAAATTAGGCAGAATTTCTTCACAAAAAAGGTGATTAGACATTGGAATGGACTGCCCGGGGAGGTGGTGGAGTCACCGGCCCCGGAGGCTGAAGGGAACGTGGCACTCAGTGCCAAGTCTGGTTGTCACGGTGGCGTTTGGTCACAGCTTGGACTCGATGGCTTCAAGGGGTTGAAATACCAATTGTTCCTGTGGATCTGTGATTCCGTCCCGAGTTCACCGCACTGAAAAGCACTTCAGAGACTTTTACTCTCTGACTTGTTCGTCCTCCCACAGTTCTTGGCAAGGATTTATTTTGTTATCGTTTTCACATTGATTGCTGGGGCCATATCAGCCATCGTAGGGGGGACTGCCCCGAACCCGGGGGCAGCTGGAGGTCCCCGCGCCTCCTCCGCTCCCGTGCTTTGGGGCCGGCCCCGCCGGGCAGCTACCGCGGGCTTTCACAGAGCTTGCGGGAAGGTCATTTATCCCTAAAAACGCGCACAGGGGCCGACGGCCGGGTCCTGCTCCCGGGTCCTGCTCCCGGCTCCCGGTGCCAGCGATTACCGCCGTGCGACACCGTGTGCGCCGCCAATAGCACTCCGCCGCGCCCGGAACCCCGCGCGCAGCCGCTGTTTCCGGGGGGGCGGCTCCGCAACGGAGCAGTCGGGGGAGCCCACGTGGAGCGGGCCGGGGGACAGCGCCGGGCCTGGGGGACAGCGCCGGATAACAGCACAGGACCAGGGGGACAGCGCAGGATCGGGCAGGACCAGGGCCCACGGCACAGCACAGGTGTGTGGTTGCTCCTCGTGGGGAGCGGCCCCGCGGGAGAGCCCCTTCCCGAGCCGAGGGCCCGCGGTATGCCCGAGCCGAGGGCCCGCGGTATGCCCGAGCCGAGGGCCCGCGGTGTGCCCGGCCGCTCCCCGCCGCGGGGCCGCCGGCGCTCGGCTTTGCCCGTGATGTATTATCGGCCGTGTCCCAGCGCCGGCCGCACCGCCGGGACAGTGCCGGCCTGCCCGGAGCCTATGGCCCCGGGCCGGGAGCGCAGGGCCCGGGGGCTGCCATGCGCCCGTGTGCGGCCGAGCAGGGCGTGAATGAGCTCCTTGTGCCGGTCAGGTGGTGCTTGCACGGTGTTTGTTCTCCAGCTAGTGTGCGGTGTACATGTGCCCTGTGTGCTAACTGTGCTCTCTTGCTATGCCAGCTGCCAGCCGGTGTCACACGGGGGAACTCTGAATATTACTGATCGTAAACAACTGGTGAAAGAGTAAGGTGGAGGAAAAAGAGAAGAAAAAGCATCGTGCAAAGCACAGTGGGCCAAAGGCAGAGAAGAAAAGGAAGCGTTATCTCAGTGAGCTGGGAATAGGAGATGAAGAGAATGCACGGAAGAGAAACCCCAAAGCCTTTACAGTCCAGTCCGCTGTGCGAATGGCCAGGACTTTCCATCGGTGAGAAGTGGGAATTGGCCATGGAGTGTGCAGAGGCGACCGGAGGGATGGGTGTTGGCCGGGGTTTCTGTGTGACTTTGTGTAGAAATACACCGAGTATAGTTTTCACTGCTGTGTCTGCATAGCTTGCATCATTTACCTAGTCACGTTGTAGTTTCTGTGTGTGTTAGAAGTGGGATGCTTTGTGCAGCTGCTACTTTGTACACTGTGGTAATCATTAGAAAAAAACTGTAGCTCCTTAAACTCAGTGGGAGTTCCACGTACCTATTGGTGTCTGTGCTTGTGCTCAACCGTTGTGTTCAAGCTTTTGCAAATACTGAAGACTCTCAAATAGTAAACGTCACTATCCATGACATTCCGATATTTATTTATTACAAATTTCTTCTCAGAACTCAGGATCTGAAGACTAAAAAGCATCACATTCCTGTGGTTGACCGGACTCCTTTGGAGCCACCTCCCGTGGTGGTGGTTGTGGTCGGCCCTCCCAAGGTTGGGAAGAGCACTGTAATAAAGTGTCTCATTAAGAACTTCACAAGGCAAAAGCTGGTTGAAATCCGGGGTCCTGTTACAATTGTTTCAGGTGAGAACAAAGATAGGAGAAATGGAAACGCTTAGTTTGCACTCCTTACTTGTCTTGCTTTGAGAACTAGGATGTGTTCATAGTCTCATAATTTTTGGTCATTTTGAAGAAATCATTTGGATGTGTGATCTGGCATACTTACAGTAAAAGAAGATCTGATAATTTTAAATTAAAAAATTATATTTTATCAGAATTATAAACAGGTAAAAACAGACACTCCTACAGTGATGCATGTTGGATGATTTACATGCTAGACCAGAATCTGAGTCCCAGATACCCTGGAGGAACTTCAGGAATGTGACCTGAAGAGAAAAACAATTGGTTTGCTCCCTCTCTTTCAGTTTTTGATGCATAATTCTGTTTTCAGGTAAAAAACGCCGACTGACCATTATTGAATGTGGGTGTGACATTAACACAATGATTGACCTGGCTAAAGTCGCTGATTTGGTAAGTTAACAACGGAATGTGATTTCTACTATAATTTATATTGAAAATACTGCTTTTAATTGGGCTGCATCCATGTCTGATTTCTCTGTGGATTTTTGCTATTGAAGGCAAAACTATCTTTGGTTTCAAAGAGAATGAAACCTAAGGTTTTTCACAACCCCGGGACTTTCCTCATCATGAGAATGGGCAAAAGTAAAGTGTGTGTGTATGTGTGTGTGTGATGGTGGGGAGGATATGAAAGAAGGGAAATGGTACTGAACGTCACTGCTAATGCAACTGGTAAACTTTTAGTGGAAGATGTGATAACAAGCCGAGGTGACACAGTGACTTCTCATTAAAGGAATTGGTTAAACCATACAAACTCGGAAAATGATTTTTAGTCAGGAAGTCTTCAACTAATGTTCAAAGTATAAATATGTATTAGTTTGTTAGCTGGGTTCTTTTATGCACTCTGAGGTCTCCATCTGTGAAGAACGTTGTGTACTAATAAACTGATTTCAGTGGAATGTGATCACTGTTGTAATTTACTTGCAACTTTTGAATCAGGGGATTACATCAACTGATCCTGGGGATCCAATGCACAATCCATTTGCCTGTTTCAGCATAAAAATACTACTTTACATGTGGGTTTGGAGTATATTATTCACAGCTAATTAGAGTTTGGGATCCTTGTCTAAGTATTGGGATCCTTGTCTATATAAATATCTAAATACATGTGTACGCTGATCTAGATATTCTTCTGCTTGCATGTTTTCTACTGAGTAAGAGAGTTGTAGCGAACAATGCAAATACTGCTAGTAGATGTGATGGATGTTGCAGATTCTGTGTGCACATGGTGGTGCTGATAATCTCTTTGGATTTATTGTTAGGGGGCTGAGATTACATCAGCACTTGAAGATCTGTCATCAGTTCCTGTGTGCTTTAAGTTCTTTATTGTTAAGACCCTAAACCAACTTTGCTTCCATTTTCATGTGGCTGTTGGCTGCTGTTTTCCTGTGTCAGTGCATTTTAGTGATGTGTAACAGCAATTGCAACAAGGGAAATAAGTTTGTCTCATTTTACTGAAAGACTTGGCCTTAGCGGCATCAAAGACACAGATACAAGAGTTGTATTAATTTTCTAAGGTATTCCTGGAAATATTGGAAGATAATCAATTTTGCATGTTTGAAATTGACCAAGTAAACACTTGTTCAGATCTTATTATAATACTGAGTATTACTGCATTCCGAGCATCTAGAACATCTTTAGCAGCTAAGTTCCGTACTTCAATTAAAAAGCCAAAGTTGGTTTTCAGGGTGTATGAAAATAAAGTACAGAACCTCTTGCAAAATTTTGGTTCTTGAGAAGCTTATGAGTTTAAAGGTGTAGTCTTTGCAAATTGCTCATGTGTGCACTGTGGCATTGCTGTAGTGAAATATGGTTATTGTGTTTACAGGTTCTAATGCTCATTGATGCCAGCTTTGGATTTGAGATGGAGACATTTGAATTCCTGAACATTTGCCAGGTACATGGCTTTCCCAAAATTATGGGAGTTCTTACCCACTTGGACACATTCAAGAACAACAAACAATTAAAGAAGACTAAAAAGAAGTTAAAGCACAGGTTCTGGACTGAAGTGTATCCGGTATGACATTTAACATTAATTTTTTCATGTATTTTGCTTTATGGAAGCTAAATTAAAAGTGGGTCAATAATTAAGTGTTTATGATGTTCCTGCACCTTTTAAATAGATAAGTGAACAATGTTGATACTGTATCAGGTTGTTTCATCTTTCTTCTGTTTGCTAAAATACTTGTGTGATTATTCTCTATCCTGGTGTGATAAGCTGATAAAACATGCTACTAGGTCTGTTATGAAGGTGCTATGCAAGGAGGATCTGCTTGTAGGTCTATATGAGGTTTTGAGGATGTGAATAGTTGTTGTCCATTAAGATTTAGGGGACAATTTTCATGTTGAAGTAAACTGGTTATTTTGATCTTTCAGAACCACTTATAATACGCAATTTTCAGTTAAGATTTACAAATTAGAATTGCATTACTATATTTTTTTTTTTTAGTTTTATGGATATTAAATTAATATTTTATGTTTTTGTGTCTTTTTAATGTGTTTAGGGTGCTAAGTTGTTTTATTTGTCTGGGATGGTTCACGGAGAATATCAAAAGCAGGAAATTCACAATTTGGGGCGTTTTATCTCGGTTATGAAATTCCGGCCTCTTACTTGGCAAACGTCTCACCCGTATGTTCTTGCAGACAGGTGTGTGTTTTTCTCTCTGTTCTTCAATCTCAGCCTAGATAGCACCTTGCTGTTTGAAAGAGCTGTAATATTGGCCCTCAGCTCTGTGTGTGAATGGGTGTTGCGTGTTCCCTGGGTGGCTTTGGGAAGGGAAGGCGCCTCTGCAGGTTTGTGCCATTCAGTTTTCATTTGTGTCAGATCATGCACATACCTCTGGTATGTTGTAAATACTTTTGAAACACAGAATAATTAAAATAATCCTTCTTGTTGATGATTATACTGAATTTCTGTGGAAAACAAACAGCATTCCAGTGATTAAACAACAGCTGGTGACTTAGTCCTCTGAGTTCCCTGAAATATCCCTTCTGCTTTGTCTCCCTGTATAGCATTTGATTCACAGCCTCTTTGGAACATGAAAGTAATCTTGATGGCTGCTGTGCCTACTTGAGAAATTACCTCACCTTTCATATTTTATTGCCAGGATGCTTACAGTTATGACTAAACTCCCACAATAATCCAAGGTGCCTTGAATGAGCCTCTTCTGTAGCTCTGATTCTTCAGGAAGAATTGTCAGAGAAGTAGATAAGCATCATGTGAAGTCCTGCAAAATACACAAAGCAAAGAGAGGGAAAATGCAAACCCCCACATTCTGTAGTTTTTCAGTAACATTGTTTTAGACTGCTGTACCTGTTGCAGTTTCATGGTTGTTGGGTCGGCTTTAAGCTGCTGTGCAGCCAGGTTGTATGTCCCGTTCTCTTGCTTGGCTCTGAGTTGTGCTGCCTCCCACTTGCAGTGTAGAAAGGAGTTTCCCCCTCCCCTGCCTGCAAACAGCCAGTCTTTTTTCTGTGGTAGCTTTTGTGTTGCTCACCACCATTCCTAGGGAAAAGAAGGTGGTGTGTGGTTGCAGGGAATGTGACATTCAGCTGTTTGCCCTCTAATGGTAAAATTGATTTGAGGAGGGTTGTGTGTGCAAAGCCTATAAACAGTAGTTAAAACGTGCTAAGAAAGCACTACATGTTCAGTGAAATGTCAGTAAACCTTCTGGAAATACATTGTTGAACATAATTATACAACTTTTAAAATACAGTTTTAAAATGTTTTTAGAGGATCTTTTTTTCCCATGGATTTTTTATTAAAAAATGATTATTAATTTTGATTATTAGAGTCTGCAGATCATGCAGTGGCAGCAGTGATGTTCTCTTTCCTTAAATTACCTTTTCTCACAAGTTACCCTTGGGACTGCTAGATCTTTTAACTGTCATTTTAAATGTTGGGTAGAATGGAAGAGTTGACAAACCCAGAAGATGTTCGAATCAATCCCAAATGTGATAGGAAGATATCACTGTATGGATACTTGAGAGGAGCACACCTGAAAAACAAAAGTCAGATTCATATGCCAGGTAATTTATCAAATTCTTAGAACTCTTTGTGTACTGATCTATGAAAAACAACACACTGGAATTATTTGTATCTTTAAAATGTATATTATACAGTATATTATACAGTATATTTTAAGTAAATGATTTAAAAGTTTAAGTTAAGAACTACGTCAATAATAAATTTACAGACCTACTCAGAAATGTGAGTTGCTATTTTTCTCATTTAAGAACCAGCAAAGAAACAAACCCAAAGCTTTGCAGGATTCTGGTGAATTTATGTATACTTCTGTAAGTTCAGTGGTAAGGCAGAGGAACTGGATGTTTGGTGCAGAGCTTCCTATTGATGAATCACTGAATGCCACAATGTTTGGGTTTGATTTGTTTGTTTGTTTTTCCTTTGGGTTTTTTGTTTGTTTGTTTTGTTTTGTTTTGTTTTCAAATCTGTTAATGGTGAATTGCACACATTTGAGAATCAAAGCTTTGTGCAAACCTTGTTGCTTCCTTTGTCTGTCACCCCAGGTGTGGGAGACTTCACTGTCAGTGATGTGAGTTTCCTGCCAGACCCTTGTGCTCTCCCTGAGCAGCAGAAGAAGCGCTCCTTAAATGAGAAAGAGAAGCTTGTCTATGCCCCTCTTTCAGGAGTTGGGGGCATTGTGTATGATAAAGATGCTGTTTACATTGACCTTGGTGGAAGCCATGCTCACGAAAAAGAAGAGGTAAGAGATTGGTGATTTGAATTCTCTTGGAAAATGTAGTTTTTATCCTTAGAGCCAAAATAAGTGTTTAAAAGTAAGCTTCTTTAAAATAATCAATCCTTATCTATCCATAGTGGGTATTTACTTCTTTTCTCCTTCAGGGATTTCAGAGAAGGGATATTTCTATTATCTGTTACTGTATAAAACACTAGAAGATCAGTTAATAATAAGTACCTAAAGTTTGTGTAATAACTTCCAAACATTGACTTAAGATTTATGAAAATACTCCTGGTGCTGGACTATTATCACTCTTATTTTGCATGGTGACTGTTGAGAGCACTTAAAGGATGTGACGAGTCAAAGGGAGAAAGAAAAAAAAATTTGCCTACAAACAAATTGAATTCAATTTTTTTTCTGTGGATTGTGCTAAATGTTAAATATTTTTAGTAATGTGTTTGTTGGTATTTACTGTAGCGGTTGCATACCATGAAGAAGTCCCTCTTCAATTTTTCTTGTGTTGACATTAAAGATGTTCTTGAAATCTGAAGATGGGAAAGGACACTTTGCTATTCTATTCTGAGAAAATGTGTCTTTAAAAGGGTCCACAATTTTTTCTTGCATATGCATATTTCTGCTGATTTAGACTGATAGCTGTCATTAGACATTTGTTTATTCAGTTTCATTGAAAAGTAAAAAATATTGTCTTTCCAGGAGGAAGTGAGACCAAATCATGAACTCGTTCAGAGCCTCATCTCCACACACTCAGCCATTGATGTTAAGATGGCATCAAGCAAGGTCTCTCTCTTTATGGATTCTACACCCTTGGGTTCAGAAGATGTAGGACAAGAGTAAGTTTTGAATGCTGAGCAGTGTTTGAGCATGAATGAATCTCTAATTTCAGGCTCTAATTTAGGAAAAATGCTCAATACAGCACAGCTGGTAAAATGACATATTGTCTGATTCTTCCTCTTCTGAGATTACTCATATGCCACACTGTGTTTTGGGATAGAAATACTTGGTACTAGAAAGTTTTGCAAGCAGCATAATCCTGCCTTCCAGGAATTTCTTGCTGATACAGCCCAAGTGACATTTCTGATTTAATTCATTCCATGAAAAATGAAGAAATTCCTTGGAATTATTTTTGGCTATAACATTCAATATTCTTGAATAAAGAGACGTTAAAGAATGCCAGTGCCTTTCTAATGTTCTCTATAATCTCTTAGTTTGAGAAAAATATTCTTAAAACTGTTTAAAAATATTAACATGAAGTTTCATTGTTTCATTAAAATTTTCTCGTACTTCACCATCTTACCCCAAATGTGGTCTTTGGGAAAACAGGTTTGTGATGCCAAAAGAAGAGAGACAGGTGGATTTGAAGACTGGAAGAGTTCGTCGGAAGGCCGTGTTTGAAGATGAGGAGAAGGAAAATGATGATGTAGGTAGTGAAGAGGAAGATGACCAAGAAGAAGAAGATGAAGAAGCAGTGTCTGAAGATGGAAGTGATGGTGATGATGAAAATGATGCTGAGGAAGAAAGTGAGAGAGAGCTCTTAAGGGAAGGGATGACTGTTAGGAGAGCCAAGCGTCTGAAAACAGAGGTGGCCCAGGAAGAAGCTGTGAATGAACTACCAGCGTTTGCAGACAGTGATGATGATCTGGAGATGAGCTCTGAAGAGGAAGGAGTAACTGCCCCTGAAGACAGTGAGATGGAGGAAGGTGATGAGGAGGAAGAGGAGGAGAGGGATGAACAAAGGACTTGCGAAGATGAAAGCTCAGATAGCGAATTTGAGACGGCAAATAAAAGAGCTGAATCTAAGCAGTGTGATACAAATAGTGGACGTACAGAAATGAAATCACAAATCTCAGGTCACAGTCCAAAAAGAAAAGCAGTGCTCACTACAGATTCAGGAAACTGCACCGCGGAAGAGGCATCAGAATCTGAGGATGAGAGCTCTTCCCTTGGCGAGGGTGATGATGAAGGAGGATCACATGAGGAGTTAGAAGGTGAAGAGTCAAATAGGAATGGATTTTGGCACAGTCAAGCCAAGAAAGCTGATAGCGTTAGAAAGACGAAACTTAAAACTGTAGATACTGAGGATGATGATGTGGAGAATCTACTCAGAGAGGAAGAGGAGTATGAAGAAAAAATAGATCTTTCTGCTGACACAACAGGTAGACTTGAAATGTTTTATTTTTACTGTCCATTTTTAATTGGATTGTTAAAGGATATAATAAGTAAATACTCTATAATGTTGTTTTTCATATATATATATATATATATATATATATATATATACACACGTATGTATTTTTATATAGTTCCTAAGTGGCAAACTTCAAGCTAGGAAAGCTAGAAATACCTGCTGTTAAGCCTGTCACTTGCGTTGTAGTATGCAGTGTCAGGTTTCCTTCCTCTAAAATGGAGATGATTCATTTTATAAACGTCATTGATTTTACATACACTTCTCTTTAATCTTTGTAGCTGTATGTGTAAAACAAATTATGATGCTCTATTACGTCTAGAAAGACTGAAATTTTCGTAGAGGAATGTTACTGAAATGCATTAACTACTCACTGAGCACTGGAACAGGAATCTCCATATTTGGAGATACTCAAAAGCCATCCTGACACAGTGCTGAGCAACCTGCCTTCCCTGAGGCTGCTTGAGCAGTGGGGCTGGACAAGAGGACCTCCAGAAGTCCCTCCCAACTTCAACCATTCTGCAAGTCTGTGAAGAAGACGTAGCATCGTGAACATGATCATATCTGTTATTGTTGTTAATAAGTTCTTAAAGTTTTGTCCTAAAAAAAAAAAGAAATCAGTGGTATAATTTGTTATCCACAGTTTGTGTTTCTGTGTATATATGGAGTATGAGAAAAAGAAACTGTGCGTTGTGTCTACACTTCCTAAACTTCTTGTCACGACTTTAAGTTATTTTTGTAGACCTTGATTCTTGTTCTTTTTTGGAGATAGAATACAAACTTTTTTCCCTTTTCAGGTGCACTTAAGTGGAAAGAGGACCTCACACAGAAGGCAGCTGAGGCCTTTCTAAGACAGCAGCGATCAACCCCCAATCTTCGTAAACTTGTATATGGAACAGGTACAAATCTATTTGGAAACTTGTCTCAATTATATGGTGGCTTTTAGCTGTTACCAAGTTTTCAAGTCTGAATATGTGAGCACTCTTCTTTTGGTGGGAGAATTGAGGAGAGTTAATTGACTTTTTAATTGCTGATGCTCATTTTCACTAATTGTAATAAGAAGACAGTTTTTACTTTTCCAATAAAAAGCATTTAGAGTTCATTTTCCAGACTACTCAGTTGTTACTCATGTTTTCTGGTACAGTTATTTCCTCCAAACGTTTAAGGTTTGGTCATTTATGTAATCATCTGGTAGCTACTATGCAAATCCATTGTGGTAATTGTGTTTGATAAAAGGCATGTTGTCTGTTGGCTGGTTTCAGGAACTTCTGTCTCACAGTGACTGTGGAATAGTCTCTCAGACATAGTATCAGATGCTTGTCAAGGAAAAAATAGCTAGCTGGCTTAAAAGGAAGAGAAAAATGCTGGTTTTGTGATTTGTCTTGTTTAATTCACAACTTTTCCAGTGGTTATCTGAGTGTACAAATCTCATCGTGCAGAACCTTTGTAGAACATGAGCATTTGGTGTTTGTAAACCTGCCACAGTGCAGGTGTGGGAAGATTTTCTGACGGATTCTTCAGTCTGGTATTCTTGATTTACAGACAAGTTTAATGTCTTTACTGTTCACAGATAATTTTGGAATTGTTCCAATTTATGATATTGAACAAGCATCCTGTGTTTACTTATTGGGCAATAGTTGTTTAGATTATTCCAATTATGCAAACAACTGGAACAGTGTACCTTTTTCTTCAGGCTTTCACATTTGAAACTGTTCCAGTTTGGTTCTTTTATTTCCTCAAAATGCTGCAGCTGTTGTGAAACATAAGGAAAGAGGTGGTTAATGAATTTCATGCATATGCTGTGGGGGAAATCATCACAGCCTGTGTGTTTGGTTTAGCTGTTGAGGATGAGGACCAGGAGAGCGAAGAGGCAGATGATGAACTTGGAGGTTTGTTTCGTGTCAGCCGTCCAGACAAAGCATCCAAACAGAAGGCTAATGCTCTTGACTGCTCCAAATTTCTGGTTGAAAAGCCGCAAGATTGGGATTTAGAAGAGGTAATGCCCTTGGATAATTGCTTCTGCATATCCTGCCTGGTTCTGTCCTGGCTGTGTCTGGTAAAGTACGACTGAGTTGTCATTGAAACAGACTTGCGGGAGCTACCACAGAGTCTTATATTCTGCCACTTGCTGTCACTATAAGTAACAGACTCCAAGGTTTGTTCTTACAAGAGTGGCAAGTTACAGTAAATCAATTCAATGCTTGGCTTACTTGAATATTTGGTGGATAATAGTTTGCTATTTATTTACCAAAAAGTGAAAAGCTGGTGTGACCCAAGTGAAAGTCCAGTGTAGGGTAGAGACCTTGGTCAAGACCTTCGGGCAAGAGTTAAAGTTGTGTTCACATTCCTGCTTTTGCTGAGGCATTATGTAGTTTTGGTAGTGGTGTCTTGATGTGGAGCTGGGAGTGAGCATTTTCTCTGAGGGGGTGTCTCTGATGGGGGAGTGGGGAATGTCTTGGGAATGTTTCTGGTGATGATCAGCTGCAGCTGTGCAAGGCAATGACACTTGTTTTGCAGGTTATGAGCAGTATTCGAGACTGCTTTGTTACTGGAAAGTGGGAAGATGATAAAGATGCAGCAAAGCTGTTGGAGGAAGATGGTATGTGTAAGACTTCTAAAAATGAGTCATGTATATAGGACTTTTAAGAAAAGTATGACTATTTAATTCTGTATATAGAATATTTTGCCTTAGTGCTATACTTGCAATTTTTTTCAATTTTTCAAACTATTATATGAATTCTTATATAGATACTAATATAATTACACATTGCTGTAGATCTCTGTAGAAACAGTAGGCAAGTACCATATTCTGGAAATTTACTTTCTGAAAAATAGAGTATGTAATTTAAATTATGAAACGGAGTCCTTAGACTCAACACTTGGACATGCCAGCTTTGAATTGTGTATCTGAGTTCAGCTATTCATCATGTGTGGTTTATTCTTTTGGATAGTCATGGTAGAAATAAACATAAACTATTCTTTAATGGAAAGACAAACCTGCCATTCACATTTGGATGAAAAGTGAGCTCTATCTTCAGATGTTTTGGAGGTGTTGTTTTTGTTTGGTTTGGTTTTTTTTTTAATTAGGAAATACTTTAAAAATGTGGCTGTATCTTACATGCATCATGATTGTGGTTTGACAGGCTTCTATAAGCATTTGTTTTTAACCTAAAAATGGTCTGCTATATTCAACTTTTCTTTTTTTTAATTAAACGTAGAAGCTCAATTGCTCTGCTGGTGTCTTGTGTCATTAGAGTGCAAACTAATGTACTGGTGATCTTAATGATGATGGTCTAAATTTTATTTACATTTTTTAAATCATAAAGGTATTGAAAGGGTAAAGGAGGAGCCACTGGAGTTCAGCTGGGAATTTTCAGCTGAAGCTTTAGAGAGGGCAGAACAAACCTATCAAACTTGATGTGAATCAAAAATATTTGTACTGAAACTAATCTACACAGCAGTGCTGAGAAATGCACAGTACTGAATGTATGAGGGGTGGTGTGGGGCAATAGATAGAATGGGTAATTAATGGCCACATGCCTTGGGTGCTTGTTGTTGCAGAAGAGCTGTATGGAGATTTTGAAGATCTTGAAACTGGGGTTGTGCACAAAGGAAAGGCTGCTGCTGGAGGAGAGGAGGTCTGATCTGCATTTTTATGTTCTTTAGCAATATATGTGTGTATGAGTTTCTGATCAAGTGATAGGTATCCTCTGTAATACATTCGGTGTTCACAGAATCAATAGGAAGGAAATCAATGGTAGCAATGAAGAAGAGGTATGTGTATTACTGACTGTGGAACTTACGAATATCTAGAATGGCACATTTTTAGTCTGAGCCTGAATTTTTGTTTAAAGTTAATTATGTAAAAGTCACCTCACTTATTTAACAGTAGGTGTCAGGCTTAATCAAGAGCTGGAGGATCAGGAGGCACGAGGGAAGTATTTTAAAACCAAATGTAATCATAACTGTTTGTAGTATGTCATCTCATCTGATGCAGAAGATTATAGCACTCTGTTTAGACAACAAATTGTGGAAACTTGACACAGTTTCCTAGTTCATTCTTCTGATCTGCATAAAAGAGGCTGGTGGAAGCAATTTTATGCTGTGGCTTGGATATCTTCCAAGAACAGAGCTGTAGTTGTCTCTGACAATACAAACTGAAAAAATCAATTTTTTTTTGGACTGAGAAACTTGATGGCTTTGTACTTCATTATAAAATTGCGGGTAATGGCATAATTTTGTCAGTTTTCAAATGGTCTGTAAACAAACTTCCTTCTCTCTAGTCTCTAGAGTGCTGCCTTCCAGCACAGTATTGCTCAACGCTATGAACAGTTACTTTTTTTCCCCTCCTGTATTATATATGGTTATATTATCTGTAGAATAACAGGTAGGTCAGTTCTAGGCTCTTATGTTAAAATGAATGTTTAGTCAAAAAGATTTTGTCAGTGAAAAGGAATATGATTAGATCATGAGATCTTTTGGTCCTTGCTGAAGTTATGTCTCCCTGTGTGAATAACTTACTAATCTCTGTCTAAAACTGAAATGTTTTTCAAGTGTCTAATAATTGGCATAATAAAAAAGTATTGTTTAACAATATCTATTAAACTGTTGATCAGAACGGGTTGTTTTCAGTGAACCGTTTTACATGTTTGACAACTTACTGTTAATTAGTCTGGAAGTGAAGAAGAGGAGGAAGATGAAAAAACATCCAAACCAGAACCCGAGGAGGAGGAAAAGAAGAAGGAGCGCATGGACAAGAAAAGAAAACTTAAAGAAATGTTTGATGCAGAGTATGATGAAGGAGATGCCACATACTTTGATGATCTTAAAGAAGAAATGCATAAACAAGCACAGGTACAATCTGCTAATTTGACAATTTATCTGGCTGTATGTCTTCAAAAATACTGCACAGAGTTTTCCCCCAAAGGCTTTTTCGTGGAGACACAGGTGATACTCAGGAGCTATTTCAGAAAGTACACACAAAGAAATACATATTTGTGATTTTTTTTATGGTTGAACTTTTTGATTCTATTATCTGAAAAGGAAAACAAGCAAACAAGCCAAACAAATGAAAGCTTAATTTAAACTGAGTGCAGTAGTTAACCATACTTTAAATCACTGAATAAGTCAGGATGTATCATCTGAACTTCAACTACCTAAAAAAATTTTAAATTAAAAAGGCATCCTTTTATATGTAGCAAAGTGCAAATCTTTCTCATATTAATTTGTGCTGTATATTTTCCCGGTATTATTTTTGGTGTGATTTTTTGCAGTGTTATTAATGGCTGAGTAAAGTCTGTGTGACAGTCATTTTCATCCAGCTGTGAAGCTATTTTGAGGGAAAAATAATTGATGACCATTGCTCTGTACATGTGGTAGAAGTCTTCAGCATAACTGTATCCAGAATGTGAGGTGTTGATTTTGTTCCAGGCCTTTGTTTTTTTACATAAGAACTTGTAATCTTAAAAGTAGTTTCTTTCTTTGACTGGCCTGGGAGAACATTGCCTTACACTAAAATAGCTTCACTATCTTGTTTTTTGGACAAAATTTTGTCCGAAATAGTTGTTAAATTAATCCTTACCTGCTTGTGTTAGCCTCTGTCACAAAGGATAATATGAGCTCTGGTATGCGGATGTACTGAGAGCACTTAAAGGGTAAAGAAGGACATTCCGGTAAAAGAATCAGTGTTTTATGGGTAGCTAAACATCAGGAGCTAGAGCAGGAGGGTGAGGCTTCTTTTATTCACAAGGATATGTTCAGAAATGTTTGCACAATGTCTACATTCTTATCATATGGTACAGAAGAGCTTTTGGTGGTATACAATGCGAGGATGCACAGAAATATTTTTAAGCTGCTGAGTAAGATAGGAAGACAATATCCTCATAAAGTGACACCTTAAAGATCAGGACATTAACTTTAAAAGGTGCTTGGAATCCTAAATCAAAAAATGAGCTTTTGACAGTTGTATCTTTAAAATCTAAAGTCTCCCTTGTGAAAGGCGTATCAGAAGTCACTCAGTCATTTGCATCACTTGGATAGTGTCTTTCAAGTAGGCTAACAGGCCCGCTTGGGATTTATTGGATGGGCTTTGTGGTGGTAGAGATCTTGCTCTGAATAAAAAGTCACAAAACCTGTTAGATCTTCCCAAAAAAGATTTATATAAATGTTAGCATGTTTTAAATAGAATCGGCCCTTCGTGAACAAGTTGTTAATATTTGAATTTTGTGAAACATGGTGGCTTTCTCTTTGTTGCATAGCTTAATCGAGAGGAATTTGAAGATCAAGATGATGAGACCAGAGTGCAATATGAGGGTTTCAGGCCTGGGATGTATGTTCGAATAGAGATTGAGAATGTGCCCTGTGAATTTGTCCTGAATTTTGACCCTCATTATCCTATCATCCTGGGTGGTCTGGGCAACAGTGAAGGAAATGTGGGCTATGTACAGGTACGTAGCCAAAAGGGTGAGTGCATTTTATACTGGTACAGGTGTGCTTCAGTGTGTCTGGAGTTATTACTTTCTGTTTACTGACAATACAGTTACCACAGAGAGAAACTTCCATCCTTGTCTCTTGAGTAGGGGATTTACTTTTGACACAAACTGTAATTCTACAGTAGCAGATTCCGGATCTTTAGACGCTTAATTGGATAACCAGAAAAGGTTACTGTTGTTTAATGTTCAGCTGCAGAGGTGTCTCAGGACTGAGGTCTGATACTGTGATTGCTAAATTGCAAACATTGATTGGACTCTGACCTTCATGATCTATATACAAGTGACTACAGAAGAGTTACTAGCATATACAGAGATGTATTTTTCAATATGATACTTGCTTGTATGCATACAAACATGACTTCAGAGTGAGTGAAATGCTGACTAGTCTTTACAGTCAACCAAATGTTGGTGAGAATGTTTGAAGATAAACAAAGATAAAGCCTAGTGCATAAAAAATTCTAGCGTAGGTAGACGTTGCTTTCAATCACTCCTGAAAAATTAAGGCTTGAATTTCAGAATCACTGTTGCTATCCTGTAGTAGCATGGTTCCCCTTCTCCTCTGACTAGCTGCGCCTGAAGAAGCACCGCTGGTATAAGAAGATACTCAAGACCCGCGATCCCTTGATCCTCTCGTTGGGGTGGAGGCGCTTCCAGACCATCCCCATGTTCTACATCGAGGACCACAACGGGCGGCACCGGCTGCTGAAGTACACCCCGCAGCACATGCACTGCGGAGCGACCTTCTGGGGTGAGGCCATGCTACACCTGCTTTCCTACATCCCTCCATCAGTGTGAAAGTCTCAGGCTTTGCAGGGTGTATCAGGAAATGCAGCTTTTAGAATGAGAAGTCTTTATATTTCCCCGTGGAACATATAAAATAACACTGAATAGTATGGGAAAATAGGCAGTTGCCTAATATTTGGGAATTGCTTGGATTTCAGTCAAATTCTGAGTGTTCTGCTAAGTTGTAGCATATCATAGAGGAACCTGATTTGTTGGCTGTGTGCAGAGAGTCTTTGCACACCGTATGGGCACAACCCTTGCATGAGTAACTTCTTGTTAACCATTCCTTTGACTTTCATGGGGCTTTATATGTGAGTAATAGTTTGAGTGCTATTGAGAAGACCAATAGTTAAACTTTGGTTTTCTTCATTGAGTATATTTCTAAGCTTTTGGAATTTAAATAGGGGCTAGATATTGTGTAGTAAAACTTTCAGAAGTTTTTAAATCTTATTTTCTTTTAGGGCCCATCACTCCTCAGGGAACAGGATTTTTGGCAGTTCAGTCTGTCAGTGGCACGACGGTAGGTTTGTTATCACAGAATGTTGATTAATGCTTTCCATGGATGTTTGGGTAAAATATATGTATTTTGGGAAGAAGGTTTACATATGATAAAGCAGTGTAGTTGTAGAAACTGAGAAAGTAGCTGGACTCAAGGTTTTGAAATGTATATCATGTTGAGGTAGGAAACTATGCAGATTTTTTTTTTTTTACGAATTTCAGGAAGAAATAGTTTACTATGAGGGTGATGAGGTACTGGCACAGGTTTCCCAGAGAAGTTGTAGATGCCCAGTTGAGCAGCTTGGTCTAGTGGAAGGTGTCCCTGCATGTGGCAGAGGTGTTGGAACGAGATGATCTTCGAGGTCCCTTCACCATTCCATAATTCTAATTTAAATAGTGTTAAACCAGTATTTATTGGATAAGATCTTTGTTAGATATATTAATCAAAGGTAGATTCATGTTTACAGACAATTGGTAACAAAAGCTTTGCATGGCATTGTAATGAGCTTGACAGTAATCAGAGTGGTGACTATTATCTCCTTCCTAAAATATACCTTCAAGTCCTATTGCACAGTTGTCTTTTTACATGTTTTTAAAGGCTATTTTCATCATGTGTCCCTAGCATAATATAGTGACTTAGAGCAGTGCACAAAGCACTTCTCCTTTGGGACTTTCTGTCTGAGTAGGATTCTGTTTCATAAAGAGAACATAGCGAGATAGTTCACAAGGACTTTTAGATTGTTTCCAAGGTAATTAGAATGGCAGTTCTGAAAAATCTCATTAGTGAATGGTAGCAATGTTATGTCAGCAGCACCTCAACTAGTCCGTGCTAGTCAATTTGCATTTTTCATGCTGCAGTACTTCTGTAAAGGTTAGAAATTCTGAACTCTTAAAAGTGAAATGTGGAGTGCAGGTCCCCCACAACATCCTTCTCTCTAAGCTGGAAAGATATTCGTTCAGTGGGTGGGCTGTTTAGTGGATGATGAGTTGGTTGAATTGCCCCATCTGGAGGGCAGTGGTCAACAGCTCAGTGTCCTGATGTGCAGTGGTGACAAGTAGTGTCCCTCAGGGGTCTGAACTGGGACCAGCACTGTTTGATGTCTCCATCAGTGACACAGGCAGTGGGTTTGAGTGCACCCTCAGCAAGTCTGCAGGCACCACCAGGCTGAATGGTGTGGTTGACGTGCCTGAGGAATGGAATGCTATCCAAGGGAACCTGAACAAGTGATCCTGTGGGAACCCCATAAGGTTCAAGAAGGCCAAGTGCAAGGTCCTGCAGCAGAGTTGGGGCAACCCCCAGGGTCAATAAAGATTGTGCAATGAAGGGGTTGAGAGCAGCCCCTGCTGAGAAGGATTTGGGAATCCTCGTGGGCAAAAGTCTGGACATGCCACAGCCATGTGAACTTGCAGCCCAGAGAGCAAATCACATCCTGGTCTGCAGCCAGAGGAGCGCCAGCAGCAGGGCGAGGGAGGGGATTCTGCCCCTCTGCTCTGCTCTGGTGAGACCCCAGCTGGAGAAGCACATCCAGCCTTGGGCCCTCAGCACAGGAAAGACAGGGACCTGTTGGAGCAGGTCCAGAGGATGGCCACAAAGGTGATTGGAGGGATGGAGCATCTCTCCTATGAGGAAAGGCTGAGAAAGTTGGGGTTTTTCATCATGGAGAAGAGAATGCTCTTGGGTGACCTCATTGCAGCCTTTCAGTCCATAAGGGGGGGCTTATAAGAAATAAAGGGATAAACTTCTTAGCAGGGCCTACTGTGATAGAACAATGAGGAATGGTTTAAAATTAAGAGGGTTGATTTAGACTAGATATGAGGATGATTTTTACAACAAGGGTGGTAAACGCAAATAGGTTGACAAGAAAGATTATGGATGCAGCATCCCTGGAAATATTCAGGGCCAGATTGGATGGGGCTCTGAGCAACCTGATCTAGTGGAAGCTTGTCCCTGCTCACCTCGGTGGGTGAGGTCATTTAGGTGACTTCCCAATCCAAACTATTTTATGCTTCTGTGGTTCTAAATGGTGTGTTCACTGTTTGAGAAATATGCATTCAGCAGTGTCTTTCATCTCTGATGTTTCAGCCTGACTTCCGGATTGCTGCGACAGGAGTGGTGCTTGATTTAGATAAATCCATAACTATTGTAAAGAAATTAAAGCTAACTGGTTTTCCATTCAAAATTTTTAAGAACACTTGTTTTATTAAGGTAAGTTCGTAGGTATGTATAGTGTAAAACCAGATGTACTGATGTTAGGAAGGAATGCAACCTGGTATTGTCTTTCCTGAGGCAGAAGTTCTCAGTTATTGTTGAATGCTGTTCTGGAGCTGCATGTGGTTTTTTGAGCTCCCTTCCATGTGATCTCTAAAGGTACTGATTATTAGTCAGGGAATACGAGTTATTGTTAGCCAGACAAAAATCTCCTGGTTCATGTTCAATGTGATTTTTTTTTCCTTCCCACCCCCTACTTTCTTCCTAAAACCCACTGATTAGCAGTGACAGACACCTCTCGAGAATGTGAACCTGTTCCTGGGTAGTTTGATCCCACTAAATTTCAGCTCTCAAGTCAAAGGAGACTTCTAGCAGTGCTTAAGACTTCTCAGTTACAGTTATAGAAGTGTTTGGAGTAGGAAGTGTTGCAGAAGTGAATGTTCACTGACCTTCCCGCTGTGCTTAGCTGGGCTTTCAGACTCAGGGAGAGGTCAGGTTATTCTGCATTTGAGGCAGCAAAGCAGCTAAGCAGTGATCCCAACAGTGAAGCATTCAATTATTTGCACTAGGCGTAGACAGATTTTTTTTTTTCTTTTCTTGTGATACATGAAAGAAGCACAAACCTTGAAGAACTATATTGTATTAGAATCACACAACTAGCCACTTAAGGCAGCTTGCGTGCTTTCAAGGTAGCCTGTGTTCCAGCAAATTACTTTAAAAAAGGAGAACTGTACAGCTTCCGTAGATATGTTCTGTTTTAGGATTTTAAATATATGCATTTAATGCTTAGACACCTTGCCTGTGATATGTGACTAAGTAGATTGCTTTCAGTAGCTCACCTAAAGTCAGATCTCTGGGTTTTTGGTGTGATCAGCACTCTTAGTCTAAAGACAATGCTATGCTCCTCCTGTTTCTTTATAAGATATTTTTATGGGAATTATATTTTTGTGGCCTACATAGGTCACACAGAAAGAGACTTAGCATCTTGAATGATGGTGGGTAATTCACATTTTCAGGGAATGTTTAACTCTCAGTTGGAAGTGGCTAAATTCGAAGGTGCAGCGATCCGTAGTGTGAGTGGTATCCGAGGACAGATCAAAAAGGCCCTCCGAACTCCCGTGGGTGCTTTCAGGGCAACATTTGAAGACAAGTTGCTGATGAGTGGTAAGTTGCACTTTCCATGTAAGTTATCACACAACTTTCATCCCTCTTCACAGATTGCAAAGCCGTGTCTCAGAATTCTGGGATCTGATAATTGAGACATGAATCCACAGAGTAAGAAAAACCTTGTGAGATGCAAAGTGAAATTTAAAAAAAGTGTATTTTATGTTGGATTTCTCTCAGTTAGAAGTCATATATGCAGATGAAAAGGCTTGAGTTGAAGACATGTATCTTCAAGTATTTTAGTGTTTTACACAGCATGGTTTTAGTGTTTTGCACACCCTTTCTCCTTGAACATGATGAATTGAATTTAGTGGTACAAGTACTAGAAGGACACTTTTTTGAGAAATCCAAGGACTGGCATTGTGACTCCAGTTAATGTTTTTCTGTATCCTTTTGGGGAGATTATGCAGAGGAATAGTTATCTACTGTGTTTGCTGAGTGTCACCGTGATGTTGAGAATATGAGTTTATACTTATTTGGATTTACATGACCTGTTTTCCTAAACCCACCAAAATTATGGATACTGCAAAACAAAAGCAAGTTAGTTCTTTTATAAAAATAGGCATAGGAAAAGAAAATTGGTTTTTCAGTGATTATACAGGCACTTCTACATACATGAATTCTGTTGCTCAGTTTTGAATATGAATGATGAACAGGATGGTATTCAGCTGCCTGCTCTTCAGGAATGTGTGCTATTCATGCCTTCATGGGGTTTTGCATTGCTCTACCAAAAGTTGAAGACGCTTGGTCTATATACCAAACACAGTGCTAGCATGTGGTAGTATCTGTTCTCTCAGGCAATCTTTGCTTAGAGTGTGGATGTGATGAACTCTTGTTTTAGAGCCAAGTAACATTCTCTTTTCTTTCAGATATTGTTTTCGTGAGGACTTGGTATCCTGTTTCTATCCCAACGTTTTATAACCCCGTAACATCCTTGCTGAAACCAGCAGGTGAGAAAGATAGTTGGAGTGGGATGAAGACAACAGGCCAGCTGAGGTATGAGCGAGGCATCAAACTGAAACAAAACAAGGATTCTCTCTATAAGGTATATTTCTGTTTTGTTGTTCTGATTTTTTTCAAACCAATCATATTTGCACTGTGTTCCAGTCCTGTGCAAACTGAGAGCAGTATGAATACATGTTCATACGGTTGAGAGCAGATTGTTGTGGGTCAGTTAAAGTTTATAAAGTAGTCTGCAGGGTAGAAGTCTTCTCCAGAATCTTACTGAGACTTCTGCTGTAGTAATTGGGGTAAATATGCTATTTACAGTTCAGTCCAAGGATGTCAGAGAATGTTGCTTTTGACTTTTGGTTTTGGTTTGTGGTTTTTTGTGGTTTGTTTGATTTGGGACTTTTTTTGAGGCATGTGTATTTCTTTTTTGGTTTGTGGTATTTTGTGAGGTTTTTTTCCTGCTGAAAGATGAAAAATTAAATAAAAGCTTTTTAATACTATGAGTCTTACATATCTTCTATATTCATTCTTTTAGCCTATTGTGAGGGAGAAGAGGCATTTCAATAAGCTCCACATTCCTAAAGCACTGCAGAAGGCACTGCCTTTTAAGAACAAGCCTAAGAATCTTGAGAAGAAAGGCAAGACTCCGAAAGACCAGTGGAGACCAGCTGTTATCAGGGAGCCTCATGAAAAGAAGGTAATTATCACTTACTTTGAAACAAGGACTCCTGAAGGGTAAATGTGTTGTTTAAAGCTTTTCTAACTATTGTTTTGGCACTTGAATCTACTGCTAAAGATGTATACGTTCCTAGTGAAAAATGATCACTTGCAATTTGTTTTGTCCCTGTTTGGCACACAGTATGTATATGGAATGTCACCAAGTGGATGGTGTCTATTTTTTAGACTAGTAGGTCACCTGAAGCCTAAATATGACTTTTGTCCTTGTCACAGCTCTTGCAAGGTATTTCACTTGGATTTAGTGCTCTCATATTATCGGCAACTTAAATTGGCAGCTGCAGTTTTTTATTTGACTTGTCATTGCCATGCATTATTAACACAGACAGGATTTGAAGCGAATACTCTGCTTCCAAAATTGAGAATTAGAGTGCTTGCAGAGGCAAGAAGATCCAAACCGCAGTTTAAGTGTTCTATAGTAGCAATTAGGCACAGCCTTTTAAAAGCTATCTAACCAAAATCAGAGTTCACAAAAATTGAAGCTTTGATTAACTTCCTAACAGGATAAATAATTAAACCATTTTAGAAATTGGGTAACAGGTGCAGAGATAATTAGAAACTTGCCTTGAATCTCTCATTCATTATGTGTGTCTCTGCTCAGGTTAAACTGTTTCTTGCTCACCAAAACTGAGCTGCATGTATATTGATTGTCTGTTTTCTGTTTTAGATATCAGCCCTACTCAGTGCTTTGAGTACAGTGAATAATTACAAGATAAAGAAAGCCAAAGTAAAACATCAGGAACAGCTTAAAGAATATCTCAAAGTTAAGCAGAAGGAGGATGAACAGAAATTCAAGAGGCAAAAGGAGGCTAAGAAAAAAGTCTATCGCATACTGGGACAAAGGGAGAAAAAGAGGCAGAAGTCAAGCTTGAAAGGATCTAGTAAGGGAGAGAAGAGTATGTAAAATTTCATCAGATTTCAGGCCAAATGAGGAAATAGGGTAGCTGTGCAATTTCTCTTGAAGAAACAAAAAGACCTTGGACTACACCAGATGTGCTTTCAAGAGAAGAAAGAAATGCAAGTATGACCTTATACACACTCTTGAATACACTTGGTAATGTATATAAATAAGGTGTAGAATTATGAAGTATGAATTATGGTTTTTACACAGGAGTGTTCTGGAGGGCTTTGTATTTCAGTATATTTCTATGCATACTGCTATTCTATTTAGCCAATAAAATATTTTAATGTCAATTACAGAATATTGGTTGTTTGTGTTTTGTCTTAGTACTTAGTGGACTTCAGTGGAAGAAAACTCCTCTGAATGTCTCCAGGTATGTTCCTTACTTTGAGCTATTACCTAAATTTTGCCCTTGGCAAATTTTTTATTAAAAGGTGTGAAGATCAATTGTTACTGGGTAGGAGTTTTGGAAATTCTTTACCTTTGATCAGAGTAGCTCACTCCTGTGCCTAGATCATCTGCCCCTGTGTGAAAGCATCTCAGTTTTTTTCCACTTCTCACTAGGTTATTAAGCAGATCTTCAAAACAGTGTTGCATCCAGATCTTGTGTTACTTGGCTGGTTTTGGCACCCAGAGGCTGTCAGTAGATCCCTCACTGACTGCAGCTTTCTGGGCAAACAGTATCAGACCTTTCCCAAATGTGTGTAGCTACTCTGTGGGATGAGCACTGACAGGGTAACTTGCTTCCTTTGGGAACATCTTCCTGTGTCAAGCCAGCTTGGTTTCATTGTACATTGTTAGGCTTAAGATGAATGGAGATACGAGGTGGTAAATGGTTTAAATCCTATTAAATGAACTGAGAGTTGAAGTCTTTCTCTGCATGACAGAAGGCTTTGAACGATCATTCCGTTGCAAGAGCAGAATTTATTTTTTATGCCATGTATGGCATCAAGTACTTACTATGATACACCTATTTTTAATACTTCATCCTCATAGAGGTAGTGGGGCAGATAATATCAGTAATTTCTTGGTCTCCTTCCTGAATAAGTTTACCCTTTGTTGTCAAGCTGAAATTCATTATTATTACACTGTAGTAATATTTGCTGTCTCAGATGTGAGATCCCATGTGGGATCAGGCTGCCTCACACAAAAACTTTTGGTTGAATGGGTCTGTAGAAATTTTTTTTAAACATTTAGTATTTTGGGATTTTCTTCATTAATCTCATAATGTTCTGTTTACTGATATTGAAATTCTAATGCATCCATCTTTGTCTCTATGATATTAGTCTGATGCCTGACTCAAATTAATTTGTCAGTAATTTTTTTTCCCCTGTGAGATTCAGATGAGGTCACGTGAATATGAAAACATGATTCATGTTTGAATAATTGAAGAGTCTCTGCTGAATAGACAACTGCTGCCTTCATAGATGTACAACAAAATTGTTGGCATTTTGCCCCACAGAGTAGTACAGGATGGTTCACCATGACTTTGTTTGTGCAGGGTTGTTCTTACTTCTGTCCTGCAGTGCTAGGCTAGATCTAATCTAAGCCATCAAGGAAATGTTTCCTATTAACCCTGTTTTTACGTTTTAAGTGAGTGAACTTCCACCTTAGGTGCTGTTGACTGCATCTTCCATGCATTCACATGTGACAAGCAGTTGGCTTTTTGGGTGCCTGGGAGGTTACCACTGCCAACATTTGACTTTAGGTTTTCACATTTGCTATTTGTATGTAATGAAAAATAACTTAGATCAAGTTTGTCCATAATAGCTATGCCAGAGACAAAAATGTTAGACTTCAGTCTTCTTTTCATTATGGAGAGAAGCACTTCGAGAACCAACTGAGCATGAAAATGTTTCACCTGGGAAGATGGTACAAGATACTTGTTTTGGATTATTTTTCTTGGGGTTTTTTTTTTTTCTGTTTAGGTAGCCTTCTTCACTGAGAGAGAAAACTTTGTAAATTTAACAGATTTTTTTAAATGAAAAAAAGTTTAATAAACAGTGGGCCATAGATGGGAGCTGGTGTGTGGTGTGAGCCCTGCCGAGAGAAAGGCGGTGGCACAGGGAATCGGGTCAGGGCCTACATCTGCCAGCTGCTCCTGCTCCTTGCCCTGCAGGGAGGGCTCCAGTGCCAGGGAACCCTGCCTGATGAGGAGGTTGGAATTGCTGCTCTATCAGCTTGAAAACAGCTATGGCCCCTGCATGGCTGGGAGAGAAATTAATGCTGCTTTTGAGAACTACTACACGCCTGCTAATTTGGGTTCTGTCTCCAAACACTAAATAAATCTTGGTTTTAGTACTAACAGCCATCTCTCACAGTGCTTTTCACCTGGTTTTAGCACGGAATGTTTCAGCTGTGCTCCCGCCCCTGCCACCGGCCCCACATCCCTGACCACAGCCTCCAAGTAAAACTGCCCAAGGAAAACAAACAATATTTACTGCTCCTCCTCAGCTGCTAAAACAGCCTGGGTTATCAGAGGGAATCACTGGCAATAGTCCTGGGCTGGCAGGTGGTGGAATGAGGGGCTGAACCGTTCTTATCTTGGATAAGCCCAGTCAGCACTGTGGGAGGTGCAAATAATTAGCAGTTGTGTTTGTGATTAAGCTTGAGGCAAGTATGAAAAACTGTAATAAAAGCAAAGTCATTCGTACAATGATTTCCTTGTTAAAAAAAGTAATGTGCTGGTAGAAGGTGCCATACAAGTCATCCAGGCAGGGCAATACAAAATGAACTGTATGCCAAAGTATTTCACATGGAAGTGTGTGCTAATTGCCTGTGAGCAGGGGGATTTCAACAGCAGCAGTTCACCCTGTGAGGCTGCAGAAATGTGTAACTTGGAAGAGAAACTGAAATTGCAAGGAAACAGGCATTGGAATTAAAAATAGATAGAAATGTGAGAAGTCGATTGGCAGCCAGGAGAGCAGTTGTGTTGCTGATGTTACCTATGGAGCTGTTTGTGCAAGTGGTTAGCAAAGTAATGCCAGGTGAAGGGCAGCTGGGAGCTCGGTTTTAAATAAAACCTTTCCTAGGAAGCATAAAGCTAGATGAAGACAATCTTCCACTTTGGGCTATCTCTCCAGATTCGCCTCATTCCCCCTAGCTCTTAGTGTTGTTTCAGTCTGATTCCAGGCTGGAATTGTTGATACACCTGCTGGAGCAGATGTGGTCTCCTGCCCTGTCCTACAGGCTGGGTTGTGGCGCAGGTATCTGGCAAATACCCACT
This sequence comes from Orthonyx spaldingii, assembly GCA_013397795.1. Classification (NCBI taxonomy): domain Eukaryota; kingdom Metazoa; phylum Chordata; class Aves; order Passeriformes; family Orthonychidae; genus Orthonyx; species Orthonyx spaldingii. Next base: position 486,972 of record VZTJ01002722.1, on the reverse strand, counting down.
CCAGCAGTTCGCATTGTGCCTGTCAGGTGGATCTCCTGGCCAGAGCTGCTCAATGTGTTTCAGGGGTTCACCCTCCACAATGTCAGATCAGTTTGTTCTTCAGCTGTGGCAGAAAACCCCTCTGACTGACTTAAGAAGGGATATAAAATGCATGTGAAAGTAACAGTGTAGCTATGGGTGGAAGTAGAAATCATACCAGGGCTAACCAGCTTCGAGAGAATTACGTTATACTGCTTGCTCTTTTTACATGGAATTACATCTTTGTAATAGTGTGCAAATAAAAACTCTATTCACATTGTATTTCAAACTAAGTTAATGTGATATTGTGGCATAGTTATTGGATCCAATTGATATAACTGAAATAAATATGTTAGACTGTCAAAATACTTCTGTGCCGTGTATAATGCTCAACATTGCTTTCACATACAAACCTAAGACCACTACATCACTGAAACTAGGCTGTGTCTGTGCTGGGTGATGCAGCTAAATACAGAGGCCCTTTTTTTTCCACAGCCTCTGTGGACCCACAGCTCTAAGTAAACTCATTGACATCTCCACACGTGTCCATTGCTGCTTCCCATCAGAACTGTAATTTGTTCCTGGCCACCAAGAAGGGTCTCAGGGTGTTTAGCATTGGCACAAACTAATGCAATTACAGGTATCAGATACTGGTTTCTCTGCAACCAATTCTAAACAGCATCCTTGCCGTAACTTTAAAGGTCACTGTTGATGGGGTCTCACATTCGCAAACACCAAGCTTAATTTGTTGTCTATTTTAATGTATTGTCCTGACGTTATTGGGTTTTGAGAACACAGAATCTATTAAGAAGCTTAATAGAGCAGCTTATTCCAATTATAAGAAATGTATTGGTGGAGAAAATGGAAATGCATGGAAGATCAATGTATTAAGCAGTTGCCTGAATGGAGGAAATAGATGAAAATTAACTCTCAAAAGAGTACAAAAAAAATATGTGCTTCTATACAGTACTAAAAATGTTGGGTTGCTTATATTGTAGGGGATGATAAAGCATTTCTATGCTGACTGTATAAAATCAGATAAAGAGCTATCTGCAACTTTTTCCTTCATTTTTTTCCCCAAGATGTTGCTGAGTAAAGTTGAATTTGCTTTGTCTTCCCTTCCCCCCCCCCCCCTTATACTTTCCTCTTTTGGAAATTCTTAAATTCCTACACTGGAAGACTGTTGTGTTGCAAAGTTATTTGGCAGCAAGGCAACTTAGCAGTGAACCTGAGATGGGTCGTCTGTGATGATGCAGTCTGGAGCAACTGGCTCTTTGGCTTTGAATTCCTGTTACTAAATGCCAGGTTTCCTGAGTGAAAAGTCAGGATTTCAGAGATTGACCTAAGGATGTGGGCATTTGGATAGTGATCCCAAGTGAATGCTGCCAGCTTCCTTTATTGGTGGTGTCTAAAGAAAGACAACAGAGGAGGTCCTTTTGACTTGGATCAATTCCCTGCTCCAGTTTGCCACGTAGCACAGTTTGGTGTGTCAGCTGCTTTGGCAAAACTCATGGGAAGGCAGAGGAGGGGAAAAAGTATTGAGCCAGCTTTTTCTTTTCCTACCTTTTCTGCTGTTGCCCCTCCTGCTCAGTGCAGTCACCATTGAAACATGCTTGAAACATATTTGAAAAATGCTATTGTAATTATTTTTCACTTAGTAGTAAGGGCAGGCTTCATAGGAGCTATGAAACAAACCTGTGATCCACAGAAATTCAATATTAAAAGCTAGTTGAATTATTTACAGTATCATCCATTTACTAATTTCACCTTTTGTGGTATAAACACATTGCCATTTAGGCCTCATTTTAAATTATCTGTGGATAATACCTGTGAAAGAGTTCCCATTTTTTTTTTAAGTAATACAAGACCATAGCCTGAATTTAAGCAAAACTAGGTAAAGCTTGGCTTACTCAAAAGTTAACTCATACACAGATTGTATATGTGCAGTAGGTTTTTGCTTTAAATTGCCTGAACAAGCATTAGTCTTGTTGTCTCATGAGAGGAACAGTCAGTAGGACCTGGAGACAGAAGTCCCACCACCATATTGTGGGAAAGAGGTAACAGTGGTCACGAACCCTTTACTCTTCATTGCTCCTTCCATAGGAATGGGAAAAGGAATAAAACCTCTGTGCTGGACATGAAGCAGACTAGGAAGTGGATGTATCATAGTTGGGACTGAACTGAAATGTGCTCATATTTTCCCTCTGGGATTTGCACCAAACCTGGCATTTCAGTGCCTGAGTAAGAACAAAAGTTTTGGACCACGAAAGAGTTAAATGGTACAAGCAAAAATAGGTTAAAATAACATTAGCTCTAGCTGAAAATCACTTCAGTCTCATGAAGCCTGCTAGGATTGTCCGAGGTCTTCTCTTTCTCAGTTTTGGCTTAAGATCGTAAGTTCCTTGTTTTAGTTCTGCTTTTTTGGGTTTGTTGGGTTTTTTTAGTAACATATATCTGATGCCAAAGAAAAACACCACTATGTTATAGGAATTCTCTTTTATGCTCAGATTTTCAGCATGTGTTTGTAGTGTTGTGTGCCCTTTCAAAAATTATCAGGAGAGGCTGCAAATCTTGCAAGACTGCATCCTGTTAAAGATTTAGAGGTCTTCGGATCATGTGATAGTTTCTAGGGCACATTATTCATTACAAACAGTAACAACACAGGGAACAAGATGGATTATTGAGGATCTTGATAGATGATTCTGTGATCTGAGATTGGTCATAGCTTGAAAAGAAAAATAGAGATCTTTATTCCTGAAAATAATAAACCCCTGACTTTTGATGGGATTGCTGGTATGATTTAAATGAGAAACTCTTTTTTGGAAGAGGATTAATTTCCAGCCTACTGACAGGTGTGCATTTTTAAATTATTTTATCCCATTTTTCCTGCTTGTTCTTCTGTTTCCAAGATTCATTGCTTAAGCAATTTTGAAAAATCTAATTGTCAATAAGTTGTTTATCTCAGTGCCATATAAAGCAATTTAATTCACTTGGATTTACAAAAAGTTTTTTTACAAAGCTCATTACAAAAGGCTCTTCAGGAAACAAACAGATCGAGAGTTCAGTCCTCCTCCCCCCATGACGCTCCATCTGTCTAGACTGTATCTATTCTAGACACATAATAACCTTTGCTCACATCCAGGAAGGAACACACTTATAAAAATTATTCTCAGAGTTGAACTGCATATATTTTGGGCTAGTTTTCTCTTCTATAAGGTGTCCTTTCCGGCAAAAATGTGGTGAAAACATATGTAAATGTGTCAGGAACTTTCCAATAAAAATTTTTGTTTTGCAGAATTCCATTTACAAATGTTGGACATGGTGTTACTATTGACCTTACTTGTGTTGCAGCTTTTAGTTAATGGGGGCTGGTCCCTCAGGACAGGGTGCCTCATCTGTTTTGTGACCAGTAACATCTGCTAGGCGTGTTCTGCCTCTTGAGAGGTGGTCTCTGTAAAACCCACAGCTTCAGCACCAGTGTGAATGAAGCAACAGCAAACACCTGGGAATTTCACCGCTGAGTTTTGCCTTGCGCTGATTGGGAGAGTGTAAAACTGTTTCCACCTGTGGCTATTTGGTTGGCTGCCCAGTAGACGAGAGCCCTCCTCCCACCTGTGCTACAGAGGTGGTGACTGGTAGGAACAAGGTCTGGAGAGGCCACAACTGTCCGGTCACCTCACAGAGCCTCATCCCTGCCCTGACTGTGCCATCTTGTGTTGTGCTTGGACAGTTTTGGCTCAGTTGTAGCCTGAGGGTTGTAAACAGATGCTGCAATAGCTCTGAGTGTGTCAGAAGCTTCACCACACGCAACCAGCATTCAGGCTGTTAGTCTGATAGTGCTGGGACTCAGACATGAAAAAATACAGGATAGACTTGAGGAGGTGGGTTGATTTTTTTTTTTTAATTCATTTGATGGAGAATTTGCTGTTTATACTACCAGCGTAACTTCTTTTCAATTGTAGCTGTCCACAAAATATGAGGAAACACTCTGTGAAGGGTTCAGCAGCAAATTAATTGCTTCCGTAGCCACAGAAACAGAAGTCTGCAGCTGCCTGTCTCTAACCATCATTCCTGATTCTTGTTATTAATTCTACCTGAGATACTTACAAGTCCTGTAGGGTTTTTATACTGCACAAGGGAATGCCCATGTTTTGGGGGGAAATAAGAGAGGAGGGCTGATGGCCAGACCTCAGAGAATTGTTACTGCTTTGGAAGAGAACACCAAAGTACATACTTCCCTCTCAGGAGTCAGGTTTTAATTCTGTCATTTGCACCTTTGCTGGTGGTTGAGTGCTCCTTTCTGTAAGCCTGATGTGGGTGTATCTGCACTGTCATGACTCCACTTTGCCTCACTTGCACTCACAACACAGGGCTGCAGGGCAGGAGTACTCTGTCACTGCAGGCAGAAGGTAATGACGACAAGGCACGGAGGTGCACTGCGCTCTGTGCCTGCTTCCACATCTATTGTGCACCCTTACGTGTTTTTGCAAAATGCTTTAGGAGCTGTGGATGAGGGCTAGTCACTGTTGGAGGGACAGCGGGAAGGCCATCACTGACCTACACATGGCATTGTCAAACTGTAACAGCAGGTGTGGAAAATCTTTGGGCAGTGCAGGCAAGCCTCATCCTAAGCTGAAGCAAATCTGGATTTAGATATTTGCAAAGTCCCAAGGTACTTTATAAATCCTGTAGAGCACTCTCCAAAATCTGGAAGCTCTGTCTCCTTTTGCTTTGAAGCCAAGAACACTTAGAGCTAATTCTCTCTTCTTTGCCCTTGCCATTGACCTCATTTATGGAGATGAAAGAAGGAAAAACAATTAGCTCACCGGGAAATTCTATTATGTGGAAGGGAGGTGGACGTTAGATCAATACTCTTGGGTTATGGTCTCAGCTGGAAGGGCAGATTTTTGTCTCCCAGATGGAGTGATGCCTGTAAGTCCCTGAGGCTTGCAAGTGGGAAAGACAGTGATCCAGCCTTTCACTTCTGAAAAACTAAAAGATGCCACTTTCATCTTCTCAAGAAATGAACTGGAATATATATGTTCAACATAATTCAGCCTGTTGTTGTTGGGATAAAAGGGCTCAGTAGGGAAATGTGCCTTTCATTCAACTGTGCCTAATGGTGTAAAGCAGAACCCACTCTAGCCTCTTGCTCTCCCAGCCCAGAAGTGATTTCTCTTTGACTTTCACAGTATCAATGACTTATTCTGTTCCAACCTGTCAGACATTCTCTGAGGTCCTCCCTTGCTCTTTCACCTTGCTGACACGACTGGCGGCTTGGGCATGCCCCTGCGCTGTGGGCTGGGGTGTGCACACAGCGTGTCCTGCTGAGGACAGCCTGTGCCACTGGGCTTCAGCTGGCACTCCAAAGCAGCCCCTCTGCTACACTGGAGCAGGTGAAGCAGACCTGGCTGCTCCTAGATTTTAATGCTCTCACTGCAACAAATTAACATATATTAGGAGAGGAAAGGATAAGTGGACTTTTGCCTTTGAAGCTGCTCTTGGGCTGTTTGAATCAGTGTTCTTTTTTCCTTACCGCTGCAGAAAAGTATTAATTTATCTCATTTAAGGTTTGTTATTATGAGAAGACAGAGATGTCAATATTTGTAAGCGCAAGGTTTAATTTCTAGTGAGAGAGCTGTTGAGAAGCTTTAGTATGTATGGCTAATTTGTTGTAAAGTTAAAAACATAAACAAGCACTGTTAATGGTAGGGAATTCTTACACCTCTGCTAATGTCCTCTAACATACACATTATTTTCATGCCACTAGTTGCTTTTTAGAATGGATAATTTGCTATAATGAGTAAAGCAATTAATCTGCTGAGCCTCCTATTTTCCTTCCAGCTATAGCTATATAGAGAGTTACATAGTAGATAAAATTTGCATTTTTATTCTGCATCCACTCTAACAGTCTCAAGGATTTTTACTCATGTAAGTGTAAGAAGCCTCTAAGCTACCTCTGATAGCAGAGAGATCATAAATTATCTGCCTTTGCCAAGGTGGGAAGCAGAGCAATGGCATGGCAAACGTCCTTTAGTGTTCCTGATGATGGATTTAGAACATTGTTGCTGTGAGTCACAAAGCAGTAATTCCACATATCTTTATCCTGTAAGTGAAAGTGTGGGATATTTAGAAAAAAACCCTAATTACTTAACTTCATATTGGCACATTTTATTCCAGTTCATGTATCTTTTTCCCCCCCCCCAATATGCAACCAGATCTTCCACTCACCTTTTATCAGCCCAGTTGGTCAGAGCAGGGTGCTAACAGTGCCAAGGTCATGGGTTTGATCCCTGTATGGGCCATTCACTTAAGAGAGTTGTTCTTGGTAGTCCTTGAGGGTCTCTTCCAACTCAGAATATTCCGTGAAGTCACTCACTAGCTCTCCTGTACTTGTTTTACCCCGAGAGCTCAGCTGTAGTACCTGCTCTGCACCTTCCCCAGGCAGGCTCTGTGTGTCACCAGCAGTCCCTTGTCTCCCCTCCCCACTGGCCTACCAGCTAGATCCCAGAAAATTTGCTAGGCTTCTGTGATCTAGCAGATGAGACACAGGATTTCCTGATTAAAGTGAGTGATAACTGATCTTCTACACCTTGTTTTGCAGATGTTTCAGCATCAAATCCTCAGTGCCAGCTGGCTGGAGTTGGTCCATATAAAGGTTGAACACAGTCATGAAAGCTGCTGCACTTGGAAGAAGGAAAGATCTGTTGCACTACTGATTCCTTGGCATTGTTGGAAATCTTCTTAGAAGCCACTGACTAACGTAAGAAAATTACTTTCTAAGCCAAGTATGCTGTTGTTTTAATGAATTTTCTATCAGACCTGTTATTTGCTACGTGCGTTGCAAGGGACTGGCTGGGCTGATGATTTTTAGATTGGTCTGCTTTCTGAATATTGTGTTCTAGCATGGGGTCCAGCTGCTGTGTGTCCCTGGGAGTGGCAAGGGCTGGAGCACCAGGTACTGTGTGCCGTGTCCTTGTGAGCACTGCTAGAGAGGGCCCGGACAAGGCTTGCAGTCTTTGTCAATTTTTCTTCAGCCCTTGCCTCTGGAGTTTTTTGCTGTTAGTTTTAAAGAAGATAAATAGCAACACAGAGCTGCCTGTACACGACATATGTGACTTACTCCTGCCAGAAGTGAGGTTTCCGTGGGGAATCTGGTTTGGACCGTGGTATGACTTCTCTCTGCTCATCAATGTAGATTAGGCACGTGACCTCTCCTATTCTAGAGTTGATTATTTCATTATTGCTTGGACTTACAAAATTGCTTGTGGCTAAATATAGCAACAGATCCTTCCCCAGGTAGTGTCTGGAACAGGGAATTTGTCTGCTTACATTTCAGAAGTTCTGGTCAGGTGATGCTTCCTGGTCAGATGATGCAGCACAAGATGCCCCTGATCCAGAAACAGCAGGGTTTTCTGAGGGGTGCTCTGGGCATATCTGGGCATACTTCACATGGTCTGGCCCCAGCTGTGATCAGGAAATGGGCATGAGCTGTTATCAAACCGGCTCAACAGGGGAGAAAAAGTGATGGTCCATAAAGTTCTCACAGCAAGGAGAAGCTGATTTGGACAGAAGCAAACCCCTTTTGAAAAGGGAGTGCTCACTGTGGATGGTGTCAAGGAGGAGTACAGCTGCCTTCAATGAGCAAGATGGGCATGAGAAAGTAGTCCTGGTCATGAGGAGGAGTGCAGTGATAGGATCACTGGTCAGTCAGCTGGGTAAAGTGGTGTATAGTTTTTACAGTGCTGAGATGCAAATAAAGGTCTGATGGAGCCGAGCAGCCTTTCTGCACGGCTGCTTCTTGGAAGTGTGGGTGACCTTGGAAACAGAAGGGCCCTCCCTCCAAGAGGGCTGCTCAGAAAGCTTTGCAGTATTGCAGAAGAGGCATTTTGCAATGCACCAGGTGGTGGGGACCAGCACAGGCTGGGATCAGCGCAATCTGGAATACCAGGTGGCATGCTGAAGCTTGGTGCCAGCACAGGCTTGCTATCGTTCTCGTCATATAATTCATTGGTGATCCTGCTAATTTGAAATCCGATCTGTGTTTTGTATTGACTTAAATATCTTCTGCCAAATGAGTGGTAGTGTGAAAATCTAGCATTAATTGTTTGTCAAGACACAGCTGAAGAAACAGTCAAAGTGAGTATGATTCACTTGAAAGAAGTGGTTTTCACCTCTATTTCCCCTCTTCTTTCCACCACGTTCACCCCATCTCCCTTGTCTTTGCAGAATGATGCTTTCTTCAGGGAAAAACACTGGGGCTTTGGCATTGAGAACTCTGCAAAGGTACTGCTCAGGCTGCTGGAGCTACTAAAATACACTGAGTTGCAGATGACATGTTTTCTGTCACTGCTGCATTTCTGGTGCTCTGGATCTTTTTCTGCATGTCTGCAGTGGCATTTCACCGTGGAGTGAGATTCAGTGACCTTTTGCTGGGTCATCAACATGGGGTTTATTCTCGCTTTTCTCTCAGTTGTGAAGCAAATGCTGCTAGCACAGTTGGCAGGTAAGCCTGCACTGCAGATGAATCTGATGTGATGGGACTGCTGCAGTCTGGAGGGATGAATGTGTGGCAATCTCTAAAGCCAGGTAGCTTCTCAAGTCTTGCTTGTGATATGGCAAAACAAGGTGAAATATTTTTGAGTGCTTAGATTAAATAGGTGGAGCATTGCGCCTTCTCCTCGCTGCTGCATTTTGTATTTATTTCAAGGGAAAATAAGTAGTTTTAAAAACGTGTGTTTGTCTATGGTAGAAGTAGCACTGAATAGAAACAGTGTGAAGAAAACAGTTGTGTTTGCAAGCTGTCGGAGAAACTTGTCTCTGATTGATCTTCCGGGTTAGCAGAATGTGACAACCTATAGCAACAAAAGTGAACAAGCATGGGACAAAATACAAGGTCTGCTTAAAAATTTATTAAGTTGAACTCCAAAACCTCAGAAGAGTATTTGTGTTGGGATTTTTCTTTTTCCTTAGCAGTGTTTCTAAACAATCTGGAGTGAATTAGACCCCTACAATTGGAAATTTAATTTGGGGTCATCTTTAAATGAACTCTCAAAGCATTAGACTCTGCTTGGCCAGGATCTCTGCTTTGGGCCTAAGCCCAGCATGTCATCTCCAAATCAATTCCAAGGTCCCTTTCCAGCCCAAGCTACTATTGATTATTTCTCTTCCTTTTAACAAAAAGTCATCTCTACAGTGATCACATTATGTATCCTCGTCAGTAAATCAGTAAAGGCAATTTCAGACCGAAGGAAGCTGCTGCCTGAGGAAGCACTGTGGCTTATCTCTGGCAGCAGCGCAGCTGCTGGTGTGTGTGCCTGGGCTGGCCACTGCTCCCCCTGGCCACCTCTCAGGCTCACAAGGCTGCAAAAGGGAGTATTTATACGGTTTTTAGGCACCTGAACCTTCCTATTTCGAGTCTTGGAGACAGTTTTACCTTTTGACTCATTTTGGAAGTGGAGTATAATCCTGGAGAAAGAGAGGTGCAGTTTGGTAGGGTTTGCTTCTGATAGGCGGGCGTGTATCAGAGGCGTTGGGCGTGTGTTTTGTGTCACCTCTGTAGGGACAGGCTGCAACACGTGGCAGGAGGCCTCACTCTTGACCCAGCTGTGTTATATTTTGAGAGAAGATAGGGAGTACAGAATGGTGCTGTGACAAGGCTGGAAGAGTACTTGTGTTTGTGTAGTATGACTTTTTATAGGCTTAATTCAAACTTTTTGAGCAACAGTTTTGTTTGGGTTTTTTTTTGTCAGGTGAAAATACTCTTTTTTAATAGAAGCTGTCATGGGAATCCTGTGGAAAATAACTGTAAATAAGGGACTGATGTGTATGTAGTTTATATCAAGGCATATTAAATTAGAATAAATCTCTCAAAATAAAGGCCAGGTGGCAATACAAGCCAGAGCAATGATGCCCTGTGTGCTACTAACTTTGTTAGTGCAGTTACCAATAATTACCACATCCCTAAATGACCATATTGTATTCAGTAGTGTCAGTAAGGTCAAGTCACAGTCACAGGATGAAAGGGGACACTCCAATATCTCTTAATGTGCATCAAAATGAGAAGATTGATATTGACAAAGTGACCTCAGCTCCGAAGGGGCAGTTTATTTTTAATGGTTGTAGTTTTCTTTTGCTTATGGTTGACAACCTCAGTGGTATGACTATTTTCTTTCTTTCTGTGGGGTTTGGTATTTTTTGTCTTGAAGGAGCACCCCAGTTCATGTTATATTTAATATAACACAGCTACAGTACAAGTAAGTAAAGACCAGCAAGATTTTCTGTAGAAAGTTGCTGCACCCCGGTGCCCAATGTCCCCCAAGTGCCCTTTGATGGTTCTCTGGATGACCCCAGCTCTGTGTTAATGTCTGGTATTCAGTTCCGCAATTAAAACGTGTGGCCTGACATCAGTTCCGAATTTGTCTTTGCTTCAATTTTTCATGTCCACCCAATTCATTCTTTTGTCCTCTTAACCTTCTCTGTGTCAGATAACTCTGTGTTTTGTCCTCCAGTTTCCATCAGTGGAATGTTTGCTGTAATTTGCTTTACAATTTCTCGTATTTTTCTCTTTTTACTGAAAAGGAATTTAATTGATATTCTGTAAAATTTGGAACCATCAACACTCTTCTCTTTACCCCATAATTTTTTTCCCCCGAAAAAAGTGATTAAAAAGTTATGCTGTACACTTTTTGGAGGAAGAACTGGATATTCTTCTTCTTTGCCTGCAGAACACCTGGGTACATGCAAATTTGTAAGCTTAGTTAGCTAGGTGTAGACTTTGAAGACTGTTCCCTGATTATATTGGGCAATTAAAAGATCAAACTTTGTAAGCACTGTTGCTATCAGCAGAATGACAAAGCATTTTTAATAAACACAGTGAATATCTCCAGGATTTGACTGTTTGACATTATTGGCTATGGAGGGAGGTTGTGCTGTTATTGTTTGAGTGATCAATGCAACTTGCAACTGTTCTGAGACGTGGAGGAAAAACAGAGGTTATAAAGTGTAGCAAACTTGTGAGAAAACACAACTTTCAGTAGAGGGCTCTTTAACCTCAGCTTCCTTGGAGGTTAAGAATACTTATATTGCGTTTCTTCCTGCAGAATATGGTACTGCAACTGTAGAAAATGTTATGCACTGAATAAAGTAAATTGTACAAACAGAAGGGCACACCNGCCTCTTGGTTTGGTATAATACACTGTAAGATATTTGTAAAACAGACAAAAAGAAATAGCCTTGACATTTACAATTTGTGATGCATCTCTGAAGCAATTTCTGGTGCAGAATTTGCTGCATTTCCCTCAGGTAAATGGATGGCAAAGTCATGCTTGTTAGGAGGAAAATCTCGAATAATGAGGCCAGGAGCAGTAACTGTTCTCAGAGATGTGAAATGTGAAGAGGTGACTTGGCAGTCCTGGAGGTGTGAGGCAGGCAGACAGGCCTTGAACATCTGGGGTTTTCTGCTCTTTTCTTTATCTGGTTGAGGGCCCCTTTCCCCCACCAAAACTCTGATGATCCCTGGGCAACAGCATGGGGTAGCTGTTGCTTCTTGCCTGAGTGTTGAGGCAGGAATGATGCCTGATGTAGTGTGTAAGGTATTAAGGAAAAGCCATGGCTTGTTTTTGTTTGCCCATCAGTGCCCATGTTGCAATTTCATCTGTGTGTCCAAGTCCATGAATATTTGGAGTGAATATTATTACTAATAAAGAGCAGTCAGATGTAATTCTTTTGTCTTGGTATAAAACAACAGTGTTAATTTTTTTCCAATATCCAGGGAATATTTTGCTTTTAAGTCAGGAAGAAGGAGGTACTTTTTAAAGTAACTTTTACTGTCTTTTCTGACTTCCTGCTAGTGAAATCACAGGGGCAAAAAAAGGAAGCAAAACTTAACCAAGAAAAAACCCTGATACTTTGGCTAACTTTTAAAAATAAGTTAATAAACTGTGCATTTGTAATAAGTTTACATTGATTGTTTTTCCTTAGATATTAAGATTTATTCTCCCTAGAGTGCAATAAATCTGAGGTGGAAACAGGCCAGCGTGTGTTCATTTGTTGCCTCTTGGGAAATGGCGTTTGCAGAGCAATGGCTAGCCTGGAGACTCAACTCCTGAATGGGTTAAGAATTGTGAGAGCAGAGCCAAGTCAGGGACTCCAGAGTGAGCCAGATGCCCAGGAGACTGGAAGAGAGGTGTTTTTGTCAAATACTTAGAGAAATAGCTCTGACTTCAGTGATTGGTTTTGGTTGAGTAGGTTGACATTGCTGAGCCCAGTCAGGCTATGTGCTATCTCTGTTTAAGGAAATATATTTTTTTTCACCTCAACACCCTTCATTGTCTCTCTTGAAGCTTTTTTTTTTCCCATGCAACTGCATGGAAGCAGTTTGCTTCCATGTATTCCAGTCTTCAGTGATCTCCTGTTCTGTTCTCTGGCTTTTGAGCAAAGCTCTGGTTAAGCATCTGGACTTGCCTGGGGAGGCTTTTTCTGTGTAATAAGCTAAAAGCCTCAACTGGTTTTACCCATTCCCCAGAAAAATCTTGAGAGCTGGATTACAGCTGGTTTATTACTGATGGTTACTTTGCTAGATTTTTGTGCAAGGTGTATTAAATCCTGTCTCTCTCTTCCTAAATAATCTCCCTTACAAATTAGCACAAATACATGTGATAAATCTAAAATCCATGGCTTGCTACAGGACACAATATTAGGCTTTTTTTTTTTATGATAGTCAGTCATGCTGCTGATAACAGATAATTTTTGTTAAAAGGTGTTTACCCTTAGCAGTATTTCATTAATGGAACGAAATGAAGATGTCAGACCTCCTGTCTGTTAGGAAGTCTTCTGTTGGAAGTGCAAGAACAGGGCCCCTAGAGGCAAAGGACCTGTATTTTTCAGAGTAGTTCAGTAATTGCTGCAGTCTTACTGTAATCCCAGACTGCTTTCTTGATGTGAGGACAGAGAGGAGAAGTGCTATCACAAGGCAAATGTGCCTCTTCTCCCTTCTGTGTTAAGAAAGGGGGGAAATTTTGTTGATATGTTTCACTTTTTTTTTTTCTTGAATTGGCAGCTGAAGTTCCAAGTTGTTCCCCTGCTTCTCTGCAACTGGGAGCAGTAACTGTCTGGTTACTAGATGTATATACAGTAAGCAAGCAGCATTGGTTTGCTACTGCACGGAACCTCTAACTTCCTGTCAGGATGCTGTTGACAGCACAAGGACCCTTTAGAGGTCACTTACAAATACTGGTTTGAGCTCCTACACAGAAAAATTTAAACTAATTACCCTTGTGTTGAACAAACTGCTCTTTGCCAAGGAACACAATAGAGCAGTGCCATATTGAAGGGAGGAAAGGACAGGACACCAGGAAGGAAATTGGGTTTGTAAACACTTTAGCAGACTCTTTCTGCCCCCAGATCCTGCTGTAATGGGAACTTTCTTTCTCTGGTATCTGAGAAGGCATCATCCAGTTGCTGCCCCTGCTGCAGCAGGAGCTGCTGGCAGCCCAGGATGCCTGGAGGCTCCTCGGTCACTGCTGTACTGGGATACTGCCTAGAGAGGTTAATTTTTGCTGCTCAGTTCTCAGTATGGCTGCAACAGACAGTTATGGGTCTTTTTGTGGCTGCTGTTTCCTTGTCCTGTGATCCAGCCTTCCTGAAAGCAACAAGAGAAGTTAGGCTGGCTTCTTTCTGTGGAAAGTGTCTTCTCACCTGCTGGGCACTGGGAAGTAGATCTAGAAATATTCTTTGCAGAGGTTCTATATTAGTAGTTTATATTTTGACCAATATTTGAGTAGGCCCTTGAGCCAGGTGTTTTTATTCTATGATGTATAACTGAACATTGGTTTTGTGCTTCACAAGTAAGCAAAACAAAGAGCAGCAATAATAAGCTCAGAATATCTACCTGCTGAAGTGTCTCCCTGGTCAGCAGGATTAAAGTGCAAAAGGGGCCAGCAGAGGTAATCTTTTTATTCTGTGCTCTGGGAAGGAATCTCACGGTGTGACATGACATATGGTCGATGTGAAGAATGGTCAGAGGCAGGAAGGGCAGCTGAGCCTGGCTTATGCCACAGACAAACCCTTTGGTGTGGGTCTTTCCTGGCTTCCACCTGGTGATGTTCGCTCTCACTGCTTTCAGTCACTGTACCAGGATGCTGTGTTTTATTGGTTATGGTTCATTTTTATCATGTTACTGCAGAAGGGGTAGATGTTTACGTAATTGTTGCAAACACTACTGCAGTAATATGAGACTGGAGAATTTCCATTGTCTAAAACCCGCTGGTGTTACACTCAAAGTAGAAGAAAGCACACATGATCCGTCAGTTCTGGCATTTTCTTAATGTGTTTATTTTTTTATTGGGATAGGGGTTTAACCATTCTGGCTTGTTAGAAAAGCCAAGACTGGTTTCTTTCAATAAAGCTCATGCAAATAGAGGCAGGAAATACAGGAAATGTACAAAACATTTTACATTCATTCCCACAAAATAATAATTGAAATATTTCAATCTTTAGAAATGTCATTATAATGCCACTTGATTGCAGAAATAAAACATATCTCTTCTAAACATACTCTTTGTTCTCACAGTTTTTCAATAATTTTATATGGAGTATGGTTGTGTGTTGGTGGTAAATGCTACAAAAGTAATGGAAAAGAAATGTACTTATACTGGCAACCAAATATGAAATTTCTACAAATTCACAGTTTGAGTACATGATAAGTGTAATTGTTCCTGAATGGCTTAAAAAAAATAAAAAAATCCAGCTTTTCATTTTGCTGAGCGATCCGGTTTTACTGAGCTGGAGCTGAAAAGCTTTTTACAAAGGTATTCTCCTTGTGCTGCTGAATTTAAGCTAATATTTTATAGGTATTGAAGCTGATGATGTATTTCTAGAGAAGAGGGCTTCAGACCATGAGTTTTTTGCCTTTGATCCTGGAGTGCACAGAACCAACCTGTTCTGAGTGTGTGTGCTGTTACAGTGCTGTGACACCCAGCTTTGAGCTGTGCTTGCCAAGTCATAGCTCATTGTGTCTGAGGTCATTCCTGTATCCACTGAGGATGAGCTGTACAGCTCTGTTACCCCCCAGAAGGAAATTTTACCTTTTTCTAGATAGTAAAGAGCTGAAAAATGCTGTGTGGGCTTTTTGTTGTACATTTTTATTTTCACTATGGCAAACTGGACACCATTCACCAGCACTGCAGTAAACACCTGTTAATGCAGCTGGAGATCAGCTGCCCCAGGGGATGTTGTCTTCGGGTAGTTCTTCTGATGGAGAATTTATGCTGTAACAATCTTTTGGGTTGTTGAGTTCTACAGCCACACAAATTTCTGCAGGAAGGGGAAAGAAAGCACATACATATGTAATTTTTAATTTTCAGCAGATTAATGTATCCTAATACTTAGGGGTGTCTTTCTGAAGAATTTTTTTATTTGTAAGTATGGGTAGATAATAAAAACTATGATCATTGTCTAAAGTTCATAGCTGGGATATTTTCCTTCCATTTTCAAGACACCTGAGGTTTCCTTTTTGAGCTTATGTTTCAAAACTGATAAAACTCAGAGGGCTTTTTCTTGCTGCAGTATTAATTTCGTTTATGAAGAAAGCCAAGAGATCAAATATTGACCTGATCCAGGGAAAATATTGACAGTATAACTAGAAACTTTACTGGTTAACGTGCAGGTTGAGAACAGAAATCTCATACCCAGGGTCCACTGAAAGTTTAGAGGCCACTTGAAGCTAATGTTAAGAGACAGGTTGTCTGGGTTAATACCAAATGGAGAAAGACTCTGCAAAACCAGAAGGGAAGAGGATGCATACTACCTTTCTAAATTGTATTAGGCTTTGGGATATAGTCTTTGTTTTATAATACATAGCAAAATGATTTATAGTCTTGTAATAAAAGAGTGTTTAGAGCATTAATAATCCTCCCACCCTCCAAACTTTAAGCCATTCATGTTGCTTTCAGAAGCCAAGATATGACCCGTTGTACAATTTGTTATATTTCAATGGTTTCCTTAAAGAGGCTTGGCATTGTGACCAGCAAAGTCCTAGACAATTCTGTAACTTTATTTGACTTGTGTGTTAACAAACAACCTAGAAATCATCAAGTATTTTATTTTTAAAATATGTAGCTCTTCCATTTTTTTTCTGCAGTACTGACGACATTTTTTGAAAAGACCAAGTCAGAGGGGATGGTAGTCACTGCCTGGATGTTACTCCTTGCTTGGCCAGTAAGTCTAGGGCAATCATAATTCTTGGATGTCTTTCTCACTTGCTGCCTACCTATTCAGTCTTTACTCCACACTGTGCACGTATGTGGCACTCTGCAAGCCAGGTCGTGGGTTTGGTCTTCTCTTTCCACTTTATCTCATCAGAAGGGCTGAGACATCTTCTGCCTGATTTGCTACTAAACTGAAAGCAACATAAAATGGCTAACGATACTGTATGAGTATTGCATTACATGATTTTTTGACTATCAATCTCTTGTAGTGCAGTAATTATTAGGTAAAACGGATCTGCCTGAGGTCACAAAGCCAGGAACAGAGCACATATCTCCTCACTCCCAATCCAGTGATGCAGCTGTTAATTCACACAATTTCTACTTGAGTTCATTAAAAACCTTCTCCCACAGCTCTGCCTCCCTCGGCAGCCAAAATTTCTCCTTTTAATAGAAGAAAGGAGCTTCCTTTGGGACTGTAATTCCCCCCACAGTGAAAAAGTTATCCAGCCGAGAGTATGCGCTATCTTTTGAAGTACTGTTAGCCCTTTCTGACCTGAGAAACAAGGGGGAGACTAAACTCTCATATCTAAGCTTGGAAAGCACATCTAATGCAGTCAGGGCATGTGTGCTAGACAGTTTTCATGTCTGAATGCTGTAGATAATGCGCTTTAAAAGTTCTCCGAGATGAAAACTCAATCTATTATAACAAAGATGATGTTCACTCCCTCTCCTAAGCCTACTAAACTCTTGTATAGAACTGCAGAATGGGAAAATGAGTCAGGTGTGGGGTGTGTGGTTTTGGTGACATTTTTATTTGTGTGTATCTTGTTTTTCTAGGGTGGTGGTTTTGTTGTGGGTCTTTTTGTTGTTTATTTTTAACTTTGAGGAGCAGATTTTGAGGACAGCAGGGACTATTATGACCTAGTCTGCTGTAGAAGTCACTGATACAGAACTTCATCCTGTTAGTTCTTCATTGAGCATATAATATGTGGCTGAATGTATTTTTTTAGGTAGACAGCCATTCTTGATCTACTTAAATTAGTGCCATATGAGGACTAACTTTTTCACATGCTGAGTTGTTCCAACTCTTAAATACTAAATTTAGTTCTAATGGCTAAGAGGTGTATGTACTCTCAGAAGAGAGCGAACATACCTCACTATAGTAAGGATGCTCAGAATGTGAGCAGGATTCAATTTGGTAGCAAGCTAGATTACGCTTACGTCTCTCTTCAGATAATGCACTGGTTTAGAACTATTTAAATTCATTTCATTATATTAATTTGTTTCCATGTTTTCAAAGCTTCAAGAAATAATTCTGAAGAGAGCTGAGAAGTTGTTTCAGCATATGTTGTTATTCATAAAAGATGAATCCTGTATGTTTCTGGATGAAGTCCTACCTATGTTTTTAGAACAGTATTTTTAAAGCTTAAAAATAAATCTTTTTCCAGCATAACATATTAGTTATGCAAATATAGAAGACTCTGTCTTAGTGTTCTCAATTACATATAATAAAACTGTCAATGGAAATTGGTGTTAGATATATTCAGCTTGACTCTGGATCATATTAAAACCCTTGGGACTTTGATTTAGTTTAACTAAAGCTTTAATTTCAACACTGGAAAGTAGTCACATGTAATAAAATATGATGTGGATGCTTTTCTTTACTCCTTGGGATCAAAAAAATGTTTCCTCTTTTTCTAATAGTTCTCAGTATAATGCTTTGAAAAACTGCTACAGAAGCTTAGTGTTACGAGCTAAATGAAATTAAGGTGGGGTTTTGTGCTGAGATTTAAGTCAGTATTGTGGTATGGAGTACACAAGGCTTTACAAGAGTTTGTAGTTGTAAGTGTCCAAAAAGCTGGGAGAAAAGAGAGGGGAAAGAAGAGCAAATCCCCTCATTTCTGCAGATGTTTGAGCTATTGGATACAATAGTACTTTAACAGACTGTTCTTCCCCTCTGTTCCAGGAGCAAAGCCAGTGCTTGCAGTACAGGAAACTTGGCAGTCTGGGTTGTCTCTTTATTAGTGCTCTGTGTCTCTTAATCTTTGTCTCACCTACCTCAGAGGGCACCAGAACGGCGAAGTTCATCAGAACTTGAGGAGTCTGGGTGCCCCAGAAACTTGACTGAGTCAGGTGATGTGCATGTGTGTGTTTTGCTGCTGCCTCTCCTTAAGGCATTCCATGTTATACGATGTAAAATGTCAATGGTTAGTGATGTATAAGCCCAAAGGTAACTATTAAAAACTTAATCCTTGTCTTTTTCAGGTGCCTTTAGTGTGGAGACTGTGAAATGCATAAAAAATGCCATACAGTTGCCAGTGACACTCAAGACTTTTATGTGTATGCATGTACCCCTATGCCCTTGCTAGTGACATGTGCGGAGTTTTCAATTAAAAAAAAAAAAATTATATCTTCAGATCTCAATTTTTAAGGAGGTGGAAGAGTTCACAGTATGTGATGGGCTGTGTACAGAACCTGTAGAAATCCAGTCCAAATCAGGATGAAGCAAAATTCTTATTTGCCTGTGATATTTAAACTGCCTAGATGAAGGACACAAACCTATGTTTAACTTCAACTACAGAATTTAGATTAAGCACATGCTTTGGTGCATATGCTGAACAGGAGTCATACAAGAATGGTGCCAGAGTAACTTCTGTGGAGCACATGTTCATATAAATGTGTATACATGGCAAAACCATCAGTTTATTCATGATTGTAATATAGCATGAAGATTGTATGCCATCTTCCTGGAACAGGGTTACTCAAAGGAAGCACTAAGGGAAAGGATATGCATGTGGATCGTTTGCAATACTGTTTTGGCAACTATAACTTCGGATGATGGACAGATTTTCTTCCTTGTGCATCTTATTGGTACTTTTACCAACTTATTTTAAGACAGCAATGATTGAATTTAACATTGTTATTACCTAGTGAATGGGAAATCCTGCTCTGGACTTTGAAATAGACATTTTTCTCTATATATATGTATACATTCTCTGTGTGGGAGTATATGTGTGTGTATATACATCAGAACTTTTTTTATATATGTTTTTATGTCTATATTAGCTCAGTATTGCTTCACTACCTTTCCTTTACAATGTCTTATGAAGAAGAATGGTGTTTAGATTTTACAAAAGTCTTCTTCATGTAGTCTGCCAAGCATTGGTGCCATGTTTTGCTGGAGTGTGATTTTTATATACCTATATAGACACCTATAGCTATGTATATAGCTATATAAAATGAAACAACACCTACATAATTGCTCACAGAATGAAGTTTATATAGCAATTTATCACAGATTTTGTCAGTGAAAAGGAGAAAGAGGGATGATGCTGCCTCCAGCCATGGGTCTAAATCTTTTCATGAAGGGAGCTGTCAGATATGCTTTGATTCTTCCCATCTAATTGTGTCAAAGAGTTTGTATCCCATTTCTGGCAAAGCAAGAATGAAAACTGTTAGTTTTTCTATAAATATATATACATGAAGAAAGAAACAGCCTGACTTATGAGGATTGTTTTCTGCTTTTCTTCCTATTCTTCCTTGAAATGTTCAGAGATCCCTATCAGCGTTCTGAGATGTTAAATATTGAACATCAGTAAGTACGGAAGAGTAAGCCTCAAAATTGCTCAGAAATAAAAAAACATATGGACAATGTAACTCTTCTCATTTTACAGATCAGAAAGGTCTGTTTTAAGGATTATGGATTTTACCTAAGGCTGTAGGGAATCCTAGCTGAGCCTGCAATTAAATGCAGTGTGTCTTGTGTGTTTGTTCTAGTATTTTATCTATTAAACGATGCTCACTTTTAACTCACAGTTCACTTAAGGGTACATTACATTGTGGTTTGAATAAGATGATTCTTGTGTGTGGATATGGTTTTTAACACTCTGGTAGTAGGTTGGAAAGGCACATCAGAAAATGTGTGTGTAGGGGGGAGGAAAAGAGACACATTCATCTGTTGCAATGATACAGCATCTAGGAAGATGTGCATTATTTGGAAAAAGAACCCATTAAGAACAGCAAGCTTGAAAGCCAAATGACAGGATATGTGAAAGATTAGTTGGATAGAGCATCTGTTATTAATACTGAACAGTACTTTTTGAAAACGAATGTGAAGCTTTAGCACAGTGGTGAGAATTAATTTTAATGCCCTTCCATGAAACAAAGTATGAATTAGAGTCATGCTCTTCTTTATTTAGAAGTAATATTTTCAGTTCTTGCTTGAATGCGAATTCCATCCTAAGTGGTGGAGCGATGCATGGAACACTGGCTCTTTCTGAGCCTCTAGAGGACAGCGTGGCTGGTATGGCACAGCAGAACCCTTCTTTTAGGGGCAGTTAATGACATGCTTGATCAAGAAAAGGTAGGCTGGCTAATGCTCCTCTACTGAGTAGTAAGCAATGGAAAATTAGCAAGAAATCTGTGTGTTTGGAGAGATGTATTGATCCAATTTCCCTGCAGAACTGACTTCTTCACGAAAGCAACCTACCTGTTCTCAGGACCCAAGGCATATACACTCAAAGTGTAATTGAGTCTGGCAATCATGATAAATACGGATTGTTCTCAGGTGACTCCAAAGCACGAGCACACCATATTGTGATTACTGTTAGTCTGTAGCAGACTGGGATTTGAAGGGTTTCTGGAGTACTGTTCTTCAAAATCTGCCATAATGCTCCATTTCTTCTTAGTTAGAGTTTGTCAGTCGAGAGTGACAGTTGTGAATGTCACTGTTTACAACTGTAGTGATCATTAAAGGCTGAGTACATTTCATCCTGAGGTCTGTACAGTTGTTCCTTGACTACAAACGCTAGTTTGCCAACTTGTAATCATGCAATTTCATCAACTTGAGATCATGCACAGAAAGGTTCAAGCTCAGCTATACAATAGAGATACTAATTGCTACAGCCTGCACTCAGGTGACTCTTTATTCAACTCTGTAGCAGCAGTGTTCATGGAAGGATCATAGACCACAATGAATAAGCATATTTTATAAGTATACTCGAGTATATTTATTATTTATAGATACAAGCTGTACTATATATTGAATACACTGCAATATCTCTAGCCTTTTTATTTGTTTTGGACACACGGTGAGGGTGAAAGGATACATCTCAGCAGGAATACCGGAGATTGGCTTTCATTTTTTATTGTGTCAAGAAGCTTGATCGCCTCCCTTCCTCAGCTCGGTTTAGACTGAAAACTGGCACTAAGGAGGAAAGGTGCCTTTCTGTGTGCTAATACTGAGGAAGGAGAGACAGGGATTTATGTTGTTTACAGCATAAGATTTTTCTGATTAAAAAAAAAAAGACTAAAACCCCCCATCTTTCTGCTTGACTTTATGCCCTGCATCATTGAAATGCATTTGTAGATCTCATATTTGCTCAAGTCTCTGGCTGTCCTTCTGTGAAGTGAGCAGCAATTCTAACTTGTTAACTTGCAAGTGGAAAGGTCACTTCTCTGTTTCTGATTAGATGGCAGGTGAATGGGAAAGATGGATTGTTGGTGTGTGACAGGAAAGACCAAGTAGCATTTCTTAGCTGCTTGTAGGCAGGCAGATGCATATGCAGAGCCACTGACTGTATTGCTTGGGTTTAGGACATATTGCTTGTGATTTTTACAACACAGCAAACTCCTAGTTGCATTGTAGTCCCTGGCTATATGAACTCAAATGAATTTGAGATTTTACTTAGCAAAATTAATTCAAATAATTTTAAGTCATATTAGTATGAACAATTACATAGGCAATATAATGTTCTTTTCCTCATGATCTAAAAATTCTTACCTGAAGACAGAAAATGCCTAAAGGACTAAAGGATCATAAACACCTGAGGTTCTGTCTTCCCAACTAGTACCTTGCAATGGTTTTTCCAGTTAAAACTCCAGTGGAAACAATATTTTGCAAAATTCTATCATCATTCATATAGATATTTTCACTTCATGAAAGAGCAAGAATGGAAAAACTGTGGGCTTTGTACTTTTGAACTGGTTAATTTGTATGGCTTGATCTAGAATGAAAACTTGCTTACTTGTACTGTCATTTTCTGTTGATGCCAAACTACTATCAGACTATATGACATAGCACTAGCTGGCCGGAGTACAGGAGCAAGAAACATTTTCTGATAAACAAAAGCTGAAATGGGATGAGCTGCTGATTCTACTCTTCTGTTAATGGCTGGGCTTTAATAGCAGCCAAGTAAGAAAGTATACAACCCCCGCCCCCCAAAGGAATAAGTGTCTTAGCTTCAATTATAAAATAGCAGATGAATATCTACAACGATTTTTGATCTTAAAGCTACAGAATCCTCATCAATGAGATGAGAGGGGCTCGGTTTTGCTCTCTGGGGTAAGAAGGTGAAGAGCTAAGGGCCAGGAATACGTTGTTGTTACTGGCTGCCTTGTGAGGAGGTGCAGTGCTCGGGTTACCCTGGCGCCCAAGGTCCCGAGTTAGGCTTTTGGTAAAGAAAGAAAATGTTTTACATGGCCTTGTAGTCCCTGCAAGTCCTAACATGGCAAAATTAATAGGATGGTGATCAAAGTTTGAGCATTAGTTTTTTGTTTCTTATGCGAGTAATCTGTGTGTACTACTTGATAGACTCCACGGGCAGGTATGCCCGAACGCTCTGTTAGTTAACACCTGTCAGCTCAAGCCTAGAAGTGCATCCTGCACCTATGAAGAGATTTTCTGAAGCACAAGCACTAATGTTTTCTGCTGTTCTCTAGACCAGAGGAACAGGCAGTAGAGGAAATTTAGTCTCTTTTCTAGCACAATTGTGTTACACTTTGAACTTTTCGAAGGTAAGACTGTAGAATTAATTTTTTTGAGTGCAAGTCATCACTGATATTTCCCATTTGCTTGTGTGTCTCCCCTTGGGGTTTTTGGGTTTTTTACCCTGTTTATAGGGCTCATTCCTGTAAGTCTTTGTGTTTCCACTGACTTCACTAGGGTACCTTGTATGGGAACTTTGCACCCTTTATATATTTTGAATTATAAATGATGCGAATTAAAAATAGCATTCTTGCTTTCAAGCATTTCTCACTCACTAATTTTTTCCTTTGGCTACTTCTTGTGGTTAATTCTACCACCAATTAAGAAATATATGCAGGCAGCTACTGTCACTTATACAAAGAGGGATGCAAAAACTGAGTATTTCAGGATACATTTAAAGAACTAGTGTACTGGTGTTATATTGTAATTACTAGAACAAGCTTATTATAAAGTTATGTAAAGGAAAGACTAATTTCCTGTCTCAAAGAATTCTGTATAAGAGGGGTGTGTGCTACTTTCCCAACTTCTCTACATTGTTCTGTTGTGCAGTTTATCATCTTGAAACCCTAAGACATGCTTTCCTGTGATTTTTTCTCTTTGTGAATATGATCGAACAAACTTGATTTATCTGCATCTCAGTTTTTGATATGTGAACTTCATAGCCATCACAGCCCTCACAAGATCTTTTTTTCACTGTGTAAATTGTGACTGAATGTTGAAGGAGTAAGGATTTTTTTACTTGCCAGGTGAGTAAGTATATTGAATCAGCAGGACAAAGTACATGTTTAATTGATTTTTAATTAATTTCCTATTCCTACCATAATCTTTCAAGCAAAACCCTAAAAGCTGCTTTTTAAATAACACATGGAGAGAGCAGTTAAGTGTGCTTATGAAAGATTTTTGTGAGGCAAAACCACGACTTTCCCAGCTGGGATCTGCTTTCAAAATATAAATATATCAGAGACACATAAAAAAAGCATTTCTTGTATGACAGCAGTAGCAAGCAGGGGGTCTCAGACCATTTGCTGGTGAACAAGATTACATATCATAAAGCTGTCATGAGTTGGCACTAATTTGACAGTTTGTTGGCTCAAGAGACTCCAGCACTGTGAATGCAGGGGATAGAAATGTCTCTGTGATGCCATGAGGTTCACGTGGAGGGCATTGATGAATGGCAGACAAATTGGATTCTTAAGTAAAGTTGTCTTGTGCTGGGGGTGGAGGGAGCATGTTAAACCTGACAAATTTTGGTTGCAAAACGTGTAATGGAAGACAATGGAAGACTGAAGATTCCTTAGAAGTTGAAATATCTGGATTGTTGTTACTCTGTATCTTCTCGGTGACTAATTTTAAATATTTTAACATTGAATTAGTCTGCATACTCTGACATTTTACAAAACTTGAAGTCTGTTATACCAGTCAAAACTTATTAGCTACAACTGATAAGTTTGGGTAATATGCAGGCTATTTTTTGTGTCTCGGAACAAATGGAGGGAGAGAGTTTGTGTGAGTGTGTCTGGGAAAGAAAGTACATGAACAGAGATCAAGGAGACTCTTCTGGGGAAAAAGTGATGGGTAGAGAACACGGGGGATAAATGAGGGGGAGCAAGAAATGTTCATGGACAAACCTTTGAAAAACATAACTTCTTTTGTTAGGACTGTGTTTTCAAGGAATATCAGTATAATATTTCAAAAGCCATTTTACTATGCTTTCCTGACCATTAGTGAAATAATCACTAAAATATTTGCTAATGTGTTTGTTGCACTTTCCTGCAAAGTGCCTCATTCATGTTACTCTTGGGCTTATTCTCAGTCTTGCTTACTAATCCATATGGAATACTGGGAACATTCAATGTGAATTTCACAATTTTTTTAGGTGCATACGTAACTGGAGCTTATTTTTGAAAATGAAAAACCTAAACAAGTTCAAAAAATATTCTATAGCTTTAGCACACCTTAACTAAAGTAATTCAGATGCCATTTTCACAGATATTTACTTTGAGATCCACACACTTGAAGTTGTATGTAATGTAAGCTTAGCATGGCTGCAGACATTTTTAGCAAGCACTGGAGATAGTGCTTGTTCATGGTTTGGTCATTTTTCTTTGCACATATTGATTTCTTAATTTTTTTGATTAGTTGTTCAGTCAGACAAGCAAGAAATGAAACTATCTCTTTTTAAAGATTTTTTTTTTTTTTTTTCACTGTCTTAATGCTGTGCTATTTTGTACATAATTTGCCTACAACCATTGGGCAAATAATCAGTCTGCTCTGTATTGCTGTCTGCTCTAAATTAAATATTGACTGGATGTGCTGGTTTAACAGCATAAGCTTGCTCTGAGAACAAGACAATCTAATTTGCACACTGAAACTCACACTCACATAGTTTAAGACACCTGTATGAAGTGTAATAACATATATGGACTCATTTTAGGCACAAGTATTCCATGTACACCCTAAACAGGTTTGTCAGGCAAGGTCATCCTGAAACAAGACATAGGCTTAGGCGTGTGGGTTGTCATAGTGACTATACAGTGGTAGAATATTTATTTTCACCTCTTAGAGAATTAGCAGGAATTATTGCTGAGATATTTCAAGGTCAATGATTGTATGGACTTTCAAACACAGTCAGTGTGAGAAACTGAATTTCTATAGTAAATCCATAAGGTATTTCAAGAGTGGTTATGTAACTGAAGCAAATGGAAAAAAATACTGAGTGTCTGGAGAGGTCTAATGCAGGTGCAAGAAAAGTTCATCTCCACTGAATCTGCTGATTCTCTTTCCTAGCACCCTAACATTGCATAAAAATCCAAACGGAGGTTTTTAACCCTGAAAAGATGAAGGAAACTTAATAAAATCTATTTAATCAAATTTAGGAGAAAAATATTTTGCCCAGTTTTATCTGTCTGTATCTATACACAAAAAAATGGAGACTCTACCTAGACTAGTCTCAGAAAACCAGGCCTGGATTTAGTCATTGCAACCTCTCTATTGTTAGTCTCTGATAGGAAGATTGCATTTCAAAGTGTTAGGGAGTTACAGATCTCTGCAAAAGTGAAGGTCTCAGCCGGACACTTGGATCAGGAGACCTTCAGCCTGGGTACTTGTGCGTGTGTGTTGCCCATGTTCAGCAGGAAAGTTATATGCAGTTGTTATTGATTCTCTACTGCTTTCAGTGTCTGATATGTTGAGGTGAGGAACACAAAAAGGGGAATTATTTATGTCTGTTCAGTGCCCAGGAAAATCTGTGTCTAAGGTGCATTGAGTTGCTACCAAGACTAAGAAATAATGGAAGTTAAAAATCAATATTTTGCTTAATTTAAATTCCCCCAGCTTCCTCTGAATCACTGAAGTGAATGAAGGGACTGTTCTCCCATTAGGAGTGGTGTTGCTCACTTTGACTTTTCCCATCAGTCTGTACTAGCTGTTTGGTTTTGATAACCATGAGGTGAAGTTAACAGTTACAATACAACTATTTGGTAATGCCATAGGCTTCAATTTATGACTTGATGTATGTATATAATTACTAGAAAAAGGCTAAAATGTAATCTGTATTTTGAGGCACTTAGATTCCTTCCAGAGTAAAGGAACAATGAAGAATAAGAACTGACTCTGTATCTGTTCTCATAGAACAGACAGAGGTACCTAATCTTAAACACAATCTTGGCCCAAGTGTCTCTACATTTCAATTTGAACAACAAAACCTCAAGCCTGTAACAACAAAAGAGTTCAGGACTATGGGTTCCAAGAGAAAAGACAAAAGAAATTATATAATGTTTTCCAAGAGAGTCTTGAAAAAAATAGATGGATTTTTAGTCACACCTACAGGATATCTTGGGCCAACATTATTTCACTAACAAAAATCACTGCTTATGGGAAGTGAAACAATAGGTGTAAACTACTGAAGGCAGGCTGCTGCTTGTTTGCCCACATGGTTGTATCTCATTGTTTGTCTTTGTTGCAATAAAGTTGAGCTTCAAATGGAAAAGCACAGTAGTTTCTAGGCAACGGCTTAAGTAAACAGGGCTACATGCTGACATTTGGTCACTTGGTAGTAATAGGATATGAATGACACCCTGTGGAAAATGCTCTGTTATTAGTTAGCTAAATGTTGTGAGCCATAAAAAAGAAATGGCAGAACAATCTAATGTAGACAATGCCTAGAAAGTGGCCTTACTTTGAAAACAATTAGAGATAAAAATCTTTTTTTATTCCTGCAAGGTATAGAGCTGGGATCAGGGGTGTTTGCCACCTTCACAAGCCTATGTTTGGGTTCTACCTTCTGCAATTTTGCAGATCTACAACCAGACACTGGAACTGCTTCCAGGTGGAGGCTGGTTTTTTAACACCCTTTCTTTGCTCAAGTATCTGAATGAGAAGCTGAAGTAAAACTGTGACAGCTGGGTATGGTGAACTGATTCTCTACCTGGTAAGAGGCTATTGGATGTGATAAGATGCATACACTTGCCTGGGACAAAATGTATAAGAACCTACCAGGGAAGAAGTAGAACATTAGTACTTAGAGGAAATGCCTGAAAATCGGTGTACAAGCTTGAATATCCAGTTTTGAAAGGTGTCCCTGTCTTGGATGTGGACACACAGGTCACAGCCCCAGTGTCTTTGTGAGAGGAGATAAACAAGTTATTGAGAACAAATAAGAGACAAGAATTAAACAAGGTGTTGTTTTGGCCTTTCTTTTCCTACCAGGAAAATTAAGAGTCTAAACCTTTCCACGCAAAATTCCAGAAGAGACCTTGTTTTCTCAGCAAGAAAAAATATTCAACAGATGGAGATGGGTGCCTACTGAGCTACTCTATGAAGGGAGGTAGTAAGCCAAATGAGCTGCACACATGCACTCTAAAACTTATTTCTGTCCCAGAAGATGCCCAAAATACGAATTTTTTAAACTGGGTATCTTGCAGAGATGTAAATATTAATAATGAAAAACCAATCAACCAAAAAAACCCCACCAAAAACCCTAACAAAACAAACAGCCCCCCTTAAAATACAAACAATCACCCACCCAAGAAACCGTAACAAACCCTCCACACAACTATAGCAAAATACGAAGTTATTTAACAGTTTTCTCTTGTGAAGCAAGATTGACTAGAGATGTGCACAATATGCAGGATGCTACTGTTGTCCTCCTTGCCTCTGTCTGGCAAGGGCTCTGCCTCCCATCCTCACTGGAGCTGTGCTGTCTGTGACTGCAGGCTGTTTTGTGTGGAGGTTTTATCCATCTCTCCTGCTGAAGTTGGTCTGTTCTCTGAGGGTTCAAAAGGGACTCTCAGGATTCAAATAGAGCAAATGGAAAAGGAATAGGGGCCATTTCATGTGCTGTAGGAGAAAATCCATTCTTGTAGTGATGAGTCTTAGAAAGTCACTTCTGAATATACTCAGAACAAGAGCTTTTTTCTTATTTGGGTGAGTGGTCTCATTACTAGGATACCCTAAAAATGGATGTATGGGGCAATGTCACTGGGGCTGAAGTTGATAGATAAACCTTACTTATATTATGGAGTTAAACTTATTTAGTGTACTGTGGGAATCTGTTCTAAGCCAGCCCTCAGTTAAAATATCTAGAAGGACTTTGCCTTATGTGCTTTAACAAGATAGAAATACTAAGTTCTGGACTCCTCAGTCTTCCTCACCTACCTGATGTGCATGTGCAGGAGCCAAGTTTTAGGCAGACGGGCAGTTTGAAATGTTGAAAACCAACTTATTGGAGACATTTAGGCAGTAAGTGAACATAGCCTGTGATTATAATTTCGGCTTAGGTTCCTACATTGCAGTAACTCCAACTTTCAAAACAAAAATCCCTCTTTGATCTCAGACTTGGTTTGTTTTGTACCTCAGTTTTCTGTGCATGAAGAGGACACGAATGATGCAGATTTCATGGTGGTCAAAGCCATGCAAGAAGGAAGCTCTGCTAAGTATTATCAGTTTGGCTGATGAATTTTAAATGATGGAAAGGAATGGATTTTAAATGTTATCTATAATGGCAAATCTTTGCAAGGCCTTGGATACAAGAGGGAAAGGTTGATTCTATTATGGTCACCTACCTGAAACTAAAAATGAAGTCATAGAACAACAGCAGTAGGAACACATCATTAAAATAAACTTTGGTCCAACTGGTGACTTGCATCACAACTTTAAATTATATTCGTCATCTGGCTCCTTTGTGATTGAGTAAAATCTTCACTGACTCTGAGATGCCATTAGTGCTTGGAAGAAGCAGGGAATTATGCTATTATTAGAAAAAAGTGAATGGGTGGGGCATTGGGAGAAAGCAGTTTTGCTTAATCTACTGCTTATATTCTCATTCTCTTCTCAACAAGTAGCCATGCAGATCACCATCCCCCTTCACTGTTCTTAGTCAGCTCTGCTTACATCTGTGCTTGGTGTTAAGCATCTATTCTGGCTGTTATCTCCTCTTAGGCTGCACAGGATCAAACCTTGAAAGTTCAAGGCATTCCATCTGCCTTCTGTTAATTACCACTTTTATTCCTCATGATTCTGCTTCTTTCTAGGGGAGGTTTTCTAATATTGCTTGTAAAGGACAATTTTCTCTAGGAAGATATGTAAGCACAAGGCATGTATTTATCTTTTCATGACCTTTTCATGTGAGACGTACTGCTACCTTCAAACAGAGTGCATTTTCTCAATATCATGGAAAATTAAATATTGCAGTGTGAAATGTATAGTTCATTTAAAGGCATGTAAGTACTTTTTATGGCACTTAAGAATTTTAGACAAAGATGTGCGGGTGGAAAGCAAAGGAAATATCGTAAATTTGGAAAAAACCCAGCCATGACAAACCACCAAAACAATCTAACAAAAATTCACCCTCCCCAATCATTTATAACACAATTTTAAGTGTGTTTGCTCATTAAATACAACAGCAATGCTAATAAGTTTAGTAGGATTACAAATACTGTACTATCAATGAATACATGCATATTTTTACTTATTATCCACATATTTCTTGTAAGAAATCCCTGGGAAGGGAAGTTGCAGGCTAATATCACTCATGAAATCTGCTTGGGGTGCTCTGTAAAGGCAGCATGAGCCTCTTTCCACATCTAATTGCTTTATATCCATTACTGCTGACAGCCTTGTGCTTGTGATCAGCAGTGAATGCCAGATCACAAGGCAGCTGTGGGCTTACTACAAAATTGGAAACTCTCTGTGGGAAGCTGAGGGACATACCCGTACTTAGGCTCTGTTGGTCTGCTTCGTCATGTATTGCTAAAGCTCCAGAACTAGATTAAAACTGCTGGGTTGTTGCAGGAACACTGCATTCATCCTAGAAACCTGGTCTGAATAGCTGAGCAGTTTGCCCAGCAACTATTACCTCAATTTCCTTGCTTTAGCAGTGATGCAGCTTGTCTTTCTGCTTGGATTTGTTAGTTCCAGTCTCAGAAGTGTTGTAGGTGCAGCTAGGCATGGGTGAAGAATAGACTTAAGTATTGTAATTCTCCTACATGTCTGTTCTTCCTTGCTTTTTCTCTTTACTCCTGATTTTTGTCTTTCCATCCACCAACCAAATGGATTAATTCAAAATTTGGAGCAATGAGCCAGCAGGAAGGTATAGCTCCTTAGTGACAGGTCTGGACTTTATCTGAGAGTTTTCTGTGAAAAGTCATTATCTCCATGTGTGCCGGAAAGGAGAACAGTGCTCTCAGAAAAGAAATCTCTAGAAACAACTTGTATTCTACTGCACTACTTCTAATCACACCCTACAATGTGTTAAGACCTCAGAAAGCCAAGTATCGTCTTACCCTGATTTGCATCTGGTTTCTCTTCGAGCAATTGACCAAAAAAATGCTGAAAAATATTCTGCTGCTGAAATACATATTTCTCAGCCTCAGCATTTAGAGCTTCCTCTGAAAACAAATTCGGGAGAGCTGTCTTGGTGAGCAGACGCATTGCACAATACTCACTGCTAAAGATATAGATCTAATTAGGATGTAGTCCTAATTAGAATGCATTGAAAAAGTTGACCATATGGTGATAAAGATGGATGAATTGTGAAACCTTCTTGCCTAGTTTAGAAAAATACACTTTTTTTTTTTTTTAACCAATCTTTAGGGATTCATGGCTGCCAAAGACCTTTTTTCATTAGAAACATAAGAAAGTACCACATTTAAAAGCTGAGGACATGTAGTACTAGGGAACACAGTGGCTGATGCCTGACCTGAAGTAGATGTGCTTTGTTACAAAGCAAAGCTGAGGAAATTGTAGAAACGTTTGTTTTCGTTTTGTTTCTAAGAGTTGCTGTAACTCTCTGCACTTGACACAGAACCTGGTACCAGTTCAGGCAGAATCATCTCATAAAGCCACCCCCACCTTTCCCATGCACGTGTAAGTACTTAAAAAATATATTTTAAAGGTATCACCGTTTTGGAATTCTTATTTGCAATTAGTTTGCACCTAACACTTCCCTTCATTTTGCAATATGAATTGTCTGCTTTGGAAAGTCACAGCTTCTGTTTGAGTATATTCATGTTCACAATACTTTGCTTTTTTTAAAGCAGAAGTAGCAATGCAGTATAAAACCTTGAGTAACATCAAGATTAATGCCCAGGGTTTCACAGAAATTATTTCTTTTGCCTGGTTTCTGTTACCTGATGAGCCCTATTTTTCTTGGGACACAGCTATAACTAGTTCAATAAAAAATAATAGCCAGAAATATACAGGGAGGAATTAAAGTATTTCACATTTGCCACTGGAGAGCTGGAAGGAGCTTCTGCTAGACCAATTTTGTCCTTGCAGCTGCCTGCTGGCTGTCAGCTTTGAAAATACCCTTGGTACAGAAAATGTGGTTGACTGTCCTGAGACCAGGTTCATTTACTGCACTCCTGAAACTGCAGTAGAAAATGCTCTGTAGAGGCTATTAGAGGGGAAACCATCACACAGAAGGGCTATGTCAGACCTCCTGGTTGGTTGTTCTGATCTCTGAGGATGGAAAGGAACAATGAAGTGAAACCCAACATTTGGGTTTTGCACCATGCTTACTATCTCTGAGACAGAGACATAATTTTTCTGGTTGTAAAGATGTCACTACATCAGATCAAGCTTTAGATGGTTAAGTTGGTCTCATAGGCTGTGTGTGAAATAATGGTATTTTAATCAGATTTTCTTGACGAGTAAAACAAAGGGCTGAAGTTAGTTGGTGCATCCCATCAGCATGCCCAGGATCCCCACAGAACAGCTGTGATAGAAACAAAATTGATTGCTGAAGAGTACCAACAACCCAGGCACTTGCAGGTGTCTGGTATTATTTGCTTGTCTTCTCCCTGCCACCCTCCCTTTTTTCAGTACATTAACTTTTATTAGGTATTTGATGCAACTACCAAAAGCAATTATTTTCAGTGATTCATTATAGGTCTGGGGATATTTTATACGTATATCCGGAATTTGTAAAGATAAATATACCAGTAAACTTTATAACATTGTTTTTAGCTGTCCTTGTGCATTACTAATAACATAAAAAAAAAAAAAAAAAAGGTGAGATGTTAATTAACTAATTTGCTCTACCTCTAGACTTGCTGGACTAGTGAGTAGAATTTTCCTTTTCCTTCACTGGACTGGTACATCTGTCTTGCTTTCCATTCCCCTTAATGACACACTTAATGAAAATGAAAATACAGCCTAAGCATTTGTATTTTGAAAAATCATTCTCCCTGTTTATTTTCCTCTAAAACAATCATAAACATGACTGAACTATATGAGTTTCTTCCTGTAATAAATGAAGAAAAATATCTAGCAAAGACTGACCCCAATTCATCTTCTCACAGCTCACTCACTTCATTGACATCATTTCAGGGATGACAGTGATGTCTCTAGAAATCTACATGATGGTTAGGTTACGGAATTTTTGCTAATATATTCTCTATGGACCTGTATTCATTTTGTTTCAAAGACATATATTAATAAAATTGTATTATTAAGTATTGACTAGCATTTAAACTATCTATTTAACCACTTGATTATTCACTTTAATGCCAGACAAGTTTCTAAAAATTCTTTCTAATGTCATTGCATAAAGTCTAGCCAAGAACAGACAGTATCAATCTTTTGACTAATGTCTGTACAAGTCCTTCAAATGTTTCTTTTCTCTTGCCAAAAAGAGTGAGGAAAATATATTACGATAATAATTCAAAAACTTTTGTGGTCTAGAGAGCTTACGCAAACATTTAATTTGTAATGCAGACAGGATAGCTGATGCACAGTTAATCTTGTTTGTGAACATGAGCTGCTGCTTGAGTTTTGGCTTTCTCTAGGTACTTACGCACTTCCCCTTCTGTGCTCTGGATTATGTTCTCACCTTCCAGCAGTCTTCACTTCCTACTCAAGGACCCTTTTCTTATTTAATATCTCTATGAATAAATGGAGTACATGAGTAAGAGAATGTGAGTTTCTGGAGTAGAGACGTGTACTGTGAATGTGTATGTACATACCGTGAGAGTAGGTTGTCTATAACCTGTGGGTGTGGATAACTTCCAGACACATCTGGTTGAGAGCAGACTCAGGGCCTGACATCAGTAGTCTGCTTTGAAAGCTAAAGTCAGTAGGTACTTGATACAACTGTTTTGTACATTAGATTGCTTTGAAGGCTTTCCATTTTCCTGCATGTCCTCAATTAAGTTTAAAGGTCTCCTAGTAAGGGGTAAATTCAGTTGCATGATTCACACTCATTTTCCATTAAAAAACTTCACATATTCCTATCTCAGAAAGCAAGCAGGTGTATAATGATCAGGGGACCTGTTCTACTCCCTTTGCCAGGTACACAACTCAGAGGTAAATTCTTGTGCCAAGGAAATGTTTTTTGTAGGAATATAGGTCCTGTGTTCAGGAGTTTTACACAGATTAATTTAAAATTTATTGTCAATCACACCTGACTTGACAGGTTCAAGTGTTTTATGCCATTCTTTTCATTATACCGTTCTCAGTTGTTTTCCAGGTCACTGTTTTTAAAACATACAGACAAAAACAAAGCAAAGGAACCCTTTTTGTCCCAATTCACTTCTTGTGCCTTACTGAAGATGCAAGCAAGTTCACTTTTTATAGGTTTTTCTATGTGCTGCAGAAGCTGTTTTTAATATGAGGAAACTGAGCTTTAAAAGAATTGGAGACTGCTGCTTCATAATGGAGTTGTAGGTTGTGGAGAGGAGTTGGTTAATGGAAATGATCAGTCTCGGCTCACTCAACCTTTCCATTATGAAACTTTTCATTAAATGCTTGTAATGTTGATTGATAGTAAATACTGGGTCTCTGCTTGTGGATTCGATGCATGGCACAGCACGGGACTTCTCCTGCAGCAGGCAATTAACACAAAAACTCAAGTGCCCTTTCAATTATTTTAACCTGTCAGTCTCTGATTCAGCACACTGCACTTCAAATTATCTTGCCTCTGAAATTTTAGTGAAGATAAACAAGCGCCTGTCTGAAAAATTTCAATAGAGCTCTTAAATATTATACTCCCTCTTGGTATCACTGATTTTCTTTTTACCCCTGGGGACAAAAACAAGTCATGGTGCCATGATTTCAGCAAGAGAGGTTCCCGGTACCACTTGAAATTCAAAGGTCCTATAAATTCCTTCAGGAAGATGGCAGAGCTGATATCAGATACCAAACAGCCCTGCAGTTGAAGAAAAAGAGTGGGTGCTAAGGAAAACAAGGAGGAGAACACTGAACTTTAAAAGACCCCCTCAAAGATTTTAACCTTTCCCTTGAGAAGTTGAGAAATCTGAGAAGCATCTGTGATTTTAAATCACGGGTGGTGCACTGGTTGTGCATAACATACTGTGGGGTGAGAGAAGTTTTTTCATGGGTTTGGGGGATGCTAGCATGCTAATCAGCACATTCTGACATTTTCCTATGTACATTCAAATCAAGGAAAATTGTGCGTAATGTGTATTTAAATTCTAGTTATTCTATGTACTACTTACCTATATGTAGAAGAGTAACGACTGTCAAGTCTGGTCTGATTTCAGATTTGCCAGATGATTGTTAGATACTCCTTTGCTGACTGAAAATAAAAGAATGAAGCCTTTTTGGGGGAGGAATGGGAATAGTTTGACCTGAAACTTCACAGAAAAAAAGATTGTTTTGAACATCACTTTTTTCATAACTTCTTATATCTGAAGAGTTATTCCTGTATTCTTTTAATTCAAAATGTCTCATTTCATATTCATAAAATATATTCATATACTCAGTGGTCCATACTGAATTATTAAAAAAAAAATAAGATAGATATGTTTAAACCGATTGAGTCAAAATTATCCAGGACAGTTTTTAGTTCTTTTTTGCATTTTTTTTTCAGTTTCTCAAAATTTAACTCTACTGTTTTGATCACAGGCACATTTCCTCCGCTCCTATCCCCTGTTCAGTTTTCTTGAGATGGGAGTAACAACTTTGAGCCA
Source organism: Orthonyx spaldingii (assembly GCA_013397795.1). Classification (NCBI taxonomy): domain Eukaryota; kingdom Metazoa; phylum Chordata; class Aves; order Passeriformes; family Orthonychidae; genus Orthonyx; species Orthonyx spaldingii. The sequence continues at coordinate 451,552 of VZTJ01002722.1, read as the reverse complement.
ACACAATTTGTAATTAGCTCTTTGACAAGGGCAGTGTCTGAAGCCGTGTCAGTTAGCTGATCCACAAAAAAATATAACCATGCATATGTTGTAAATGTACTTATAAATATGTACACATGTGCATAAATTACCAGAGAAGTCATCATGCAATGAAAGATTAATTCCAATAGTTAAATTTATGGAAATTATTCACTAATAGTTTAGAGTGTTATCCAATAACCCATGTGGTGGTTGAAAATTGAAACTTCCCCTCAGAAGTAACTTATTTGACAACAACATAGGTGTATAGGTCAATACTGTTATTGGTGAATATTGAGAATTAGCTGAATTAATATTTTAAAGAGTTCAAGGCAACTCACTTTCCAAAGGTCCTCTTTATTGACTATTGCCCTACTGACCTGTTCCATGGCAGGAAAAATGAGTGATCATTTGCCGTAAAATATGGTGAAAATACCTGCAATTGTCCTGTTCAATTTCACTTGGCCTTCTTGGTAAGACCGTGCTTTCATGCTACATTAATTCTGAACTTAATTGAGTGCTGTCTTCTGTGAGCCATTTCACTGCAAGACCTGTGCCTGGAAAAAAATACAAGCTGTATTGATGGAGCAGAGGAATGTGTTGGCAATTACTTCTTGAAATGAAGGAGTATACTTCTGTAACAAGTATGCCCACATGCTACTTGATCAGACTAATTGTAAAAGTTGAAGTAAAAGCAACTAAAATTATCTTATATTGTTAATGGCATGGCTGAATTAAGTTTTCAAAGTATTAACATAAATGTAATGTAGAGAGCATTTGTAAGAATGTGAGAATTTCCAGACACCATTCTCTCTCTTTTCATATACTGATTGTAGGAATCAAGTTGTCAGGTACAGAGTAACTCATCTAAAACATGAGCGTTTTGGGGCCTGAGTGGTGAATTTTGCTTAGGTTTTGGTTTTATTTCTTGTGGCTTGAAATTTTCTTTCTTGATCCTGAGAATGTTTAAACTGAATGTGTGTGTGTGTGTGTGTGTGTGTGTGTGTGTGTGTGTGTATCATCTTTCTGAGTGTTGAGGAGGCTGCAGGGTAACTTTAGGCAACGGCTCCTGACAATGTCTTGTTTGAGAGCTGCTGTGAAGCTTGTTGCAGAAACGCTGCTCCTGTCATACCTGGTATGCTCAGTCACCCAGGGGAGCTCTCTGTTCATTCACATGATGTGATTTGTGAACTCCTGTTTGGGAAGTAGGAAGCATTTTATTACCTTAGCTAACAGGTGCAAATATATGTAAGCCTGTGAAATGTGGCAGACTGTTGATTCTGTGCTACTGTGAACTGTAGAGGTTTTATTAAAGTCACATATAAGTCATGGTGAAACTCATCTTTTATAGTGCAGGTATCACCTTGCCCTCCTAGCAAAAGTGTTACAGAGATGAGCATTTCAATAAACAAGGCTTTTTTGCTCGTCTGAGTTGAAAAAGGAAAAAAGGGGAACTTGTGGCAATGAACTCACACTTGCTAGGGCCTATACTGTAGTCTGTGTTGACAGGGTACAGTAATTGCAAAATTTATTAAATCCATTTCTAGACATGGCTAGTTAACAAGTTGGCAAATTGTACCTTCAGTACTGATAAGCAAGCTAATATCATTATTTTGTTTTTCTACAACAGTCTGAAATTTAATAATTCCTTATTGTTTGTAGCTACTTAAAAAGCTGCCCATTTTAATAAATCACTAATGCTAGCAAGCCTTTGTAAATTCACCTTTTAAGTAAAATTGTCCAGTGATAAACTTTCTGTAGTTCAGTTCAATGTAATTTTATAGGATGGATCTCCTGATCATGATTTAATTGTATATGTCACATAAAGACCTATAGAATATTTTCACTGAAATACCTATGTTTAATGCACTTATTATAGTGTATGAGACTGGATATTCTGAAAAAGTTCTGTTCTGAACAGGAATAAAATATGCCACTTAATAAAATTGATGCCTTTTCCTGGGGAGAAGAAATTTTATGTATACTTTTTAATCCTGAATTTACTGACTCATTGCAATTCGTCTAGTTGCAACCATGTTTTATTCTTTATAAACATGAACTCTGGAGCCATTTGACAATAACCTGTTCTGATTTGCCATCTTTTATTAAGCACTTTTTCACAGATTCTTGTCATGGTTTAACCCCAGCCAGCAATTAAGTGACACACAGATACTCACTCCTTTCCTCTTTCTCCCACCAGTGGTGTGGGGAGGAGAATCAGGAAAGATATGAAAATAGAACTCAAGGGTTGAGATAAGAATAGTTTAATAACTGCAACAAGGCAAAAGATAAAAATTGTTACCAAAAAAAAAAGAGGGAGAGAGAGAAAACCCTAAAAAGACAAGTGATGCACAAGATAATTGATCACCATTTGCTGACTAGTGTCAAACCCATCCTGGAGTCATGACTGGCTCACTCTTCCCTACAGTGCATGTACTGGGCATGATGCTCTGTAGTATGGGATACCTCATTGGCCAGTTCAGGTTGCTGTGCTGCCTCCCAGTTTCTTGTGCACCTCCTCAGTGGAAAGCAGGGCAAACAGAGACGTCCTTGATTTGGAGCAGCACCACTTGGCAACAACTAAAACATCAGTGTTTTATCAACCTTACTTTTATGCTGAATCCAAAACTGCACTAGCTACTGGGCAGAAAATTAAACCTATCCCAGCCAAAACCAGGACAAATTTTTGAATGGTAATTGTGGTTTTCCTTATTCTAATTAGAAAAGATCTAATGATCAACCAAGCACAGCATTGTAGGTCAGAACACTTAGTTTGATTCTCTGTATTTATTTAGTTATGTCTAAGGTCCTTCCATTTACTTGGAATAAAACTGCCCCTGATGTTACTTCTCACCTGCCTTCTATGAAAACAGACCATAAGTCCAAAGACTTGCAAAGTTCCACCTTAGCTAAAGCAGAGTCTGGCCTGAAGTCAATCTCAGTGACAAAAGCAGAGTTTCTGCTGGTGAGTTTCATTTTCTAGCGAGCAAAAATTGCACAGAGAGTGGCTGAAAATACATCATTGTAGAGCAGAGTTTGGTTCCAGAAAGAACAGAACTATTTCTCCATTTCAATTCCAGCTGGAATTTTCAGCAGAGAAGTAACCGTCCCCCTTGGTTACATGAACGCTATCTCCCAGAATAGGTTCTGCCAGCCCTTTTTAGGGATTGCGAGACTTATAGGCTTGGAATATGTAATTTTTCCTTTCATTTATACCCAACAGAGCAGAAAATGCTGTAAAGCCATGGAATTAACAGGTTATATAACAGCCTCTGTATGCTTCTTAAACTCTGTTCTCATCCTATGGTCATTGAGCATTGCCTACTTTCTTATTTCTATACACCCATGGGACGTACACTCCAATCCAACAGCTTGTAACACAGAATCTTTTACCAGTAAAATTCCTGATACTCTTCAAGAAGACCAAATAACTCCCCCCATACTTTTTTGATGAGGAGTGCCACTAAAGATAAATCTGGGTTTGAGGGCATTCTTTCTGCATGGTAGGAGTGCACAGGGAGGCAATTTTTTGTTTTATAAATTATAAGGCAAAAAACCCACACACACCTGGAAATTTTTAACTTTTTGATGCAGATATGCATCAGGATACTAAGGGTAGTAAAAATGTTTTAATTTTGTTTTTGTTACATTTGGTTTTTTTTTTTTTACTGTGAAGAGAGATAGACAGGAGGCTTTTCAAATTCTTGTACCTGATTCTAAAACCTCTGTGCTCATCTTCCTTGCTATGAAGAGTGCAAACTGATATGAGCTCTGTGTATCTCTTGGTTTCCTTGACTTCTCTTCAGTTTCCAGATTCTCATCTTTTGTGATTGTGACTGTTGTGGGATTACAAGTAGTGGGATAAGAATGGGGGAATACAAGTGTAAGGAACAACATTACTGGTTAAAACCACAGGCTGTAGTCTCCTTTATGCTGCCTTAAAACAAGACCAATCGGCTGCTCAGTTAACAAGCAGAGAATATCCACCAGAGCCTGGGGCAATCAGTGTGTTACACAGATTAGCTAAAGGAGAAATGGGTAGATGGGTGACAGAACACATTCAGAGAAATGTGCCACATGAGACTATTTTCAGAGCAGTATCAGTGTAAACAATACTTTTCCAATAGGAGAATGGACACAGTCAAATGAGAATGACTTTTGGAATTAGCACATGTAAAATAATAGAGATTCTCTTCAGATTCTCATGCTTAAATCAGCTTTACTGTTCAAATGTCTTATTCATACACAGCATATGGAATTGTAACTCTTGTACACCTGTGCTGCCTTGAAACTTCTCACATCCATATTGTCCATATGCCAGCATCTCCTTTGAGGAATGAAATTCCACCCTATGTTTTAGGGATTAAATTTTAGATAGATTTCTGCTTGACTACTGGTACAATATAGCAATGGACATTATTCTGTCTTAAGACCTGGTTATTTTAAAAGTCCTCTGTGATGTGAATTGCATGTTACACACATGCTAAAAGTAGTTATATTACTAGAAACCATTGTCTCACATTGATGCTTTCTTGCTCATTTCCCTTAGTCTTTGCTCTTTCTGAATGAAGGAATTAGTTAATTTCTTTAGGTATTTGTTGCTAGAAAACCTTGGTTTCTGATAGCCCAAATTGCTATGTGCCTTCCCAGTGCAGGAAAAAAGCTGTCTTTTATATATCTGGGCTTGATCTCTTTACTTAAACAGAAGGATTAGTCACAGGAAAGAAACTTATATGCAAGATACACATTTAATGTCAAAATAATACCTATTCTCTTTGCTTGTGTATTTCCTGTAGAAAGATATGAGTGTTGCATAAGGGTGTTTATGTTGCCTTTATAACACAACCTAATGACTCATACTGTCATTGGGATTGTTCTGGGTTATTGGATTCTGCACAAACGTCACTTTAAGACATGGAGAGCTTCCTTAGAGAGGTATTAGGTCCATTGTTCCCAGTGTTAAAATTTTGCTTATCAGTTCTCCCCACACAGATCATTAAACAATCCTGGGGGAGGAGGAGGAAAAAAGTCAATAAAATGTTGAAAAAGCAAACTCCAAACCCTATCTCTTGCAGAGCCTTTTGTGCATGGAATTGCTACTAACTGTTGAAATCTACTGGAAGATTAATCATTTCTGCTTACTGTAGCAAAGGGGAGCAGGTACTGTGGGATGAACATCATTGCAAGATTCCTGTAAATAACATAAAAAAGGGACAATCTAGTAATGTAGGGATTACTGCCTCTAAAGTATTTGTATTATAGGTCTTTTATTCCATTTTCTATAACTTTCTACAAGAACAGTGAAATAAAAAACATCCAACTACTTTCCTTCTTATAAACATCTTCAATTGTGACTTCCCATAGCAAAATGAGATAAAAAGAGATTAAACCTATTTGGCAGTGGAGAGGAAGGCTGCAGAACCATGGTTGACTAGGCATCACTGATAAATCAGCTTTTGGGAACTGTGGGTGACAGGAGGACTTAGTCACTATGTGGATAATTTTATCCTAATGGGCTGAAAGTCAGATGTTATATATAGCACTAATTAAAATATTATGTTACAATTCTGAGAATGGCAATCTGTTTTTCTAATCAATAAATGGTGTCAAACAGCTGAAGAGCTGCAAGTTACAATTCCCCAATCACATGTATGGGGTTATTACATTGCAACTGCATAGTTAATCAATTGACTAACATCTGGGAAATGTCTCTGCTGTTAGAAGCTGGGAGTTTTTCCGTTGGATAAATTCCTGAATAAGACTGAATGCTGGTAAGCTTCAGCTGGGCTCTGAAAAGTGCTAATACAGTTTCTGGTCAGAAATTAAAGTCAAACAAGTGTCTGAAGTGGTGTGCTTTTCTTGAGGCCAGCGTTGCATGGGATGGCATCTGGACTTTTCTAGAGGTGACATGTACCAATCCAGGGAAAGAGGAGAGGAAAATCACAATATTAAATTGTTTCACGTTTTTTTTCATCAAGGGTATGGCCAAGCAATTTTATTGTTTGCATCACTGCATGTTGCTTGGGAAGATAACATTGTGACTCAGTAACCACTGTTTTTAAAACACGTTACCAAAGAGATTCACCTTCCAACGCTGCCCTTAAACGGAAGAAAAATTCTCCATTGATTCACTAATTAAGATATTTACATGGTAGCTGCTGAATTGTTCAAAGAGGCATTTATATTGTCCACTTGAATTACCTAAAGTCAATTGAGATACTTCATGGTAAAACATCTGCTCTGGTGGTATGGCTGCTGGCTGGTAGAAAGCCAATTAGAGTCAAAGAACGTGAAAATTGGAAAGAGAGATATGTCAAGGATGTTAGTAGCTCTGCTTCCTATAAAAAGCAGAATACACAATAGATCTAAAATAGATGCAGGAAAAGATCACGGTCAAAGTGCTGGAAATCAGCAAGGAATTGTGTTAGGAGTTTAAATATAATAAGATCAGTATTTACAGAAAGATAAGTTGTACCTTACTGCCCGTGAATATTATAAGGGCAAATGAACTAAAATGACTTAAGGGACGTGGGTGCTGCCTTGATGAAGTAGGCATCTTAGGAGCATGAGGAATGCTGGAAAACAAATGGCATCCTGTGACAGCTGGATCACAAACTGCCTTAAGTGAAAGGTGCTTTCTACAAGGCCACTAAGAAGCTGTTTCGAAATGGAAATCGCTGTTCAGGTGGCTGCATTCTAGGCTGTAAGAAAGTGAATTTATTCACAGAGCAGTTGTGCCAGTTTTCAGACTGGGAGAAGTTGGTGGAGGAGACTGCGTGGTAGAGAATGGTGGGTGTTAGATAGGTAGGAAAATCTCCCTGGCTACAACCTCCTGTGTGCTTATCCCATAACCCAGCCAAACAAAGCAATCACGAAAGCTAGAATTAGTGGGAACCGGCATGGCCTGACACAGAGATGGCCTCCGCAAGCGTTTTTCCACCACAGCCAGCGTGAGGGGAGGCTGCTCCCGGCTCCGCTCCGGGCAGGGCTCTGAGCCCCTGCTGCCGGCTTTACAGCCGATGCGCGGTGCTGGGTGTTGGGAGATTGGTGCAGAAGCGCTGGCAGGGAGGTGACAAGGTAGAGCATGGGGGGCCCTGTCATGGCGGGCTCACTTTTGGGCTTCCAGCCCTCATGGCACACCAGGGCGCTGTCAAGGAGAGCGGCCGGGAAGGATGGCTGGATGTGTCAGCACAACTAATGAGGGTGGGAGGGGCAGGTGTGGGAACTCTCTGAGGAGCAACGCACCAGTGGAGCCATGGAATCTGCTGCAGGGGGAATGCAGGGCCCGTGCTGCCGTAGCCATTGTTTTGTGGGGGATTGTATTCAATCTAATGGCTTAATTTGCTGTTTTAGTATTGGAATCAGCAGTTTTCTTAAATGTTTCTGGTAGACAGCTGCTCTCTGCTGCTAAAGGCAAAATATGCACTGGGTTTTAGCCCACTGGCAGCAGTGGGGTGTAATCCTCTCCAGAGCAAACACCCAGTGCCAAAACAGAGAGAGAGTCTGAACCAGACTGAGCAGGCTCTCCCACTGCTCCTCAATACAGGTTCTGGCAACACCAGTAATTGCTTTTAGTGAATATTGGCTTTACACAGAGGACATATCTCAGCAGAAAATATCACCTGACTGAAAGAAGCTTGGGAAATAGATTTTAACACAAAATTAGGATAAAGGGCTTTTTAGATCTATTTGCAATTAGCTCAGCAGCATGTTGTCCTTGTGCTCTAGTGTTTGTGATTTCATATAGTCTCCTGAGAACATCTTGCATTAAAGTTTTAATTAAATTAACCAGGATATTATTTTGAAACAGACTTAACAGCTGCAAGCTATCTGTGAACCTTTTGGGCAGAAAGGTAAGCATTGTACAGTGTCACTGTGACTGCAGAGGAGATTGTCTCATGGTTGGCATTAAAAGCCCTTTCTTATAATTTGGCTACACCAGATTGTATATTGTAAGCTTAACCAATTCAGATAACTAACTGTGACATGCATACTCTTGAAAAGCCAAACCATGAAGGTAACATGGTATCTGAGGTCATATTTATGTTTAAAAAGTGGATGCCTCTCCAAAGTTGGTTGTGGGTTTTTTTTTTTAAGCTGCCTTTTATAGATCATCTGAACAGTATTTATTCTGCCCTGTACACTAGGACAGAGTTGAGTGAATTTTGTAGTCGACAGTTCCACCAAAGCTGTCTTCACAATTTTTTTGTTGGGAAGAAGTGCACATGGCCTCATCATCTTTTGGCAGCTGCAGCATTTCAAAACATGAAGACAAAATAAAACAGGAAACTAAGGGGTGATTGTGCAGGCTGGCACAGAAGATAGAGGTGAAAGTTCATTCCCTCAAACTTTCCTTGCCACTTCAGATAATCATTTAGGCATGATTTTCAAAATAACAAAAAGCCTGAACCCCCGTGACTTTAGTAATCAATAATCCTTATGCTCCTAGGTACTTTCAGGTTTGGACTTTAGTCTCTCCTTGTGTTTGTTCCTCACCTTATCTTACTGGGTTGTTAAATGCTCGAAGGACCCTGAGGCATTATGGCAATCAGGGAAAGATGCTAATGCTACAGAAAAACCTCACCATCTGCTGTCCCATATCTCACACAGAAAGACTATCTGTTCATTTTCTGGGAATCTGCTGTCTAGATAGCATGGATTGTATACCTACGTGCTTCTCAGAATTCTTTTGTATTTTGGGGACTAGTGCACTGTATACCTTCAAACTGGTTCTTAGAATAACTGGACTTCCATCAAACTATGTTTATATTATGAGTAACTTATAAATACTTGAAACCTGATCCAATGCATTTCTGCAGGCATTCAGAAAGGAAAAAACCCTGATACTGGTACTTTAAGATTCAATTAAATGTGCCTCAGAATGAACGAAATCTTGCCTTTAGTGCATCTCCAGTACTCCTTAGTTGATTACAGTAAAGGATATTACTAAGATGGCACAATTGCTGGAAATTGCTTTAATATGCTGAAATCTTGTTTTAATTTCTTTAATGTGAACTTTTCCTTTTCTTTTTCCCCTGAAATACTGTGTATTGAGTTAAAGCAATAAGTTCTCAATTTTCTTTGGCATATAGAGTGTGTACTGGTTAATCATGGTCAGCTTCTAGAAAAAAAGCGAGGTCTGTCAGAGGCAATATTTATGAATGGACTTTCACTCTGCAGTAATTGAAATTAATGTTGACTCATTCTTTCCAGTAACTTCTTGAGCAGACAAATGTGAGTTGACGGAGGGATAAGAGACTCTCCAAGAGATAGCTCTAAAAGTGGCCAGGGTTATATATCACTTCCTGAAATGATAATACAAATGCTAATTAATCTAGAGACTCTCCTGGAAGTCATGTAGCAAAAGCATGTTTTCATTTTTATCAGGAACTTTTATTTGCAGAGAGTGAGTCAAAGAGAGCAGGTGGACAAGTTTGAGATACTTATTCCAAGGATAAAGTGTACTTCCCATTAAAGTACACAGTAGCTGTATAATCTTCATATAAAAGGTTAAAGCTGGGCTTGGATATTATCTGCAACAGGTCTTATAATGTGTTAACTACATTTTCTTGTTATATTGAGTCACTTATTATGGTATACAGTCGTATTTTGTGAGATCTGTTTGCAGTAGATGTCAGTAAACATCTACACTCTGCTGGGACAAAATAGAATCACAGAGGGTTAGGAAATACATAGGAATGGAACACATAACATTTTGGCCATAGAAAATATTCAAAGGAGAAGAGAGGATTTGGAGTGCATTTTAATCCCTTTACATTCTACACAGAGCCTGTGTAAAATAAGGAGAAAATGAGATAAATACTGTGAATTTAACATTCCTTTGGGTTTTTTGCTGGGGGTTTTTTGTTGGTTTTCTTTTTTTTGGTTGGTTGTTTTTATTTTGTTGTTTGTTTTGGTTTCTTTTGAGCCAGTAGAATTTCCAAACCACTAGGTTTGTTGAAACCTAATAAACTTATATTGTTAATTGCAGCTAATTTTAAGTGATTGAAAAACTAATTACCATTAAGAAACAACAATAACACTCTAGAACTATTTTTTCCTCTGTTTGAGGCATGAAGTGAACTGAAAATTTGTATTTGTCAAGGCTTTGGTAGGGAGTATACTGCTAAATAGACACTCCTCGAATAAACATAATTCTAGAAGATCTTGAAGTTCAACTTTTCTTTCAGTTACTTTCAATTTTTTGGTCAGCTGATGTTTTTTTATCAGTGGGGTCTCTGGATTTATTGAGAGTTTTCAGAGAAATATTTCTTGTTATACTTTCAGTTTTCTTGAATGTTTTTTGTTCCTGAACAAATACTATGAAATGCAGAGACTAATATTTGCAGTTACTTTGAGTAAGGCATGCCAGAAATCTGTTGAAGCAGCATGAGTATTTAGCATAGGAGACCATAATAATAATTCTCCATTCTCCCAAACTTGATATTCTAGTCTTATTTTCTTATTTGTAATATTGCTTACTTTACTCCTTGATTATCTCCAGATAGAGAAGAAAGGTTTTTGCTGAGCTGTCAGTCTGTGTTATGTCACTTCTTCTGGAAATTAAAGTAGAAACGAGTAAGGTACCTGGAATTGGAAAAGAGCTGGTGTCCTCTCAGTTCTGGCAGCTGGGCATATGCCAATGGTACATTTTACCTGCTGTTTTCTTAGGAGGCTCTTGTTGGCCCTTATCAAGTTTTTTCTGATTTAAACAGTATCCTCTGCTTGCTTTTGTGGTTCACAGTCAAAAATCAACCACTGTCACTTGCATGGGATTTAACTGTGTGTTTCCTCGTTTTTTAGCCACGGGTAACTGTACACTGCCAGTTATCCTGTAGCTCCCCAGTTATCTTTAGAATGCCTTTTGAGGAATTATCCTCTAACTCTACCCATTATTTGGGTACCTACCTAACATTCTTGGAGAAGCACTGTTTCTTTTATGGCCTGACATGTCTTTGTGCCTTATGACCTTCCTTGGTGATGTCTCTTCTTAATGGAAGAGGATCCACCTGGATTTTTCCAGGCTGCAAATGAGTGTCTGTGTCTCTACTTCTTGTGTCTTATATGCATCTTCTTTGAAATTTGGCATAGGTGGGCACAAAATGTTACTGTGCCAAGAGCATTTATGCCTGTGTTGGGAGATGGTATAAGTAATCTTAATAGCACTGTTAGCATGTTTTATAGCTCTGTTCAAGAGCCTGTCATCACATGCTATGTAGTGTGGACAGGCTGAATCAAACAATCTTGTCCTCCAGGAGAAGTCTATCATTGTAATTTTTTTACTGTTTTTTCCTTTGCCTCCAAGTTAAACTGAATCAAAATGTGTAATTTTAAGTATGGGGGGTTTTTTTCCAGTTTTGTCTTTTCCCTAAATTTGGGTTCTTAAACAAATATGTGGAAAATGATGAGGCAAAATATTATATCATTATGTGTCTACTAACTGTCTATACATATGATTGTTTCAAAAGCATACCTCTTCCTGTAAATTCCTCAAAGGGAGTATTTGGTTACAACAGCGCTGTGTGGATTTAGGCTTGTAATATTTTTTTTTAACCTAAGTGTAATATATTCAAAAAAGAAGATACGGATAGCATATTTTTCTTTTCCTGTGCCTTGTGTTATCAAATGTCTCAAGTTTTCTAGATGAAGTAGGAAGCGTGCTTTTAAGCATTAGTAAGAGTCATTTCAACCAAAGGGATAAAGCCCTTGCTTATTAGCTGTGGAATAGAAATGATACACAGACTAATTTTTAAGATATCTGAACATTTGCATGTGCATTTATTTCCTGTCAATGCTGGATTCACTAGTTCATGTCTAATTTATTGTAGTGTTGTTTTCATTAACACATAAGTGTCCTCTTAGGAATTTAGACAGTTCTTCGATCTACTGAAACAGAGGAGTTTTGAGCCTGTGAATGTCATAGGCTTAAAACTTTGTGGTGAGAGATAGGACCATAAATAAATTATTGTTTTTTACCTGCAATGAGTAACATCGACTACAATCAACTTGTGTGGAGATTTTGAAGTAATTTTTCTTAATGAGGGATTTTAGAGGTGTGATAATTTAGATATTAATATTTTCAAAGCTCACTGTAAATATGCATTTGTAGTGTCAAAACATGAGGTTTAATCTGTTCAGTTGGATAGAATATGCATAAATTAGTACTTCGAGTAGCAAGATTATCTCATGACACCTCAAAAGTTGAGGATAAATATATATCAGCAATGAGTGGTATATTTGAAGATATATTTATTAGTTAAGGAAAAGGGTTGTACATTTACCTGTGTTGTAACCGGCTATGGCTATGTCTGTCTGTGTGTCACACAATCTACTTGACAACTCCTGCTTTGGCTGCATCATGGTGTCAAATTTGCAAAGTGTTTGGTTGTGTGCATTGGAATAGTTATCTGTGGTTCTCCCTTGGGACCCAGACTATCAGTGCAAAGCCAAAATCACTCTAGAAGCAGAGGATGTGTGAGTTGTAGTTGAGACTGTAATTAGAAACCTTTTTATGTGGTGGGAAGTGTCCCAAGAAATAATAGTAAACTTGAAATATAAGACTGTGCAGCTCTGTATTTGACTTCAGAATTTTCTGAACTCTGGATCAAAACTGACTTTGCAAAAGATGTGATTTTAAACAAAAATAAATATGAACACTTAATTTTTCTGCTTTACTTTTACATGAATGCAGCTCAATTCTAGGAATAAGCCATCAGCAGTTATTTTCCAGAAAGAAAAATAAAAAGGTGGTCTTCCAGTCGGATATAGATTTTGATGATAAAAATCTGTGCATTAGGGGACTAATGTGTGATCCCCTGGTTTGCTGTAATTACCTATTTTCTATATAAGCCTGGATGGGAAATCTTATTACGTCAGTTCATAATCTGAAAAATGGTGATTTTCTGTCCCTAACTGTAGAAATTGCTGTACTGAATGTAGTTTCACTGCATTGTGAGGATGTTTGTAAAGTGTTTTATAAAATGTATAACATGGGCCTTAGGTTTCAGTTGTAGTAGAAAATATTAGTTTGTGTAATGAGTCTTTATTGCCTTTTCACAGGATTATGGTCATTAAGAGCAGATTTATGGATGGTGTATGAATTTTAATTAATAACAAATTTATAACAAAAAATCTTTTTGATGTTAAGTGATTTGGATTGACAAGAGTTATTTTATCCATTCTCATGGAGTTGTTCATCATGCCTCTCTGAGTTTCTGAGATCTTGTATGTTTACAACCTCTATGAGTTTGCACGGCTCCATTGCCTTAGGCTCTGTGGGTTTGCATTCACCTACAAAGTGCAAAGTAGGCGCAGAACGTTCCTACTTAGACCTGAAGGACCTATAGTCCACTCAGCACAAGTGCAAAGGTTGCACCAATGTTCAAAATCATGTTTGAACAGGTCCAGCACTCAGTGGTGACACCAAGCCACACGTTGCATTCCATGAAAAAGGGCAAGTTCTTTCAATAGTATGTCACTGTTTCTGTTGGTGTAGGACAGGGAGTTGCTTCAGCTTTAACTACAGAAATGAGAGAAAGAAAACCCCATTTCTGGGTTTCTGCATTTCTCAAGGCACTGCATTTCTCAAGCTCTTAATTTAAATCTGCTACTCTCATAGAGCCAAACTGCTCAACAATCAGTGGCAAATGACAAGGAAATTCATTGCCATACTGTCTATCACTATGGAGTTTGCCAGGAGTATTTGTCTCTTAACTGTCTAATCATTTATAAAGGGCAATAAAGCTGTGTTGGAGAATTCCGTGTTATAGTTCCAGGCTAGAGATGATTTACTCCACTTGTCACACTTGAGTGCTGTTATGATATAGTACCCAGATTGCTGCTAAAACATACATAAGCACCTACACCATATAGGGTGGTATAATTACAATATGTAACTTCTAGGAGCATCTATTCAATTACAGATTGAAATAAGCTCCAGTCTTCAGCTGTTACTAAATTCATCTGTTGGCCCTGAAAGGGTTGAAAATTGGAATCTTGGCCATTGAGGGATTGTATAAGTAACAAACTTTGTGCTCAGGTTCTGTGCCCTTCAACCTGCTGGCTCCCATATGACATGGGGGATTTTAGCTTTGCTAGAAGTTGTCCAGTGACATTATGTGTTTGTGCATGATGCCATTGATGAGCAGACATTGCTTTTTGACTGAACTAGCTAGCAATAAAACTCCACAGCTGATCATTTTTGTCCCCAGTCTGCAGAGACGGGAAGTTCTTGCATATGACTTTCTAGAATGAAAAAAAAATAAGACCCTCAGGTTATAAATGAACTAAGTTCAAATCACCCACCAAACTATGAAATACAAAAATATCAGTACTGGGCTCAGGTCAAAACAAAGAAAAAAAGATGATAATTTATTTGGTGAGACTTCCAAAGTGTGTGATGATGTTCTTGTCTTCTGCCTAGCAACAAGGCCAGCTGTAAGGCTAGGAAAGCATGAGCCTGCCTAATCTATCAATAGTAACTCTCTACAGAAAAAAGAAATAATGACAATCCTTAGTAATAAACTAAGTGATATTAATTACTGTAGTAAGTTGCTTGCTGTTAATATTGGCAAATTTACAAATGTGGAATCCTATACAGAGAGTAGCAAAAAGCTTATCTGATTTTATGGTGAAGGCAAGCAAAGTTGCCTAGAAGCATTCAGTTCCCATACTGAGTAAGATTAATGTACTGCAATAAGACACAGGAGCTAGATGTGACTCTGCCCTTGAATGTGGAAGGTGTTCTTTTTATAATTAGTTTACATCACAAGTTATGTGACTGAATGGAAATGCATCATCTAGTCTAGTACTACAGTACTTCTCCCACAAAGGTGCAGGGTTATAGTTGCAATAGAAAAACTTAGATGTCTCTGGATATTCAGGTTAGATGGTCCAAAATTACAGTGTTGCTTGGTCTTGCAGATGCACTTACTGCTCCTCATTCTGTATTTTATTTCATGTCATTAGAGGTAGAAGAAGGTTTTTACTTTAATGTATTAGTAATTCCCTGTGTGCAGTTCCATATTGCAGTTCCTGGAATTTCTTCTCTCACAACAGAAGTGCTCCCATTTCTGAGTTTTCAAGCTGCAGCTACATACATCAGACAGCCAAACACTTCTATTTGTATTAATGTCTCTGGTATCTTCTAAAATTTTCCCTGTGAGTCAGTTCTACACAAGTTTTATAGCAGGCTCATAATTTTAGCTGAGCACGGATAAGGGTGGCTCACTGTAGATGCTCACATTTCACTGTGTCAGGGATGCTCAAGAACACGGTCTGTTTTAAGCATATGTGTTTTCTAGGCTGTGCTGACAGAAGAGAAATCCTATTTATTCCAATCCAAGTGCTTCATTTTCCTTTTCAATCGTGTAAATACAATAGTAGGGAAACCTGCAAACTGTACTTCTTACTTCCACACATTTTTTCAGTGGTAAATATAACACTGCAGCATTGCTGCAAGTAGAGAGAAGGCTTTTCCTGATAACAGATGGGGAGGATCTTGACCTATCCTTTGTCAAATATCACATGAGTCAGGCTACCTGATTGCCATCAGGCTGCGTGCCTGGGTGGGCGCCAGGGTGGTCAGGTAGGGTATAACAATAGCCATTCATCACGCCCAGCCTGTCTCTCCCCTCTGTCAGTAAGATAAAATGATCTAATATAATCAACTCTACAGGAGACACAAGGCTTGCTGGTGTTTTGTTCTTGGTGGAGAACCTTGTAAAAACAAGCACACACATCTACAAACAGGCCAGGAAAACTCCCACAGCATTTCCAGTGTGGTAACTGATAGCAGTCATATTCGTGGACTAAATTGCTTTGGGGCACTTCTGGGTTTTTTTTTTTGGTTTTGCTTTCCCCCCCGTAGTGGTGGTGTCAGGAAAAAAAGAAGTAGGGATGTTTGTTTGTTTGCTTGTTGCTGTATTTCTGCTGCAACAGATAATGATGTGGCAATGACAGTGGTGCCACATGGCTTCTGCCCTTGATGGTGACAGAAAGGAATAGAAAAAAGGCAGGTAACAGTGAAGTTATGTAAGATAGTAAGGGCCTGGACTAATCCTAGGGAAGATTACTGTATGGATTAAACAGGCTTTGAATATTCTCTGTGATATTTCTGGTAAATTTTTGATTAGGTGTTAGCTGTTATGTTGACTTTGCACATGCTTGGCTTTGTTTCCTAAAATTTTTTGTCAAAGAACTGCATTCAGCTCATGGGACTTGTAGCACCCATGTCCTGTCAGTATGACAGGAACCTGCATTTATTATTTGAAATGAGGAAGATTAATGTAACCACACCTTATCTCAGTAGCTGCAGTTTGATGTCCAGAAGCCCTGGATGGTCCTGCAGGTCTTACCCCACTATGTGAGCAGATTTCGTCATAGAGAGAGACTCTGAAGGAAAACTTGCTATGAAGGATTTATAATCCATGCAGACAGTCAAAGGACAGAAATTGTCTTCCATATTTTCCATACTATGAACACAGGACTGTCAGGTTTAGTGAGTTCAGCAGCAGAGGTTGAAAATATCTGCCACGTGGGTGAATACCCCACAGTGACCTGGATGGCAAAATAGGATTTTCCACTTTGACTGGTGGAACACATAAATAATTTGTCTGAGAACTCATTATTAGCTATTTAGAGAAATTAGAGTAGTTAAAGGGCTCTCTTTGTCCTGTATTTTTAGTTGTAGGACCTGTATGGACTGTGGTCTAATTTCTTTTAAAATTCAATTAAAAAAAAAAATTATATCATATTTCTTCTTCGTACTGACAAATAAAACAGGGCTGAACTTAGTTCATTTAAGATATCTTACAGAACACAGTACCTTGTACTCTACCGTATTATTAAAATGAAAAACATTCAAAAAGCATTGTATAGCATTATAATTCTATAATGCATACATGTGTATACATGAGAGTATTTTATATGTCCTTCAAGTAGCATTGCCACATGAAAAGTGCATATACTGGCTGTGTATGTGAATGTGGTTTCTTCAGCTTCTGTGAAGCTTTGGCCATTTAGGCCATCTAAGAAATGTGTTTGCTGTGTCTAAATTTAATTTCCAAGACTTTGACTGCAATTCTTATCTCTTGATAATGTTTTAATAAATGCAAGTGTTTTAAGACCAGTAGGTACCACTGCGATAATCTTATAGTTTTCCATATAACAGCTGCTAGGTAATCTTATCTACATGAAGTCCATAATTTCTAATTTTGTTCAGCTCTAGGCTTGTTCCTGTTGAAATTAAAGAAAAAAAATTGCCCTTGGTTTGAGAACATCATCTGGATGAGAGCTGATAATAGCCTTGCTGTTATTTTGCAGAGCAGTGAAATTACTGAGTGCATTTGAGAATGCTTTATGCTTCCTCTGGTTCTGTTAGTCAGTTTTGTTATGGATCTGGTACCCAGATTCTACTTGGATTAACACCTAAAATTAAGTGTGTTCTATATTTTCGGTGGTGTGTATGAAAAGTCATCAGAGCACAAGGACATTGAATGGCTGGAGAGGGACGAAGGATAAAGAAAAATAATTGGTGAAATATGCAGCAAATAAACCCTCCTTATATTTAGAAAACAGTCATTTGGGAGTTTATCTTCTTGTCAGTGAAAGGCTTTATTACATTGACATGAAAGGATTTAAAATGCAATGAAATTAATAGGATATTTATTTCAAATAATCAATCAAAAGTAGAAAATTTTACATTAATTTTCAGGTGCTAAAAGTGAAGCAAATTTAGCCTTGAAACAAAGTGTCAAATTTTAATTTTGAAAATATTACAGCAAAACTTTGATGACATCTCCTTTTTTCTCCCCTTTTTGAATAAAAAAAATTGTGGCTGCAAATTTGAAAGATGCTGATCAAAAATAGGTTTTTGTCATCTGATGAAAAATTAATCTGCATTTATTTGAGTACCTGAATTTTTTCAAGAAAACTTTCAATGATATGACATTACAGCCTACAGTGAACATTACAATGTATATTTAAAGCACTCGTATTTGAAGTGATCTATTTAAGAAGACCATAATTCTAAATATAATTAAATGTACCTCATAATTTTGATTCTGAGGTTATGTTTTCAGCTTTTTTTTTTTTTTAATTTTATGGCTTTCAGAATCTTAAGGTTTTTGTTCAAAGAGCAACACACCTGAACTCAGGGTACGCTCAGTTTATGTCCTTTTTATTGGCTGCAGGTGGATTTCTTTTCTGGAGTGCCAACAATATGAGGGTGCTTTAACCCATTTTTGTTGGGCTGGACATGATTGACTTAGCATGAACGAATTGATTTGACTACACTTTTTTTCAGGGTCAAAAGGGAAAATTCCACCCTTCTGCTTCTCGCCAATTTTCCTGCCAACAGTCAGCAGTTTGCTACCTTCTTAGTGTTTCTGGGTTGCAAAGGGCTGCAAAGCTAACAAAACAAACCTCTTTGGATGCAAACAACTGTGTTGGTGCAAGTGGGGTTAGCAGAGGGGTGGGTGAGGCTTGGGAAGCCCCACCGAGGGCAGTGGAGCTGGCATGGGAGCAGTGGTGGGGTCGAGGGGAGCCCCAGATGCTGCCAGGAGAGAGCCTCTCCCTCAGTTCCTCGCACAAAGTGGATTAAAGTGGGTGTGCTCTAGGAAATGCAGACAGCCCCGTGTTTCCCAGTGAGGTGTTGTGCAGATGCTGATAAATAATACAGTACGACTGACTTCAGTAATTGTATTAGCGAAAGCTGCAGTACAGATGTTGAGCAATTGAGTTTATTTTCAGCAAGGCATGTTGTAAGGGTTAGCTCAGTTCAACGGGAGCATGTGGAAAGCTTCTTCCTGCTGGAAAAAAAATAATAGGAATTCGTGTTGTACAAAATCCTCACTGAGGTTATGTCGATGTTTTCACATACGTAGTACTTCCCTCACTGTCCAATACCAGACCCATGAAATACTGTCACAGATACAAAAGCTGAGTTAAGTATTGGAATATTATTTTCCAAATAGACATTATTTATTCAAAGATTTTAGATCTGCTGCTTCTAAATTTTAGTTCTCTTTCTGCAATACTAGACGAGTATTTAAACAGTGCATTGTAGAAGATGAAGCAATATTGACAAAAATTTTCTGTTGGATAATCTGTTTATACAGGGCTTGTTATCCTGAGTGGCTTTAATGGCACACTGCTGACCATGTGGAGATTCAGGGAAGATTGCTCCCACTGTGGGAAATATGATGTTTCTTGGTGTCTCCTCAGTGGGATAGTTCTGTCTGGCTGCAATGGGCAGACGGCACCACCAGATTTTTAGCAGTGAGAGCCTGTGGAGTTAAATTCAGTCCTCTAGGAAACAGGTGTAACTTCTTCACTGAAGGAGTCAGTTAATCTTTACCTGGTAACACCTGGTCTGAATCTGGCTTCTTGTGATATAATGAAATTTGAGGTAGAAATAGGAAAGGCAATTTAGAGAAAATGTCAGAGCTGACCCTCTAACCTGAAAAAGAATGATAAATAAATATAGATTTTATTAAATAATTTTTGCAATTGAGGTTTTTAATAAAATGTTTTCTCAAAGGTTTGGAAATATTTGGTCCAATTTTTAGCATACTTCTGCCAATTTATATCATAGCCTCTTTGTTCTAGGGGTGATATTAGAAAAAAATTGCTTATGGGTTACTTAGGAAGAAGTCCAATTTTATAGTTTAAATCTTATTAAAAGTGTCAATACAGACAAGTGGTTCAGATTCAGAAGCTGATATATGCTTGAACTTCTGGGCATGTGCCAGATAAATTCTTACTCCTCCAAGGTTAATATATTCAAATATCTATAACCAGGTTGGGTGTGGACTGTGAGGACTATCTATAAAAGAAAATGTAAAGAGGCAGAAGAGGATCTGACTCATGAGATGTTCCTTAGCAACTGCTGTAGGATGCATTAAACCATGCAGGTGGTGTGGACAGCCTGGCAGTGTGGCCTTGTTGCAGCTCAGTGACAGGGCTGGATCTACCCGGCAGGAGGGTGCAGGGAAGATGGAGCCAGATGAGGGAAAATCCTATGAGATATCAAGGGAAAAAAAGTAGTCAGGTAACAACCCAGTGTCCACAGATGTGGTAGAGCCTCCATCCACAGAGACACTCAGAACTCCACCAGACCGGAGCTTTCTCCAATTTAAATTGTTCTGTGAGCCTGCATTTCAAAGGGCTGACTTCCATGACATCAGTTTTTCTCTCTTCATGCTGCTAGCATGGTCATACAGGAAACCTTTTGTACCTCATTGCTTGCATGTGGTGGGCATCACAAATAGTGTCAAGCAAAACAGAAGAAGCCAGACATTTATGTATATGATATAGATACATATTTATGTTACAGGTATTTAAATTGGGACCCTATTTTCACTAAAGAAATGCTAAAGACAAGACAAAAGAATCCCAAGTACTCAGGCTGATCAGGACAATTAGCCTTTTGTTTTGGCTAAGCCTTGTTTGTCTCTCACAGTGTTCAGCAGCTGATGTGCGTGCCTGGTAATGCAAAAATACATTACATTCAGGATAAGATTTACTGCATTTGCTCATTTGGGACAACTTTGGGTATGCCAAGCTTCTAGTTTGTGATAAATCGTGTTTCATGAATGTACTGCTTAGAAAGAAAAGGAGAAAGAGGTAATAAGAACAAAAGGATTTGAGTGTTTAGGTGATTTTTAAAGTGTGATGCAGCCTGAATTTAATTCATAATGTTCATTGTCATGGTTTCATAAGAAGAATGGATCACAGTTTTGGTCTGGTTTGAACTGAACTTCAGTTGATCAGGTTGATGTAATGATATAAAACTGAAATAAAGCAAGTGATAACATTCATCAAGAGAAGAAGGAATTGAGTTTACAGGGGATGCAGTCTGCCCTCTAGCTCAAGCACTCCATCTTGAAGGAGATTTTTTTTAATATGATGTGATTGCTAATATGAGTCACAGCACCATCCATTAGCTTTGTTTTGGAACTCTAAAAGATGCGTGAAATTCAAATGCAGATGCAGACTGGTCAAGAATTATGATTCATTCTTCTATTTAAGAAATACAAAAGATCACTTGTAAACCTTAGATGTTGGATCAGGTTTTATCTCAACAAGTGGGGTGTGTTTATGCTGATCCAACTTCAGCACAAATAAATGAGTCAGCTGTGTATATTTTGGTGTTGCACTGATTGTAAACCTACACTTTTGTGTGTTTTTAAATGAAGATCATTCAGTAAAAGCACAAGCTAGAAGTTAAGGGCATGCCATGCCCCATTATGAAATATTTGTGTTTCCTGCTTAATGCGTGGAATCTGTGAAGGGGTTAACACATGCAGAGCTACATCCTTCCTGTGCAGAAGGTGTCCTTGGGACAGAGATGGTACAAGGGGGAGATATGACTTGCCAGTAGGAGCTTTTGGTGATGTAGTGCTTTTAACATAATATCTTTTTGGAGGGTTTTGGCAGAGGATTCTCTTGTGGCATCTGACAGCCCAGGAGTTGTCTTCTTCCTGCTGCCAAGTGCTGTATCACTTACACTTAGTAAAATTAATGTCTTCCATTTAATACAGTGAACTGGTTTTCTAATTTCTCTCTTGAAGTCTTTAACACTAGTACTGTAAACAGTGGACAAACCCTAGAAGTTGTTCCAAGGATTGATCTGAAAACCAAAATGAAGACAAAGGTGAAGACAACCTTTGTGACCATTCAAGTTTTCTTCCCTTACCAGTGGTAACTTTCTTCTTGTTGGATGTTTTATTGTCTCACCTTTTGGGCACAGTACAGTGCTGTGATCAGCTTCAGCATAACAGTCATTACCTCTGAGTGCAGTGTTTGCTTGTGCATGTTTTGTGGAGGCCCCCACTAACACTGATGTGCTGTGCACATATTTGAGATGAAACATCAATATTATCTTCTTTCACAAAGCAAATGCAACAGTTTCCAGTCACTGCTTACAAATACCAAAGCACAGCAGAGGCTGCAATTTACTGTAGGAATCATTTCCATTATCAATGAATCATCTCCTTTTTTTTTTATTATATGAGAAAGGCAGGCATGCCAAGTCCCAGTGCACTAGCATATTACAGAAAACTTGTAATAAAGATGTGTACTTTTCCACTGAAGTACTCTGTGCATCTCTTTGCAGAACAGCTAACCAAATTATTGGAAATATTATAGCCAATGAATTCCTAGTTTCTCATGATATATTAAGTGATTACTGTAGGACTTATGCTTGTCCCGTTCCTTGGCCCTCCAGCAACTGCACTGTTGTTAATTTGCTCTGTTAATTTGTTAATATAACCCTGTTTTTAAAAATGGTTATATTTTAGTTGAATATAATTGAATAACATTTCTAATGACAGACATACAATTCCTCCTCCTTTTGGATAATGTGATCTGAATAAATATGGGGACTAGGAAAATAAACACAATTGCTGTCTTTTACCCTGTTGTGTAAACTGTAAAGAGTCCTTACTGGTCTTCCCTAGGGAACAATGTCATATACTTGTCTATTAGATGCTCAGATTAGCCTTGATCTGTGAAATGATACTGCCTTTTGCTTTCTGTTTCTGTGAATTGCCAGAGTCTCTTGTAAAATACATGTCTAAAAATTTCCCATATGCATTTTGAGTCAAAACAAATCTCTGGAATATGTAAACAGGTATTGCTTTTCTGAAAACTAATGATTCTTTGTCTGTATCTCTTCCCATGCATCTGGCTAGATATTCCCTCCTTTGTGCTGGAAACAACATGTGTGTGGTCACGTGTTCATCTGTATTACAAAACCCATCCAGATAAGCTAATTAAAACAAAAGAAGCTAAGAAAAAGCCCCCCAAAACCAACTTATCTGCACTGTGAGGATTAAAGACATCTAGCTAAGTGTAAGGCTGAAACTTGGGGCTTCCTTTTGATGTGTTTTATCTCAGACGCTTTACCACAAGTTCAGGATCCTGTGGAGGATGCTGACTGACCTCATTGAGAATTTTTTCTTGAAGATGAAATTGCGTGTTTCAAAAGAGTTGAAATCACCACAGAGGGATTAGGGCAGAACACATTTGTTCATCTAGATCAATTTTTCTAGCTTACACAACTAACCTCATTTGAAATTACTGAATGGTTTGAAGTAAGGAAAGGTTGAATTTCCATTAATATTCTCCTTTACACTTTACCATAAAATGCCCCAACAACCTCATCTCCAAATGGTCCTAAGTCTAAGAAAGGATTAAGAAATCATTAAATAAAATTACTCTGCAGAGCACAAGGCCAACTTTTTCTTCCTTTGGAGGTCACCCAACCAAAGTTGCTCTCCTGTGCTTCCATGCTTAGCCTCAAAGCCATTGTGTGAGCTTTGTCAGCTGAGTCCTTCGGGGTTCCACCAGGATCATGAGCAGCTGTCTGAGCTCCTATTACAATGATGAGAATTCAGAAAAAGTGGGAGCAGAAGAAAGTAAATTTGATCAACTTCTCTTTTTGTCTAGTTCATGCACCCTGCTTCATGTTTATCCAATCATGTCTGTCTATCCACTCTTAGGGATAGTATCTCCTTTCCAGTTTTAAACTGGAGCTGTTGCATGTTACAGCTGTTCCTATGGAATTTCGGGAGACAATGACGTGTTTCACATCAATAAGATTTTTATCCTGTCTTCCTTCTGCCCCCCGGTTGCAAATTCCCGATCAGATTCCTTGTTAACAGTCTGACTGGAACAAGCTTTCTTCAACAGCTGCATGTGTTTAGTGCTAGTTCTTGTACATGCAGTTTCCTGCATATGAGCAACTTATATCTTATGAGTCTTATTTTCCTATGTAATCATAGTTGCATGATAATTATCTTAAGGAATTAAAAATATATTTTGAAAAATTTAGGTTTTATTAAGACGTAGTGAATAAATGTACTTACAATAAGATTTATCAAGGATAGAGACTAGAAAACTGAACAAGGGTGCAAGGTGGTCATAACCAGGTTCTCAACTTTAGCCTGGGAAAACTGTTTCTGTCGCTCTGCAGAAATACCAGACTTCATCTCTGAAGTGCTTTGAGATGCTTGAAAAGTCCTCAGTGAGGATTAGGTATGATTATTTCAATAACTTGTAGGTTACACAAAACTTGTCAAATGTGAGTAACACTGACCTTACCTCTAGAGGGCTTGTGCAGTTTACTATTTCCTCTTCTGTGTATCTGTCTTATGGGAAAAGTCCTGTGTAAGAGCAACATGTTATTGTAGTAGTGTATCAGAAATATCTGAGCCTTCATTGCCAGTGAGCCCCAGGGGCCTGTGCACTACTTATTACTCAAGCAGTTATAGCAGAATAGCAGCCTGTTACCAGCTGCCTGAAAACTCCTGAAACCTTCTGCCTTGGTTATTTTTACTCCAATTTTTTTTTTTTTTCAGTGGCTTAGTATACTAGAAAACAGGATGTAGGGGGGAGAATTTGCAGACTTTTAGCTGTATGTCTGAGATTCAGTAGTTCCGTATTGGGGATGGTATTGCACGACTTTAGCTGATAGGTTTGTGTGTAGACATATGTTCATTGGCTAAAGCATGGTTTACGTCCTTCCAGCTTGCAGCTGATAAATCGCAGAAAGGAAAAACCCCCTACAAATACTAAATATGGCTAAGTGAAAACCAGCCACAAATTTTTTCTGTTAATGGGCTCCACATGTTCTCAGATCTGCCTTCATATTTTTTCTATTTTTTTTCCCTAATCAGCAATTTGAGAGTTGTACAGCAAATTAAGAGAAGAGCTTTCAACAACCATAGCTAAACATGAAACAGTTACAATAATGAAGTGTCTTTGGATTCCCTCAGATTCAGAAAGAATGGGAAAAAACTAATTTCCTGAAGACTTTTCCCATTCAGTCTGCATAACCTCCGCTAAACCTACTTCCTATTCTCATAGGATGATTCCCCAGTCAGCACATCTGCAGAGGTGTGTGGTTACTCTGCTGTCTTACAGCCCAGAACACCTTCTTCACCTGTGACTTCCACTTCATCTCACCCAACTTAACGCTCTCCAAGTACAGAAGGCTAGTAATGAGCAGGTTGCCATAAGTTTTTAAAGAAGCAGCAGGAAACATCTTAATGCAACTGTCAGTCTGTGCACGTACTGTGGGCGCTTGCTCCCTCTGATAGCCTGGAGCTTAAAAGTGCTGTTCTCTGCCAAGGGAGAGGCGGCTATCTTCAATCTGGCATCCAAAAATGACAAAGTGATCTATCAAGCAGAATTAGGAGCACAGATCCTTCCTGTTCTGTTTAGCTTTGTAATTCAATCTGAGTCAAACCAGAGGCCTGGCCTGAGGAGAAGTGCTCCTTCAAATCTAATGAAGCAGTCCTCCGATTTACCATCATGCAAATATTAATATGTAAACTTCCTATATATATAAAAGATAAAAAGGCGTATTGTATCTGACAGAAGTTACTTTTCAAGGTATGCTAAATCTGAAGCTCTCCTTCGACTGGATTCTTCTTCACACACTCTGTAGACTTTCACAGCTACCTTTCTATTTTTCCATGCCACTCCAGAGATCCTGGCTGAATTCCTACCCTATGCCTAGGC
Source organism: Orthonyx spaldingii (assembly GCA_013397795.1). NCBI lineage: Eukaryota > Metazoa > Chordata > Aves > Passeriformes > Orthonychidae > Orthonyx > Orthonyx spaldingii. The sequence goes on along the minus strand of VZTJ01002722.1, from coordinate 426,007 downwards.
ATATTCCTGAAAATAGACTTACAAGTGTCACATAGAGCTTGTGAAAAACTTCTCTGGGCTGCCAGTATCTTGGAAGATTTGAAAAGTCTGCTTGTGACTTCAATGATTTTTGTCATGACCATTCTGTTTATATGCTTTTGGCTGGGGAACGAACTTCGTGTTTTCTGTACTAGATGAATGTGGTCTGTAATAAGACTATCCAGACATCCTGGTTGGGGGGATGTTTTTTTGTTTGTTTGATTGCTTGTTAGTTATGTTAAACTTTTTGTGTCTTGCCAGCTTGATAAAATACTTTGAAGTTGCAGTGACAGCATGTCTGTATGTAAGATATGATAGGTAAAGATGCAATAGAATATGTGCATAAAGGAGAAACTCGGAATTCCTCAGCTCAGCACAACTTTTTTACCATGCCCTATTCCTCTTCCTGGAATGCTGTTTCATACTTGCTGTGTAGTGCTGGTATAATTATGAACGTAATTATGATACATATTTACATAAGAGACTAGAGGTACTGTTATTGAAATGCAGCGTTTAATATTTTCCCCCTAAAATGGCTCATGCAAAAAATCATTGACCACGGATACTTTCATCTGAGTTCAATGGCTTTATTTTTCATTCTGCCTTGCTTCTCTTCCACTCCTGTTTGTCTGTGTCATTCCTGGTGTTTTGATTGTAAGTTTTCTGGTAAAAGCTGTCTCTCATCTCGTACCTGTTTAACACATCACACAAGGACAGTACCTTCAGTGAGCTTTCTGGGTGAAACTGTTAAAAACACAGAAATCTTTCTGAAGAATAGTAAAATGAGTATGTTTCTTTTGTTGCAGTTCAGAATCTGGTAAGAGATGAGCTAAGGAATAGAAGCCTAAATGTGTAACTTCCTCCTGTGGATCCATTAGAAGCTTAAACTTATTATCAGGGCTCTTGTGTTTGTTTACTGCACAAGAAAGTTTTGAAGATAAAGACGTAAAAAGTCATTACAGATGCTAAAACTTTCTTACATATTCCATAGCAATGCAGTGGAAATAATGACAGATAATAGAGTAGAAATGCTTTAAAAACAATACCATTGAAGAAAGAAGTTGCAAGCACCCTTTAAAACAAGGATGATTTGGCTGAAACCTTAGGCTGGTAGAGTCTTCTTACAGTTATGCATTTTTAAGAGAAACATCATTTAACTGTTCATTTTCCACTGAAGTTCAATGTTAGTGCACAGCCTTAAACCAAACTAACTCAGCAAATCTCTCTTTGGGCCTTTTGAGTTCAATAACCTAACTTGGCTGTGGAGATTTTTTTTTTTTTTACAAAAACTACGTTCAGGCTGGATTGCCTGAGGCATGTGTTCTATTCCCTACTGTAATCTCTGCTAGTTTCCCAAATCCTTGGGAAATTCTGAAAACCGAGTTTCCACTTGGAAAGAAAGTGGATGTAGGAAAACAGCACAAACAATAAAGTGTAGCATAGAGGTGCACATATTTAGTGCAGACTTCATGTTCTTTAGCTCACTTGTGGCAATCTTCAACAATTTCCTTTTTTCATCTAGCATAAGAGCTATTAAAACTGATACACAAATGAGGTAATATCAGTTAATTTAATTCCTTTAGCAGAGAACACAGATAGCAATGGAATATTCCTTTTCATCTGTGATGGGGAAGGTTCTGGGATTCTCTCTTTTATCCCCATGTCATTTTGCCAAGTAATTTTCCAGTAATTCAGGAATTGGCAGCCATGAAGGGCTGTAGCAGGAGCAGCATGATGCTCTGACAGCTGGATGACTCTGGCATAGGCAGTAGGCCAGTAAAGGCATTGCAAAAGTGTCCTGATTACTCTTCTGAATTAGACAGCAGGCTGGTCTTTCCTCTGTAGATTCCTGTCAACCTGATGTCATATAGAAACTACTTGACATGCCTTTGCATCCCTGGTTTTATTGCCATGCCTCTCAAGGCATGTACTGCCTAAGCTATCCAGAAGTTGTGTTTGGGGCTGTCATGGTCTTCTGTATAATTCTTCTGGTCAGGTCTATTTGCTTGACTCTTGGAAACAAAGCAACGGATAGTAACTAAAAAGAAAACTGTTTAACCATATTTCTTTGCTGGAGTTTTCCTTGGAGATAGCTTGTGCAATTTGAAGTCAATGTCAGAGAACTGTAGTGTTTGACTCTTAGCAGGTCCTATGGGGAGTGCACATGTACAGATCACTTCTTCCTTCCAGGTGTCAAAGGCAGCAGAACTGCGATTGCACTGGAACTTTGATTCGCATTATCAAAACACTGTGTAAGGAATCACAACTCATTCCCTTTGCTTTCCTAGACAGACTGGATCTTTTAGTCGTGTGTACTCTACAGTGTTTATGCCAGGAACTATTTCTTCTGTTTCTATGTATGCCTGACATACAAACCCGGCTGCATGAGACCTGCTTGTCATCAGTAGATTCTAAGCCTACACACGTTTTATATATCAAATCTGGAACATTTCTTGTGTAGCCTTCTTCGTTGTAGCATCAGACAAATGTTTCAGTTTGCTGTTGGCATTTTCATTCCTTATAGTAGTTGAAACCAACAATTGTATAGTTGTTCCAGGCTGGAGGAATGTGTTAATTGACCCAAAGCCCAGAAGTGCTCAGGGTACAAGCAGCAGATAATAGAGAAGCTTTTCTCTGTCAGTAGATAAATTGACATCACGACTGAAAACACTGGCACAGCGTTAGTAGTGCCATGCTGCTCTCAGGCAATGTGCTCAAGTCCAGTACTACATTAACTTGTTTCTTTTGGACAGCAAAGAACAGCCACTCCAGGAGGGAAAACCAAGCCTTTCCCCCTTCCCTATAGCCTTGGGCTACAAACATGTATGCTTATTAGGAGGGAATGATTAATATATAAATAGCAACCGTTCACTGGTAATGGGGTCTTCAGTTATTTGCTTTTTTTGGTCTTCTTTTTTTCTGTTCGTATGAAAAATGTGTTCTTTTGTTTGTTGGTGTCTTCCTCCCCTCCGCCTTCATGCGCACATAAATTTGCCATATTTGTGAGATTTTCTTACATGCAAGCAAAAATATGCTCTGTTCTGCTGAAGTTCAAGTTCTTGCAGAATAAAAGATAATGAAAAATTTCAGTAAGGTTCCCAGATTCCTGTAAAACATGAACAAAAACATTGTGTTTCTTAATAACTTGCTCCTGAATGGGTTGAACTTTCAACAAGGATTGCTGAAGACAGGCATCAGTATGCAAAACTCATCCCAGGTGGCAGAGGTATAAAAAGACTGAAACCAGGGGTCATAGAATAGGAAGTATTGAGCAACCTTAATAATAGGTGGTGCTATCAGACTTGCCTATAAATAATCCATGCTGTCAGGAAACTAATGGATATTCTGCATTCAACATTCCTATGAGTCAAGAGTAAGTGGTTCACCAGATTTTCATTATTGATGTGTCTGCAGCTTTGTTTAAATATTATATCTGCATCTCAGACTGGGGAAAGTTATAAGGATCCTTTCACCACTAGTACTCTGTGACAGCCACGTTGCCTTGCACAAACAGCTGAAATCCTCTAAGTTTTCAGAAGAGTAGTTGCCACAGCTTGGGAAATGGACCCAATCAATATGTTTCAGAACTTTTTGGGAATGAAGGATCTCCACAAAAGATTGAGAGAATTGTTGAGAGAATTGATGTTTATTTAAAAAATAATTTTAAAAAGTAGGTATGGATTTTGCTTTTTTTTTTTTTTTTTCCAAATGCAGGGAGAGTTTCTACCACTTGCTGGCAGAGGGGGCTATCTATCCATGATTGGCAGAACATCCTCCAGTCAGAAAACACAGCAGGGGAACCAAAGTCACTCTGAAGAGTAGTGTGGTACATAGGGCAAGGAAGCAAGAAAAACATGAGTTGAAACTGTTTCAGTGATTTTGATGGATATAACAGACACCCTTCCTTAGAACCTAATGGGAGGAGGGGCAATAGTTGCCTTCTTAGATCACTAAAGATATTTACTAATATTTTTTCCCAAATAAAATATCTGTTAAATGCAGATACACAGGATAGCCAACAAACTAAAAGAAAGTGCCAAGGAGTAACATTTCAGCCATTGTAAAAAGGTAAGACAGGAGCCATACAGGAGAAATTCTGATGTTAATTCAGTTTTAAGGCAGTTACCTGTAGAGCTTGGTAGGCTTGATTTTTCAAGGCTATTCTTGAATTATGCTGATAAGACAAATTTAAAAGCAAAAAACTAGATTCTTAGGTTTTTGCTTTAAGGTTCTAAGAGGAATGAAAGATATATCAATTAAACCAGACTAGAATAGTCAGTAAGCAGTCAGAAATCTTGTTAGGGGAATGTTGTGGAAAGTGAAAATGTTAATTTGATGTGTGCCTCTATGTTATTTTGGAAATACAGAGGGAGAAAAAACCATTTTTAAACAGCAAAAATAAATACCTGCTAAGATGCCTTAATAATGAAAGAAGAGAGGTGAAACTTGCCATAATCAACCCTAATTCAGCAGAAAACCTTCTGTGGCTAGTGAGTATTCTCATTTGAATACAGTACTTTGTTTGGGCTTATCTATCCACTCATTCACTCTCATATATAAAGTAGGCCAGTCTGAATCTAAGAATGAAAAGAAATACCAACACCTTCTATTAGGAAGTAAAGTAGTTGGACAGAATGTAAATGACATTCTGAAGACTTAGGTAGGATTTGACCAAGCATCCTGGCTATGCTGCAGCACCAGAGCGCTCAGCATGAGCTGCTTGAACTGGCTGCCCACAAATTTTCCTTTCAGGTGTTTCTTTCCCTGCTGCTGCTGTGTGATCTACCTAGGCTCAAGTGTGCTTAGGTGTGTGTGCAGGATACTGCAGCCACAGCAGAGGTGGTGCAATTAGGCTGTTCTTGGCTGGCAACCAGATAACTGCAGTTTGAAAACAAGCACTATTGAATTTTATGAAGGGTACACATTTCAGAAGTAAGACACAAGATCTGTACATCTGAATACACAGTCTGTATTTCTTCCATATAGGATGTAAACTCCCCCTTTCCTGCCCCACATGTCTACGTTAACTAAAGGCCACAGGGAAACCCACATAATTAAAAGGCACTGAGGTCATGAGCTGGTTATGAGGCAATTTAGGTTTCTTGTGCAGGCCTGCTGGGTCAATAGAGAGACAAGTCTGCTCTAGATAGGAACAATGATCTTTTTTTGTAAAACATGAAGGAGAAAAACATGATTTAGCAAAGTCTAGTGCCTCACTAAGGCTTAATTGCATTTTCAGAGATGCATATAGTATTCTGTTTCACTTCAGGATGCACAGGGCTGGTCCTGTCACCACTGAAGTATTAAATCTGAGATATATCACTGTTAAAGTAGCATCCCAGTTGAAAATAACATCTGAGTAAACATTTACTTGACTGAGAAACTGCATGTGGAAAACACTGGTTGAAAAGCTGCTTGTTGCTATGAAATAGGACTAGAGGAAAAAAAAGGACAATTTCCTGAAATTCCATTTGGCTTCACACCTCTGTAGTTCTCAGAAATCCCACAAGGACTGTGTGCTTGGTGAATGTCAGTTGACTTTAGAGTGTGAGCATGTGTGGGATGGCAGATTTTACTTATTCACTCACCTGAGCTAGGAGCTGTGCTTCTTTCACCTCAATACATGTTCTTCATCAATCTCTAGAAGCTCTAAAAACCACATGGGCAGCTTAAAGCTGTATAACTGCTTGTGATGGTCATTGTTCAATATTTTTATATCTTTTCTGTCCCAGCCTTGTTGCAGAGATGTTAAAATATGTGACAATGCCCTTTGAGATTAGTAATTATGTCAGTTTTTAACATTTGGCAAACACACTTATACTTCCACTGGAGCTCTGGTGTTTTTCAGTGTTTGTGCATCCATAAGTAAGTCAGATGCCCAGAGAAAGATGACTTGTGACTTGCAAAAGAGTCATAACTAATTTACATATAATTTATTTACATATTTAAACAACTTATTTCATGTTCTGTTAAGATATTTTAAGAGTACTGGGCAACAGCATTAGAATCAGTGGAATTTTTCCTTTCTTTTGAAACGGAAAGATAATTCAGATATTAGATTGTGCATCTCTTATCAGAAAAACAAGAGTCCATAATTTGGTCCTTTCTAAATGAAAACAAATAGCTGAAGGAAAGGAAGTGCAGACTATCCAGATGGTGAAATTGCATCCCAGGGTTAATGTTTTAGTTATCAAGGAACCAAACAAGATCAGGTCTTCAGTACTTTAAATTGATATCCTTTCTGTTTAAATTTCTTGTATTCAAGATTGATAGCCTTCCATTTAAAATATATTACTTTACCTCCATGGATAATGAGTGAAAGACTAATATAAAGACAATAAACTGACTCATGGAACTGTTTCTTGCAGGCTGGATCTGAAGCTTAATCTAGCCTGTGAATTTCATCCTTATGAACATGTCACATGATGCACATGATAAGGTTAATTTTCTTTCCCCTTTTTCTGCTCAAGTTACATTTATCAATCTGTAGCTCACCTGCTTCTATTAATGTTTTCTTGAGAGCAAAATGGCACTCACCTGTGACAGATTGTGAACCATGGATCCATGGTTCACAATTTAGTGCAGTCTGGCAAAGGAAAAGCAGCATGCAATTTATGAGTAGTTGATACTACTTTAAATAGTGTTAAATGGAGTGGTGATGTCCCAGCTCTCCTGAATTCTAATGCACTTCTCCCTACATCTTTGTATGAGGTTAGATTGATCTGTTTCTCATTTAACTAACATCTGAATTCTTCTGCAGGTGCAGGATTTGTTTTGATGTACTCCCTTGATCTTGAGCCGTATCTGAATAATTGAGGATTGGGTAGAATCTTTTATAAATGACCAAATCATTATACATTAAAACCTATTAGAGTCAATTTGTTTAATTCCCAGTAGAGCTAGTGAAGTCCTTATCTGTGTCAAAATCTTCACAACGAAAGGACTGGCTGTAGCAGAGAAGATAAGCTTCCCTCCCCTTTCCCCCCTTCTGATGGTACTTTCAGAGAATCTCCTATGCAAAGGTGACCATGTGGAATTAGTTGTCAGAGCAGGTGTCAGACTTGTCAATAACTAGCTAAATGTCAACAGTTTGGGTGTGGGATGTTTTTTAATCCTTTAAATGAAGCATGGCAAACACTGATACAAGGGTGCTAATGGCAAAATGATTGTAAAAGCATCTTTGCCAATGTTTACAACTCTGTGAGCAGTAGTCCAGCAAAACCGGGGTGTGTAAAATCTACTGCAGCACTGGAATACTCCGTGCCTGTCTGTAATCCTGTCTTCAGAAGACACTGGACCTACCATGTGCCTGCAGATCAGGCCTAGAAAGCCATGCTGTGTTTTCTGAACTCCTTGTGCAGGACACTGTTAGTCCATAGCCCAGCCAACTGTCTGACTTGATTGGTGCTGTTTAACACAGGGATTGGAAATGATGATGTAAGATAGACTGCAATGTCTATTTTTTTAATGGCATTTGTTTAGTTGTTTGAAAAAGGAAACAAAAGCGGGGATTAGCATACCTATCATCTTGAACTAACCTGTTGGGAAGTGAAGATTTATGACGTGATAACTTTGTCTGAAAATGGAGGAATAAAAATCACATGTTATGGTAAGGGGTTTTGCACAATAAACAGATAAATTGGAAGTTTCATTCTGTTTGATTGGGGCTTTTGAGATGGGATGTGGTTTGGGGTTTTTTAAAGTGTTATTAAAGAAGGGGTTATTAATGTATCCTGTTATAAATACAGAATTAGGAATTGGTAACTGATTTTAGTGGGAGAGGATGTTTTCTTTGCAATATCTAGAACATATATAAATGATATACATAGTTGGTTGGATGCAGATTTTGAGTGCTAATATTTCTGCCAATAACCTTAACCCACATATGAAGGAACTAAATTTCTTGAGTGAGATTGGGGTCATTCAGCCTCTGTGCTAATTTATTTCTTGTCCATTGCCAGACAGACATTGCCAAGCATAGTGCGTCAGATTGCATGGCAAGAACATGATATGTTCTATCAGGATCTGCCTGCCAAAGCTAGTCCACGGAATATTTTTAACTGCTTTCAAACTACAATTCCTATGAGAAAGGAGAGAGTCTGGTGCTCTAATCTTCCTCCTTGGTGACTTTTTCTGTTACATATTTATTAAAAATATTCGTAACATAAAACCAGAACTGCCTGTTAATACAGGAATACAACATTAGTTGTGTAATAATTCTTTGATAATATTTAGTCATAGACAAAGTTGGAATTTTATAAGCTCACTCATAAACAAATGACTGTTACTGGGATGATATTAAGCTGATTGCTATTTGTTTTAAGTTGTGGAAGATTATATATTATTGAAGTGGGCAGTGAAGTAAATAAGAGGAGGGTGAGCTGAACTTAAAGACATATGCAAATTGCACCATGGCTAATTCCTGGAAAATTGTTTTTTTTCTTTATGAAGATACGAACAAAACTAGAGCACACACTCACTTTGGTGCTCTTGTTTTTCTGCATTTAAGCTAAAACATGTCCCTTATATGATGGCTTAAAAGAGAACAGAAGATAGAATTTTGGAGACAAGCACTCTCCAAGAGTCACGACATAATTCCTATTTATGAGCACAGTGCTGCTGTAAAATGTCCAGAAAGACAGTACCCGGTAGATGTTTGTCAGCGGTGGGGGAGCTGTGTTTGTCCCAGCCCTGCTGCAGATGTGCTGATGGTCCCTCCCTTTGCAGACGAGGAGAGGGCTGTGCATGCAATGCGACAGAGCTGGGCTCCCTCTGTGCACAGCCTGCCACACATCACACGGCTCACAGGGGCTGCTCTGATTCGTGTTGGGTTGATGGAGGTCAACCTGACTGAGAATCAGAGGATTTGTCCTGACATTGCACCTTTCCCGTGTTCTCAGCCAGGAGCAGAGCAAAGAAAAATTGCATCTACATTAACTGTAGAAGAATTTTCTGAAGCTGTCCTAGAGGGCACTAAATCAGTTGTGCTATCGATTTCGTAGAAAAGACAGCTGCAAAGCAGATGTAAGGACTGCGATAATCAAAATCATTATCCTCAAGCCTGAGATAATTTATCTACTTTGTTGTCTGCTCCAACAGATGAGCAAACCTAGGGAATTATCTAATGAGTGCACAACTTAAATATCTGGTTTATGTTGCTATTAAAAGACCTGAACAGGAAGATGAGCATGTGAATATAGTGTGCAATTGGCTGAGTTGGCTAGGTAAAATTTTGGTCCCATCATTCTGTCCAATCCAGATGGAGATGATGAGAGAAATGGAATATCTTAGAATAAGCGTAACTCAAGGTTTCAATCCTGTCATGTAACTGGTTATAAAAACTGGGTGTAAGCAGTATTTGCAAAGTAGGTTTCTAATTACTTTTCTGAAATCTGTGCTGTATTAAAATGGAGTTGTTTATTTTTTTAATATAAACTAAATCTTCAATAGCTAATTATATTTTGGATAATTCAAGATGAAAGCCCTCGCATAATTTTATTTGTTGGAAACTCTACTTCCTTGTGTATCTTAGGATCTAGGCTTAGGGAAATACATGAGCTAGTTCAATGTACTGGATTTTCCCAAATGTCTGTCAAAGAACTGTCTTTACTTTCAGAAGATGGTGGCTAGTTATGACTACAACACAGACAATAATGAGGAAATTACTTCACCCTCTATTCACTTTCAAAATGGAGACCTTTTCTCAAAGTAATGTTTTCCATCTGTTCTGAGATTTCACCAAGCTGCTGGATCAGGGAAACAGAAGTAAGAAGTTTGGTGGCCTTGCAGCTTGAAGTTCTCATTGTAATGTGCAGTGTGGAGAGAGTGTATTGTGTTGGGCTGAGTAAATCGACTGAATATACAGTATGCTTGGCTTGGGGGCTATAGTGGAATAAGTGTTTCTGGCTTCTGCTCTCCTATGGGATATATAGGTTTAGGGAGCAAAAGGGGAGGGCAGGAAAACTTTCTAAACTGTAGATTTTTGCATTAAACTACTGTGTGCTGATCATTCTCTGTACTTTGGTAGCGAACTCATGGAGGTAAAGTACGTTTTTGAAATCCCTTTGTTCCAAGTTAAGACTTGTGTGAGGTTTTTTTAATGTGTGGAAAGTATTTGGAAACTTTTAGACACTGACCATACGGTCCAAAATATTTGGTTGGTCTTTGTGGCTTAGGGGATGGCTTTGTACCAGATGACAAGTGAGCATGTCCACGCTTGTATAAAAAGTTTAAAAAAATTCAAATAACTCTCTTGAAAATGTCAATTAGTTAAAAAAGTGCTATGTAGATAAAAACTTTTTGATGAGACCTTTAATAGAGCAAACTGTATAGGGAGGATCAGCAAACTAGATGAATCTGTTAGAATTTTCATCTGAAACTCATCTTAAGTGGAGAAGACATCTCGGATGTCTGCACAGTCACGGCCTATACTGCATTGTATATCAGGACTGAAATGCTGGTGTACTTAGAGAAATGTCTTCTAGCCACCCACAGCATTTCAGGCTTCTCTGACCTTATTACGATTTCTCTCTTCATGAAAGCTGGTGATGAAAGTGCACTCAATAGACCTCTAACCATTATCCAGCCTGTTTCCTGTGATCTTCTTAAAAGAGTTAGGGAGAATTCCTAGCTGGGAAATGAATCTTAGGGTTAATGCAGTCTATCTTATCTCAGATCCCACTGGGAGAATAGGCTTTCTGTAATTCAGCTGCAGGTTATCCCTTCTTTGTGCAGAGAAGATGGATGGGGAGATAGAGCTGCTTGTTTAAAAAAAATGTCCAGAATAGGTTTTTGGAAGACAAAAAAATATTTGGTTCCAGTTGCACACATGAGCAGAAGGGCTTGAGTGTAATAAATGGGACATTTTTAGAAATGATCATGTTTTATTTAAAGTAATAGATTTAGAGAAATAAGGAATCTACATTATTGAAAGTGATAAAACCATGTTGTCAGGGTCTGAATGTAAAACCAGGTTCTGCCTCATCCCCCAGTCATTACATCTGTTAGCTATCTCCTGATTAAATAAAAGCTCTTTTAGATTTAGTAACTTTGCTCTGGATATTGTGGCATCACTGTGCATGTAATGGTTTTAATAAATTTCATTTATAGAACTAAACAGCAAAGCAGTCGCTGGTGGAGAGGGCTCTGGCTGCAATATGTTAACTCTTTGGAAACCCATTGTCAGCCAACACGTCTGGAACCTCACCTACACCATTACAGATAACTGCAAATGATTAATATGGGTTCAGGCAGTGTTTTAGGGTTTTGGTGTGCTTTGGAGGGTTTTTTGATTTTTTTGTGTTGTGTTTCTTTTTATTTAATTAGGATATATAAAGTAACTGTATAGCGCCTACAGTTGATAATACATAATTATATTTGTGTTCACTTTACATTGTGGCAAGTGTAGATAACTTTTAGTAAAGATAGAATTTCTTATAGAAAATAAGTTTACAGCAAAATATTAACCCAAGTCTTTTTTTGTTCCTTGTGTGTTTTAACCCCAGCCAGCAAATTAACGCCACCCATTTGCTCACTCACTCCTCCTTGGTGGTGTGGGGGAGAGAATCAGAAGGGTAAAAGTGAGCAAACTCCTGGGTTGAGATAAGAACAGTTTAGTAGTTGTGCACCTGCTCACTGGCAGAGCATGGGAAACTGCAAAGTCCTTGACTTAGGGTCAGCACTGCTCAGCAGCAGCCAAACATCAGTGTGTTATCAACATTGTTCACAAAGATGAATCCAAACCACAGCACTGTACCAAACTACTAGGAAGAAAATTAACTCTATCCCAGCCTAACCCGGACTTTAGATTTCCAACAATCCCGGAGGACACGTCAGAAGTGTAAAATCTTTGGAAGATAAGAGCAATCTGAAAGAACCATGTAATAGTAAGCCTATTCTCTGGACTTTGGACCTGCCCTGGAGCTGACTGTAAGCCTATCACACCTGTGATAAAAAAACACATCTGTGTTTTAGTTTATTTTCAGGTATGAAACAAGGCTCTAGATCAAATAAACACATTTTTGGTAGTAAAAGGTAATTTTTGTGTGATCCCAGTGAATGGTTACTAAGTCTACTTTGTGTAAATCTGCAGAGGATATGCTGACTTTCAGCTGCTTGGCTCTAAACTCAGACTGAAACAGGACAGATGTGTAAGTCTGGAGGTTGCCAGTTCAAATTCTTCATGTTGGCCAAAGGTTTAGTGTCATGTGTGTAGGTATTATTATACCTTATTATTCATTGTGTGTGCTGCAGATAGAAGGGAATATATTCACTAGAGCAGAACCATCATTTTAAGAGTAGCTTCATTATTTTGTGACAGCAGGAAATTGCAAGATAGCAGTAACTTTTATTCGTATGTGTCATTCTCTGTTGTATAGCAATAGCACTGGGAGCAGCCTTGAGCCCAGGCCTGTTCTGTGCATGTTAAAACCTGCTTATCTGATTGTTCCTTCAAGAATTTTGGAGAGGGAAAACCCAGAAATTATTTAGAAATTATTTTTAGGAATATGAAAAGAGAAAAGTGAAGTGTGTGTAACAAACTGTGTTCTTTTTCCTCTCAGATTCCAACAACAGAATCTGCACAAAGAAAAATCTTCACTCTTACATGCATATTTCTTCCTTTGTGTGTTGCGTTTTCAGGGACAAGGTAGTACTTTTTTTAGAGTAAAGTCTACCTTACAGATTTTAAAGGGGAATTTTACCTTTGAGTAGTTTATGTTCGTGGATAACATTGATTGCTTTTGCTATCAGTGTTTACAAGCAAGGTATTACACCTTGGTTTCACTGATGACACCAGACAGTTGTGTGGCTTGCTTGCATCAAGTTATTGGCGTGTACCTGGGAGATGGTAGGCTTGAAATGACTGCAACAGGAGCCATCTTCTTGGAGACTGCTCCAGTGTGAAGTGTGCTGATTGAATAATAATCTCAGGGAATGAATAATTTTTTTTCCCAAATGAAATTTGTTTCCATGTATTTTGGGGAAGAGAGCACTGTGTTCATCAAAAAGTTACTTTTCTGTTGATATTGCTGTTTGTACATGACTTTTGATGAAAGGCATAAAAGTGTCTATGAAAAATGGGAAAGCGAAGTGCCTTTCCATTAACATGTGTGAGCTTTGGGTCAAAGCTAAGCAGAAAAGTGTAATTAAGTTTTAGGACTGGGTTTGAGAAGGAAAAGTAACAGAATGAGGAGTCAGATATACTTTAACCTTTCTGAGGCCAATTTTGTAGTCCTTACACCTGCTATCTTCTCAGGGCTCTCAGATCATTAAAATAATTTATAGTCTAAGTTACTGTGTGACTTTGGAAGTAATACTGTTATCTTTTAAAGAATAGGAAGTTAAAGTGTGTTTTACTGACTTAGACATTAGAAAACGGCATTTGTTCTACTCTTATCAAGGTTGGAGTTGGAAATTTTTACCTCTTTTCATTTGGTTGCCTCAAAATTCTTTAATTTTTGGAAATTCTATATGTACAACTAAAGACCTCTAAAGTAAATTTTTTCTCAGTTTTGAAAAAAGATCTTGTGATCTATAATTTTCATGGCAGAGGAAAAAAATAAGAAAGCAATGATTGATCAAGAAGAGAGAAAAAAATCACCTCTTTCCCATACTACGTGTTATATTGATCAAAGGTTCATTTATCCTTCAATGGTTTATGCCTGCTTTTAAGTCAAAGGTAATTTTACTGCTGCTTCCATGGCGAAACTGTTCCTTTAATGGCAATCTGATTTGAAAGCTCACCAAACTGTAAGACTTGACATGGAAATAAGATTAGCTAAAATAGTCTATTAGATACCTTGGCAAATATATACTGTTTTCACAATTTCCATTGCTCTTTGTCTTGCTCTTCCAGTTAGTTCTAAAACAGGCATTCAAGACAATTTTTATCTTTCAGTTCTTTCCTGTAAGCAATGTACCACAAATATGTAATGAGTGCTGTACTCCTGAATGGCTCTTGCAGCCTAAGCAGTAGTTGGTTTTGCTCTCTTCCTGTTAGTGGAAAGCAATTGGAAGCAGCAGTAAATAGCTGGTGACTGCTCTGGCTTTCAGGAACCCAGCAAGAACCTCTGAGACACATTATCCCAGCTGCGAGGGACAGTCAGTGGAGTTATTTGAAGGAGAGTTTCTTTGAACAGTGGATCTCCTCTCACTTCCAGTTCAGCAGGTGCCAAGCTACTGCTCTAATGTCTGGAAATTACTCCTGTGACTCCTGTGCAATGGCCATAACAGTCCAGACTAAGAAAATAGGAGTCCAGAGGTAATACACAGTTCTATATTTTGTATCTGGGTAAAAGACTAATAAAAAGGAGCCTGGTCTCTGAATTTGTACTTGATTGCTATCTGCAAGGTATGGATAGCTTTATAAAATGCAGGAATGAGATCTTTAATTAAAAATGTAACAGTATGAATAAGCCGAAGGTGCTTTAAGAAAGTGGTGAATGGAGCCATGGGGGAAAGGAATGGCAAAGGAACAAAGTGTATGTGCAGAGATCCTGTAGTGAATCGCAGCACTTTGGATGCCTAGATATGAATTGACTTGAATTCAGTCTGAAAGTGGAGAGACAGTCGTTGACCTTTTCAGCTGTTTCAAACGGAGCTGCACTGTGACAGGGGTGTCCGGAAAAGATTAGCTGTGGCAAAGAGACATGCTTTGCCTATGGGCAGGGTCAATAGGCCAGCAAAGTCAGCCCAAAGCTTGTCAAGACAGATTACGTATAAAAAATGGCTCCTGGGTGCAATTCATTGTGTATTTTAAACAGTATTTTATGGTGTGAGTTTCTTGTGTTCATAGTGCAAAGAGTAACAAGGCTGATTGTGAAGTGCTTTATTCCATGACATTGCTATACTGACAAGGGTAATAGAAGCTTTGGCTTGAGGATGCCAACTGTTTTATGGGAAGTAACATCAGTTAAAATCTCATGTGTTTTAATGTTCCTTTTTCTGGATCAGCACTAAGTCAAATAAGTAGTCATTAGCACTTTAGGTTCTGGGGGGTTTTTTTGTGATTCCACCTCTTTTTTGTTCTGGTATCTTCCCTATCTGTGCTGTGTAGGTACTGTAGTACTATCTCACTCTGTAAATTTATCTCACTGTAAATTTTTAACTCATTCAGGAATGGGTAGAGCTGCCAGGTTCTACTTCACAGAATACAATGGTTTTCTCTTCCTTTTGATATTCTGAATACATTTGAATCTTACTAAATGGAATGAAGTTACACATTATAAACTAATGCAGTAAAACTAAACTAGCAGAGATTAAAGTTTGGTCCCGAAAGTTTGAGTCAATGCATAAATCATCCATACTAATTTTTTTTAAGTATCCTACGTTAGAGGTCTCCCATAAAATTATGGGACTGCCAAACTTTTACAGGTTGGAAATACATTTTAATACTGAGCTGCAGGTGAATAAAAATCTCACTGCCAACAAAGAGACAAACCCAGCCATATGCATTTGAAGAGCTGTAGCAGTTCTAGAAGTAGAGTCCTGCTGCCTTTGACTGTCATCTTTCCTATTAAAGGCTCCATCATATTAAGAAAGTATTATACATACCGTACAGTTCCCCTGGGCTTCTCTTTCACATGACAAAAGGCTGTATTTGTTGTGTCACTGTTTATGAAACAGAGACGCTGTTCTTGGAAATGAAAAAGGAGTTAGGCCATACAATATTATGTTCTAGTCTGAGATGCCAGTACCTCTGTATTAAATTGTAGCCCATGTAACTTATGAAATTCAGATTCTTCTGGTTAATGTTTGCAGTAGGCATATTTACTTTGTCAGAATTGCTCTGACAAAAAAAAAATTGCTAACAGCCATTTTGAATAATTTTTAAAGAACAGATATAAACAGGCTAACCAACAGTTTCTGCATAAAAGGATTTAGGGTTTTAGTAGATCAGAAATTGACTTTGAGTCAGCAATTTCATGCTGTTGTGAATACTGAACAGGGGTTTATAAACAGATGTAGAATCTGCATGACACATGAAATAGCCTTGCACTGCTTGGCATTGGTGAGGCATCAATAGAGATCTATCTTCATGTGGCCTACAGTTTCAAGGAAAGATGACCTGATTGGACATACAGATAACAGCAGTGCTGTAAATAAGAAATCTGTTGAGAAAGATGGAATTTGAACTCCGTATACTGAAAAGGAACGTGATAGCAGCCCTCAGAGGTGTAGAAATGTTACAACTAATACTTTTTATCCATAATTGGAGAGACAGAAAATAAGGAAAACAGGTGATGGAGCTCTGGCTCTGTCATAATGGATGCTCTCCAAACAGATTAGAGAAACAATAGGAGAGACAGAAGCATGGCAAGAGAAACTTCACAGCTTTTACAAATTAATGACCAGCTCTAGTACTGCCTACAGAAGTGCAGCTGAGTCAGAATATAAGTTTAATTTATCAAATGTAGCTGATAATTTTTCTAATTATTTGCTGAGTAAACTCAACTTTGAGATTACTTCCCTGCATTTTGTGCATCATTGAACTGAGTCATGCAGTTATGAGTCACCTTTCAATGTAAGGGAGACTACTCCTTCAACAGTTATGGCTGCTGCTTGTTCACTGGGATTTATTTACCTTTTAGTTACAATAGTGTTTCTATCCAGAACCCTTTGCTGTTTGGGTTATCTATTTCTGTTGTCTATTTTACGGAGGAGTTGAAGGTAATGATGACTTTATGCAATGTGAAATAAACCTGACTATAGTACTTCATGCTGCTCATCAGATTCTTCAATCTGCAATCATCCATGTTTGTAAGACTAGTGCATGTTTTATGTGAGTGAGTGTTGGAGAGCTACCATTTTTCCATTTCTTCATATGCCAAGGTGGCTATACTGTACTGTGGGCATCACTGGTAGACTGTTATCAGGGCACTCCTTGAAGGAAAGAAAATGTTTTTGGAGATTTACATCCCTCCCCTCTTGCCCTGATTTCCTTGTATCTAGGCTATAAGGGAAGGTAGTTTTATGTAGTTCAGATACAGGTTTTGAAAACCCCAGAAGCTTCCTAAACCACTTATTTAAGAATTGCCCTCTAACTTAGTTCCCAATGAATTGTGTTGCTTGCTGTTTTGGCTTAGCAGGACTGTGATACGCTCCTGCCAGCTTCAACACAGGAACTCCTGCTCCTGAGCTTTGTGCTTGAAGGTGTCAATGTTCACTTTGTCAGCAGTTCCACCTGGTTTTAAAATAACATCAAGCTTACTACGTTTTCTTAATATCTCAAATCAGCATTAGTTTGCATATGAACAATGCAGAGGTTTACATCTAAACTAATTAACAAGTCAGGTGACAGGAAGATGATAAAGACCAATTGACTTGTGGAAGCAGGTTGCACACGTTTCTCAAGGAATTGCAATGCACAGCTACATTAACATATGCCTGATGGAGGAGTTTACAGGAGATTCCAAATGTAAGACAGCAGTGAATTTATACATATTTCTTTGTGACTACTTTTGCTGGCTGCTGTGAAGCTCCCAGGAAGCAGATTTTACACTGCTGAGTGATTGCTTCTATGTTACTTACGGCATTTAGTGCCTATGGAGGCCTCAAGGAAGCTTATAAAGCTACTGCACTTACTGGGTCTGCCTCATTTCACAGCTGCTTCTGTGGGAGAGCAGATCAGAGGCTCTGGGGGGAGAAAGCTGATAGCTGCCCATGCAGTGAAGAGTTGAAGAAAGCTTTGAGCACTTAGAGAAGTTCAGGGAAAAGACAGTGCACCCAGTAACTTGACAGTTGTATTTTTTATTTTGTTGAGTATTTATTACTCTCTTGAACTGTCATGAACTAGAAGCTGGATGCTTTGAATCAGCAGGAGAGTTTGTAGTGCACAGTCATAACATATAGAGAGCAGTCAGGATGAAATATCTTATACCACAATTGGTGTTCCATGCTTTCTATTCATTGTTTTTTCAAATTGGATTTTATTTAAATGAAGGATGGGAAGCCTATTTCTGGAGAAATCATACTCTGAAATACTGCCTTGTTTCTGCATTGCCTTTATACTGTGTAATGCTTAAAGGTCTTCATAGTCATGTAATCGAGTGAGGGAACATAACATATAATCTGTTCAAGTTTCTAAAGTATAAAACTACTATTACATCCTTCTTGCTCTATTTAACAGCCTTAATTTCAAACTTTATTTTATAAGCCAGAACAAAAGACTGTATTTTGAAGGTTTACTCCAGATAACATAAGGAAATACATAACATGTTCCTCTCAATTAAGGACTCATTCTCAAACTGTTTCATATTCCCTTTAGACTACACTCAGAATATTCCTAATGGTGTTGGTTTTTTCTGTTAGTTATCAACAGTTAGAAAAATAATTGTTCCTGAAGACATTTAGGTCAGGATTCAACTGATAGTGATGAGATAGGAAAAACAGAGAATGATAACCCTTATTTCAGTTTTAGAATTGTAACCTAAAGAGAATGCAAGGTTGGTAGGCATGAAATAGCCTTAAATGCAAATATAGCTTCAGTTTCTGTATTTCTTATGCTGTTGTGACACCTTGATATCTGTCTAGATTAGGCTAATAGCACTGGCTTTTGAAAAACATCAGAAATTGTCCAAGCAAGGAGCTGTAAAGCCTTTTTATACAAAAAACTGTTTTAACTTCTTATACACTTACAAAAATATTGTAATAAAAAAGCCCACATAATGTACAACTAAAAGAACAACAAAAATTGTAATTACTTCTATGATTTATCCATAAGAATGATACAGCATTTTTAAACTTAGCTCTGATCCAGAAAACTTCTTGCAGTGAATAAAACCTATGCTGTGATCCCTTTACTATCAGCGCATACAACTTATCAAAGTATTGCTTTCTTTGTGCTCCTTGAAAACTAAATTTCTGAGAAGTCATGAAACATTCTTGACAGAAGATGAGATGTTTTTATGCAAATGCTGTGTTGCTTTACACATGCCTCATTTCTCCCCTACACTTCCAAATCTGGTAAAGTTTTAACATTGATTTAATAGGTTATTATTTTTTCTAGAGAGTAAATTTTATTTTCTTTCTATGTGAATGATACTTGTGGTGAATCTAAATAACAGAAAGCAGAACATGGATCTAGTTTCCCCATGTAATTTTTTTAATATCTGATTCATAGCATTAGCATGAATTTTTACACCTTAAAAATAAAAGACAGATAGAAAGGATTGAGTGTGAATCCAGATGCAAGTTTGGGGCAGGGAGGATCAATGTGTATGGTTTGAAAGGAGCTGTCAGATGCTACTTAATGGGGGACACAATTGTTGGAAACATCAATCTGCAGCTGAATTTATTTGGCTTTCAATAGGGGATAGTATTTCAGATAGAAACACCTAATTGGTAGTATACAGTAAAAGTGGCACAGTAAAAATGTCTGCCCTGTGTGTTAATTGCTCTGTCTGAATTAATACAGCCATATTATTTATTGGAATACAGTAACCAAACCCGCTGCTGACTGCTACAAAGGGGGGCCATTTCAATTAACAGGCATTGCTCCCAAAGGAGCAGTAAGGAGAAGTAAGCAATAGAAGTGTGCAGGTATTCAGGGCAGAAACTGTAAATGAGAGAATGATTCATTCTTGCAATTCTTGCACCTGACTGAGGTGTGAAAGAACTTACCCTTTGTGGGGAGAGTACAAACGATCCTGAGGATGGTTTGTTGTATCATTTGTTGTGTCATTTACTAACGTTTCTTGTTGGCAGGTGGTCTGTCAGTATTAGTAGCAGATGTCTTTGTTTCTTGGGGGTAGAAATCAAATGCAGTAAAGCCCAGTCAATCTTGGTTCATCCATAGTTACTGAAATAGGAGCTCAGATCCATTCTCTGACTCTTTAAGGGTAGCAAGGTGAGTTTACGTCTCCTGTTGCTTGCCCATGTAATGTTTGGACGGTTTACACGCTGTGTGTCTTAGGCTTGAGGTTGTTCTCCTTTGTATCCACTCTGTCATACTGAATCAGTGAGAGGGAGAGAGGTGGAGTAGTGTACAGGGCCTTCCCCAAGAGTGGGAGACTCATTTGCATTGGATTTCTTCCCTATCCCACTGAAAACTTCCAAAACACAAGAGAATTCTTAATCCACCTAGAATTTGTGTTAATGGATTATATTTCAGTCTTCTAAATAAGTGAAAAAAAAAAACCCTTATCATTTTTCAGGCCAGCATGAGGTGCCTGTTGTCAATGTAACTGAAAAAGCTATTTCAATGGAAAAACTGCTACCTCAAAGATGTGATTTTCGTAGTAACATATGTGGCTACACTACCGGAGTTTCTTTCTTAGCCTTTGTTTTATGTACATGTAATACTGTCTTAGGAGACTGAATTATTTTAATAGTCAGTGTTTGAGCAGTTTTATGTACTTTTTGTTTGGTTGGTTTTGGGTTTTTTTTCTCTAGTAGGTTGATTCAGAATATTAGGATTT
The DNA here is from genome assembly GCA_013397795.1 of Orthonyx spaldingii. Classification (NCBI taxonomy): domain Eukaryota; kingdom Metazoa; phylum Chordata; class Aves; order Passeriformes; family Orthonychidae; genus Orthonyx; species Orthonyx spaldingii. The sequence continues at coordinate 405,572 of VZTJ01002722.1, read as the reverse complement.
TCAGAACTCTCTTGGCCTGATGAGTGCACCATCCCTGAGCAATGTATTTGCGTGGCATGGTGTTCTTAGTCTATATAAAGTATTATACCCCAAATATTTCATTTGAATGAAATATCATGTGTTATATGCTGGGTTAGGGGCTTTGCATGAGGAAAAGAGATAAGCAAATGCAAACCAAAGTAATCCCAGTACATACAATTGAATTTACTAATTTCCCAGACTAAATGAAGACTGTAAAATATCAGCATGTAAAAGTCCAAAATCATTGCATCAAGAGAGTTGTTTATAGGTTAGGTATTTTGACTAAGACACAGATAGCTATGATGAAAAGGAGACCTCCAACCTTTCAACATATCACATTGCTGAAAGAAATATATTTCAGAGAAGAGATGGTAGGTTCCAGAGGACAGGTGATAGAAGTTTTGGTGGCTGAAGTGGAAATATGGCATAATTTCTGGGAACTAAGTCTTTTGGAACTGAAGAAAATCAGTAAGAATCAGTTTGCAAAGCTTCTGTTTTCTATGAAGACACTATATCATAGAATCTAGAATAGTCTGGTTGGAAGGGACATTAATGATCATCCAGTTCCCGGACCCCTGCCATGGGCAAGGACACTTCCACTAGATCAGGTTGCGCCAAGTCCCATCCAACCTGGCCTTGAACACTTTCAAGGATGGAGCATCCACAGCTTCTCTGGGCAACCTGTTCAAATGCCTCACCATCCCCACAGTTCAGAATTCCTTTCTAATACCTAATCCAAATCTGCCCTCTTTCAGTTTGAATCCCTTTCCCCGTGTTCTGTCACTACATCCCTCGCCTGCTTTCTTGTAGCCCCATTAGGTACTGGGAGGTTCTCTAAGGTCTCCCAGAGCCTTCCCTTCCCCAGGCGGGATAGCCTCTCCCAGTCTGTCTTCACAGGAGAGGTGTTCCAGCCTCTGATCATCTTGGTGGCCTTATGTGGACTTGCTCCAACAGGTCCATGTCCTTATGTTGGGAACCCCAGAGATGATGCAGTAATCCAGGTATTTTGGTGGGATCCCATTTGAGTGGAGCAGAGAAGCAGAACCCCCTCCCTCGCTCTGCAGGCCACGCTGCTTTGGATGCAGCCCAGGATGTGAGTGCTCATCCCAAGTGTTCATGTTGAGTTTCTCACCCACCAACACCCCAAAGTCCTTTTCCTCAGGGCTGCTCTTCATATTTTGCCTTCATGTGAAGGCAGTAATGGAAATATACAAAAATTTCTGCATCTCCAGTCAACATCTTGACTCTCATTGCAATGTTCCTTTTAAACATATGTTCTCTTATTTTGTTGCTATAAAGTATGTTGCAGTACTATACGAAGTTCTATCTCTACTGGCTGGAAGCTGAGGTTTCTTGAGATTATAGTGTTACAATCAAATTGTTGATGTAAACAAACAATACTAGAGTGGGGGTATGTCTATGTGTGTGTATGTTATGAGTGTAAAAAGTCCCTGTGTAAGAGGTGAGGAAGCTGGGACAAGATTAATTTGCAGGATGCCTCTTGTTTCCCTGAAGGGTACCAGTGGTGGAAGTGTTGGTGGAGGTTGATTGGGCCTGTTTTTAGTAATTTTTGCTCATTTGCCTTGTTTCAAGAGATTAAACATCAATCCATTTGACTTCTGTAAATAATTTAAATCATTAGTAAATAAACTTTTTCAAGGAACTGTGATTTTTTTGTCTAGCTGCTAAAATATAAGTAAAATTTAGACATACATGAAAGTGTTGGTTTGAAAGAAGATAAACTTAGCCAATATGTTTTTTTATTCTTGTGGTTTTTTCTGGAGTGCTTAATGTGATAAAATTCACAAATGTTTGTATTTCTTTCTAAAAAGAAGTTAAGCTTTAATTATGAGTCAGAAGTAGAATTCTTTGGTGATACAGATTTGTTCTGAGTGAGTTCAGATATAAAATGTAGTTTGGAACAGCATACAGTAGGCTTAAGAGCATCTTTATTGTGATGAAATTCAATTTGAACTGTTCCTTATCAGGCTTTACACATAATAGTTTTCCTGTAATTTCTTCAAACCTTGCAATCAATCAAATCAGTGGCTTAAAAGACTCAACATAGTAGCATTTGGCTCATGAAAATATTATCACATATTTGGAATAGAAGAGGAACTGTTTAGAAACTTTGCACTGGATGTGTATAAAATCTACTTTTTCCAAAGTATTCATTGGTTGGAAAAAATTATATGTTACATATAAGGCCCCAAATTAGCAAAATCATTGAAAACTTGCCTTGAATTCAAGTGGGTGTGGTATCAGGAAAGTTTCATTTGCCAACCTGTTGCAGAGCTGGGGAAAAGTTGATACTTTGTTCTAGGAAAAAGTTGCTTCATTAAAACTGAGTGAAGAAACAGCAACACTCCCACCACCCACCCCNCGCCCCCGCCCTCAAAAAATAAAAAATCATTATGAAGCACACACCCCAACATTTCACTGTGCTATTTGTTAGTATTATGAGCAAGTGACAGTGTCAAACAGTTCCCTCATATCAATTTTTGGTGCAAGTCAAAATTTCTCCTTAAACTAACAGTATTGCTAATGAATTCAGCATATAAAAGTATGTGACAGTCTGTGGTTTAATCAGCCTTCCCAAATTCTAATATCAATTTATCAATTTGGGAATAATAAGAATAAAAATAAAACCCAAAATAGAGGGGTGTTTTTTACATTAGGCTTTTGAGTTAAAGGATTAGAGTTACATTTACAGTTTTCTGGAGAGCCAGGAATATTAAAAATAGCCTTTTTGAGGAAAAAGTCCTATTCTTGCAAGAGTTCTTTTAACATGACATCAGAATCTAAGACTTTAAAGCACTTGCAGTGCTAGTTGGAAGCTTGCAAGGGGCTTGTATTATAAATTTTTTTGGGGGTAGGAAAAAGGTTTCTGATATATCATATCGAATGCTATATTCTTTAAAGTCTTGTTTTTATGTTGTTATCATTGCATTCTGCTCAACTCGTAATCTGTGAAATCAGTGACAAAACTCTACATCTCTACCATCTATTTCTATTTCTGAAAAAACATGTGGCAAACTTCTTGGAGTTTCAAAATAATCATACAAGTCGATCTTGTTGTGTATCGAACTAAATAGATGATTAGCAGAGGAAGAGCAAAGAAAGTTATTAACATGTTTCATGGCTTGCAGCACCTTGAAAACTTAGCTTTTATGAAGCTTTTATGTTCTTTCTGCCTATTGTCTCTTTACAAATTACCAGTGTTCTGTTTGCATGAAGATGCTACAGTAGCTACCTTAGTAATTTAGAAGGTCATCTGTAGAAAGAGCCCTGTATTTTTTACATGTATTTGTATATTTTAGAGAGTAGGTGTCCTTTTATGATTCCTCTTAGGTTAATTATTCTGATTAGCTTTTTCTTAATGGATATTTTCTTCTTACTTCAATTTAACCCTCTTCTTTTGAATGTACTTCTTCATCACAATGGGATGTATAATAAAAGAGCAACTTAAAGTACATCCTAGTGCATTTTGGAAACCCATCAGCCCGTGAATGAGTTATTATTATTATATATTCAGAATTTTATTCACTCAGAAAAATAACAATGAATCAACCTGTGTTAGTTTGCAATAAATTAGCAATAGGATTTATGACTGTATTTTAATGATAAAAATATAGACCCCTAAGATTTTTGGTTGGAAAGAATGATTGGTCTACTTAGGAGTGAGCAGAAGGTGAATTGGCTGCATGATTTCTTTCACAATTCACTTGCTGTCATGAGAAAAATGCTCTTTTCTATATTATAACAGTATTTAAGTAGGTTTGGGCCAGCTTTTCATTGGAGAAGGAACAGATAGAACTTAGTATAGTACTGCAACATAATTTATATCAACGAAATAAGAGTACGTATGTTTCAAAGTAGTATTGAAGTAAGAGCCAAGATGCTGACTCAAGATAGAGAAATTTTTGTTTATTTCCCTTACTGCCTTTACATGATTTTAAACCAAAAATATGAGGAGCAGCCCTGAGGAAAAGGACTTGGGGTTGTTGGTGGGTGAGAAACTCAACACAAACACTTGGGATGAGCACTCGCATCCTGGGCTGCATTGAAAAGAGTGGGTAGCGACACCTTCTGTACTGGCTGTCAAATGTTGTGATTCTTTGACTGTCACACAGTAGTAACTGTGTGCTGGACCTGTTCCTTTTTTGCTTTCTTCCTGTGCTGAAACTTGTTACCAGAATCTCCTGGCCCATTTCCCTGTTTCTTGACTTATACTGTATGCACTGTGTTCCCTTTAAAATCTGTTGCATGTGCAAGATCCTCTCTTGTCTTCTGCAGCTTCAAGGCATTCCCCTCATCCCCAGCTACATGAGCATGGATATTCTTGTTCTCCTGACCTCTAGAACATTTTGTGGAAATGACAAAGTAAATTTCACCATCACAAAGGCGAAATGGGGCAAGCATCTTCTGCCTCTTCAACTGTTTCATGCAAAGAAGTGGAAACAGCAGAGGAGCATAATGAGAAAAAGTAGCCTTGCTGCCAGTATCATGGATGTGTCTGTAGCGTAGTGGTAAGTGCCTAGAAACTCTATCAGTTTTATGTGGTGTTGCACATGTTTAGAATCATGGTATTGTATTTTTGATATGTTGAGCCTCTCTGGAATGATCTCAGTTCTTTGCTCTCTCTTCATCAGTCCTACCCAACAGTAATTAAGCTACAGGGGGCCTTTCCAAAGGCAGGAGAGTTTAAATATCAGTAATTTGATCTGCCCTGTTTACTGATCTCTGCTGTTAGCTGAGTTGAAAGCGAAATGTTTTAATTAAAACGATTGGCAATAAGTTGGTATAATGCCATAATTTGCACTGGGCCTCTTCTAGAAAATGGCTTAACCTCTGTCTCTGTTGCTAAGGCAACTAATGGACATAATTGTAACTGGGTGCATATAGATAGCAAGTGGAGGGTCTAAAGCTTTTTTAAATTGCTGGGGTATCATGATGCTGAAAGGTTAAAATGTGATGTTAGTAAAATATATCCAAAAGTATCTCTTCCATACTTTGAGTTTAGTTTTCATATTTTATTTTTTGGTACTGTTTCACACTTCTAAGCCTTCCAGTTTGGACTTTAAAACCTCATGATGTCATACTTAAGTTCATTAATGCAGCAGTGTATGTATAATAATTCGTGATATAATCTCGAAATGGCAATGGCTACTCTACTGGGATTTAGAATAATGTGTTTGATGGAATCTTATCACCAATCTATATTGAATCAGTAAAGAGTAAAGAACTAGATCATATGTTATAAAGGATCCTAAATTACATTTTTAGACAAAAAACACAACCCCCCACTTTTTTCCTCCTTCACTTGCTGGTCCTTAAGGTTCTTAATGAACCTGGACCCTATGATAAAAAGGGGGAATTTTTCTGAAATAGCCATAGGAGTTCTGAATAGACCTTAATAGATGCCCTCGACCTGGCGTTTATCACTGCTGACCATGTGCAGTTTGACAGGGTCTTTTAAATAATGTTCAGACTCTATACCTTCTAATTTGCACTGTTTTCCCCCAATGAAAAGAAAAATAGAACATTTCATATGTTAATTCTCTATTGGAAAATAGTCAGAACTAGAGTCCAAGGAAATTATCATTCTTACTGAGAAGAAAGGGGGCACTTTGTGTACCTTCCTCCTGGCCCAATCCATGTCTAATATTTAGGTTCTTAAAGATAATATTAAACAGAATGTCACCATACAACATCACAGTGCAAGATGCACATCTCGGAAGCATAGATTTAAGCTTGTGCAATCACCAGTCAGAATGAAGGATTTAGTTACTTAAGGCCTTTCTCCTGCAGCATCTTATTTATTTTTCCTACATTTTCTATATGTGTGCAGTGTACCCTGAAGGCCAAGGCTGGGGAGAATACAGAAGTGGCAGAACGAGCAGCGTTTAGGTGTAGGGAAACAGAGGTGCCTGAAATATCACAGAACCTAATTGCATAGTTTGCTTGCTTTTTCTTCATTCCTCTACTAGGACATGTAATTGGGCAAATTAACTTGAAAATGTATGCAATTTATGACTTTATAGCATCATACAGAATGAAACAAATTACAAATATTGTTTGGTTTTGTTTTTAAAAATATTGGTGGAAAGAAATTTTAGTCCAGAATTACTGAGTTCCTCAACCAAATATATCTTGACTATTTAGAGTCTGAGCTGTTAAAAGTTAAATTGCTTTCCTTTCTCAAACTGTGCCTCTGTTTTCCATGAGACAAGATTAAACTTTGCAAAAAAAGGATTAATTCAGTAGTTTTACTGAAAGCTTTCTAGTGCTATAAGACCACTAATTACTTAAGTATTAGCAAGCTGCATATGAAGTTACTGACAAGGGTTTTTATAGCTTGGTAAACATTTTAAAAGACAAGAAACTAAAACAATGGTTATACAAATGGCTTTACTAAAACATTTAAATTTGGGCCCTAAGGCTAGAACTCTTAAGCACTTGAAATTATTGAACTTCATGGTAAATGGCTGTCTGACCAAAACAGTCTTTACTTCACTTGTGAAAGGCCACTTTATCAGAAAATGATCAGATTGCCTTCTCATGGTGGAGAATTTAATAAGTTCTGCACCACTGTGGGGTTTTTCCCTCCTTGCTTTCCTACCTTCTCTGGAACACTTCTGAGGAAAACTCATTTATGTTAACATTTCGGAAACTAAAGCCATCTAGGCTAACAAAATCCCTTTAGGGACATAGAAAATAAAAATTGCACTCTCAAAATATAGATTTTGGAATGCAGGTTCCACTTGTCCGTGCTCTACCACAACTTAGCACCTTTTTAGAGGGTGGAAGGGGAAGTTGAAAATAGGAAAGGGAGAAGGTAATCTTCCTAAATCAAGAAGAAGGGAATGCAAGGAAAAATCCCATCTAATAAGAAGTAGTCTCTCAAGATGAGTCAGTCCCAAAATACCTCAGTGTGTGTGTAAGCATGGAATAGGAAGAAGTGGGAGAGACTTAAAGGCAAATGTCTTGTGCATGTGCAGTTAAGGAAGCAGATGAAAGGCAACCACGTATAGGTAAGATGTGAGAGGAATGAAGGCTGACCTTATTCTTACTTCTCTTATGCTTTTGTTGTAAACTTTTTGGGCAGACAGCTGTGCTGGTCGGCAGAGGTTATAAAAGCACCAGGACCAGGGCAGGCACGCTTGCTCCCCCACAGAGACCAGGGTAGCTGCACTTCAGCTGGGCAGTGGATGGTGGTGTGAGGTGTCTCTGGCCGCGCTTGCTCTCAGCTGCAGTTACCTGTGGGGAGTTCAGAGCGTGGCCCTACAGGAAGCTGTCCTGGCGTAACAGAGGTGTAGGAGAAACTGCTTGTCCTGTGTTCTGCAAGCCTACAGCCCACACTTGTCAAAAACCTCTAGAGAAGGATGGCTGAGTCTGGCTGCTCTGCCATTGTAACTGTGCTCTTGGCACTGGCTGGGGTGTTCAGCCCCTTCTCCTTCCTACATGTGCTGCTCTCTAGTGTTCTGCCTCACTGTGGAAGTATGTGCCATCTTCTTTGTATGTCTCTAGTTCAGAATATGCATTCGTAATCACTGTTCTACTGATGATAGGTTCGTCTGATATTTATTATTTTATAAAAGACAAACACCTTATTTCTCTTCAAATTGACTTTTGCTAGTAAAAGCCCTCAAAAGCTTGAAAAATACTTGCTAATTGCAATATAAAATTCACATGTCTATACGTAAATGCTAGGGTACAAGGTTAACAACTGGTGCAAATACTTATTCTCATGTTTCTTGTGCATGTTACAACATGTCCCTTGTGAATTAGATAGAGAAGGACAATCTGAGACAGAATTCTGGCAAACAGGTTTCTAAACGAAAATGTTAAATGGTTTTGAAAAAGAGACACAATGTGCATATGTATATATAATTTGTTCATTCAAGATCACAGGTTGATTTTGAAAGAGAGGGAAATCTGAAAAATTAGAATAGGGAAAGAAAAGTGCAAAAAATTGGAATGCAGCTAGTAGAACTACGAGAACAATTTCAGGTGAAATCAATAAAATTGTGCGGCATCTGTGTACTAAAAGTAGTGTTTTATCTTTGGCTATTGAAAATTGCAACATACCTATTGAAATGAAATTGTGTGCTTTTATACCCTTATTGTTACAATGAATGTTATTTATCATTTATAGTGAAATGATAGCAATATATCTGAAACATATTAGTTTTGAACGGTTAGAAATATAATTCTCATTGCTTACACATCAGGTTGTGATAGCCATTGTTGAGCAGTCCTACTCAGAGTGTGAAGATCACTCTGAAATGGTATGTGGTGAGAGTGCCTGATATGAAATTCATTCAGGTGTCAAGGGCATTTAGTTGCAATGACATACCCTAATATTACATACCTAAATATTATAATTGTATATAATACATCTGGGTGTGACAGTGCCTATAAAACCAGGGTTAGGTGGTAGCCACGTAAAAATCTGTATAAGTGAAGTATGGTTAGGCCTTGTCATTTCCTGTTAAACTATGCTGAGTTAAAGAAAATGTAGGCATCTATTCCTGTATAAACTTTTCTGTGCTGTGCACTTAAGGAATAGTGTCTCTGCAACAGATGTGTTTTGGCAAAGCAAAGCAGAATACTTGTATTTGGCAGCTTTGATTCACCCATCGTTGTCTTTTCTTCACCTTGGTACAAGAGTGGATTAAACCATTTGTGTGGGACCTTTTCCCCTTTGAGTGTAGAATTCTGCATTTAGAAAAATCCCCTTCATTGGTGTGTAAGTTGTAATGGCATGGTTTGATTTCATGATTTACCAAAAGAAAGAAACCAAGTTTCTGTCTGAAGGTGTTGAGGAACACCAGCAATTGGAGCAATTTGGAGACCTTTGGAAGCTCTAACTTGAAAATTTATTTAGTGCTATTGTATATTTTGCCAGTACTACATTTTTTCCTTTGTAAGGGAGAAATAGACAGAAAGGCTTGAGGAGAAGGATGTGGTATTTCCTAGAACTTGTTTAAGGCCTGCTCTGCGTGCCTCAGCATCCCAAATGAGAGTGAGAGATTCCTCTCCTTTCTAATCTTCTCTCCTGCAAGATTTAATCTACCTTTGCACAAGAAACTCATCAGACTTTGAATATTGAAACTTGGCCTTCTTATTAATTCACACAAAAATCGCTGAAGCCTAGACCTATCTGTCTTCACAGTTCTTCTTTCTCCTAACAATTAAAACAATATTTGAGTAGCTTATGTATCATCACATTCATACTATTCATAGTTTTAAAATTTTCTCTTCAGTAATATTCAAAATAAATGAATAGATGACTTTTACTTTTAATGGCAGGGGCATGGCCCTGAAGATTTTACATGTATTGCATTGCTCTGGGGCCTTTCTGGGCACAAATGAGTTACAACAAATGAGTTATAGGTGTCAATATCATGTCAAACTGTTCAGCAGAATGCTACAGTGCAATGTATTTTGTGTATTGCAGGGGAAAGAAACATTTGAAGAAATTGCTAGCTGAAACCGGTGTATACTTCATTTGTTCATTACTCTAATTCAAAGCTTGTAGGGAACCATGTAGGAACAAATTATAGTTTATAAAAACCAAAAGTGTCATGGTTTATTGAGCTTGTTATTCTGGGGATTTTTCTAGTTAAAAACAAAAGCCTGAGAAATTAACTCTCTTTTCCCTAAGAAAGTGCAAAGCTTATGTTTTTCTATCTTAAGATATGACGCTTGACTAACCTGTAGGGTGACAAAATAATGCCAGTTCTGCATGACTGAAATTCATGTATACAAGGTCTTAGGGAGTATTTGTAAGGAAACTACTTTTCAGAGTAGATTGAAGAAAGACAATTTTGGGACTAAGTGGTTTTTTTTTTTAAAGTTTGCAGCCATCTAAAGTTGCTTAAGGGTATAAAATAGTTAAGAGTCTTATGGGAAATACTTTAGAGGGCAGAAAGAAGGCAGAATAGACAAGAGGATGGAAAACGGATTAATTACATAGCTTTCACTATATCACGTGGTGATGTGTGCATGCCATCATAGAAATACAAGCTGTGAGAATTATGTTTTATCTGTGTACTTGCTTTATGGATTCACTTTAAGTGATTCAATCAGTCAATTGCAATTTTTTGCTTAACTACAAAAGATACCTACTAACATGGTCACAAACTGAGCATAAGCAGACTGATTCAAGATCTCATGGAAGTGCAAACCAAAATTATTCCATAGCTCTAAAATGAGGAAGGTAACTTGGCTGAATTGTATACTCCTGACAATTTCCAGTAGATTACTGTGTCAAAATTGTTTATTTTAAGCTACATAACTTTGCAGATTTAAAGAACACTGTGGTGAAGGCTCTAGTACTACTCAAGAAGGTGCATCTTTCAAACCAGGTGTGTTCCTGATTTGCCAACTCCTGGGAGTAGTTGCACAGCGTTATGGTTAGGAGAGTTTGTTGTTCTGCGGAAGTCCATTTCTGGCCTCCTGGAGAAGTAACTGTGTGGAAGGTGAATATGAAATGTTCTCAGAATGGTAAAGTTGGAAGGGACACCTGAACGTCATCTAGTACAATCTCAGAGTCCCCAAGAACACATTAGTCAGGGTTGTTCTGGCTAATTTTTGTAGATGTCCAATGAGGGAGACTCCACAACATCTCCTGGTCAACCTGTGCCAGTGCTCAGTCACCCACACAGTAGAGCTCTTTCAGGAGGAATGTCCTGTGCATCAGTTTTTGCCCACTGCCTCTTGTCTATGGCTTGGCACCAGTGAACAGAGCCTGGTCCATCCTCTTGGCAACTTCCTTTCAGATACTGATAGACATTTGATAAAGTCCTCTCTTGGTCATCTCTTCTCTAGGCTGAACAGGCCCAGGTCCCTCAGCCTTTCCTTTGAAGAGAGATGCTTCAATCCCTTCATCATCCTTGATGTCCTCTGCTAGAGCAGCTGCAGGAGCTCCATGTTTCTCTTGTACTGAGGAGCCCTGAACTGCACAGCACTCCAGCTGAGGCCCCACATGGCTGAGCAAAGGGACAGGATCAACTCTGTTGACCTCCTGGCAATGCTCTTCCTAATTCACCCCAGAAAGGGTGATAACTTACAGGTTTGTTGAGGACAGGGCAGAGGTATTTAGATGCTACTGATGATTATTTTGGATGAACACATTTTTCCCAGCAGCACCTTTGAATTTGTAGCTGTTGCTGTTTTACTATCTAGTTTGAAAAACAAGTCCATATCCATTATGTTACATGGCTAGAAGAGAATATTTTTACTAAAAGTTGTTCAGAAAGGTCTTCAGAAAATGAGCTATCAACCTAAAGTAGTAGAATTTGTAGTTCAAAAAGATAACTGGCACTAATTTCTAATAATTGGTAAAATTATATGGGGATATTTGAAGTCCACAGCCACTTTGACAAGAATTCTCTTACTAGTGTGACTGGGAGACATCTTGGGCTACAGACAGTAATAATAACATTAAATCCCCCTTATCTAACTAAATACGCAACTTGAAAATACAATTACCAGATGACTTCTGATAAAATCAAAGGCAAGTCTGGAAAACCTGGCAAAAATTACAGGAAACTTATGGTTATGGAAGGACTGTTGAATGACTTCTTCCAGATGCAGTATCTGCTGCTTAACAATTACAAGGCATTAATGTGCTGGGCTTTGGGGAATATTAGCCATGAATTTTAATTGGATAGTCATCCTCCTGCACATTGCCAAGAGGATATGTTGGAACAATTTTCTAGTAGGATGTTCATACAGTGAAGACGGAAGATCAGTATAGCAGAATCCCTTTTAGAGTTCAAAATAATGGGGGTTCTTGAGACAGTCCTCCGCTTCATCAGGTGCCCTCTCTACCTTTAGTCTGAATGGGATGTTCCTTTCATGTGTGCACAAAAGGCATATGCATGACACCACAGGAATATGAGCAGGAGGGAGGAGAATGCAGAAGAAAGGAAGCTTGGAAGGGAAGGAATCAAGCAGTGGAGCAAATAGTAAATAGTTTGTACGCAGTTATATTTGTAGGGAAGGAGTTGCAAAGAATATGTGAACTGAAGACAGCAATAGGAAAAAAGCTCTCTAGTAGGCTAAAAGGACAGGCTCAGTGAGAAGGTGACTAAAACAAGTTGCATTGGTCTTTGTTGGCAGATTGTAAATAGTTGTGAGTGGTTCTTGTCCTGGAAGAGAAGACATTGTGAAATTGTTCCTTTCCCATCCTGCCCCAGCGTGTCTCAAATGGGGGACTCTTTACTTTGTTCTGTCCAGGAGAAGGCAACCAACAACCCTAGGTGCTCATACTTGGAGGAGTGAGGTGCATAAAACAAAGCCATGGAGATTTTTTTCCATGCAGATTTTTCCCATATATTCATGGAGCCCTTTTTCACTATGTGGTCTGCAGTTTATGACAACTAGCTTTAGTCACTGCTGCAAGTAAGTGAAAATCTAGGAGCCAGTAAGCTAAGTGTAAGGGGTATAAACGAAACTGACAGCAATTTCATGTTCCTTCTCTTAGTACAAAGGCGGGTGCACAGAATTTCTGCAGGTTTTCCCAGAATGGCATTGCTCCAACAGGAACAAGGCATTAAAGGTGTTGTTCATATTTAGATCTGTGTTTGATACAGCGCACAAACAATTCCCCAGGCAATTTGCAAAGATCAAGTCAGGATATTTCCTTTGCTTGATTTGTCTTTTTTGTCCATTTAGGCCGACTGCCCCAGCTTGGGACTGTTTAGTCCAGGTAGAGAGGCCAGCTATCCCCAGGAATAAGCAATGTTATCTCTGTTCACGGAGGACAGAGAAAATAGGATTGGTTCTCATATACCTCAAAAAGACAGGTCAGTAGTTACACCAGGACAAGTTTCACCAAGAACTAGCTTGATGAAGTGAATCCTTTCATTTTCTTGTTCTCCCTAGCTCACACTTTTTTGGGGTACGGTTTTGATAGGCAGGTACCAAATACGATGCAGAGATGCAAAACAATCTTCCTGGGTCAATTCTGTTAGCAGGTGATTCCTGGTAGCTAAAATCTGGTTATGTAGAAGATTCTGTTGTACTCTGGGAAGGTCTGGGGGCAAGGATTGAGCAGTACTCTATGAGAAAGTTCTGGAAATGTTCAGTTAAAATAGAAACCTAGGCTTTAACAAGAGATATATTGAGGAATAGAGATAGAAGTTTTTCTGTCAACCTAGGTGATAGTCTTGTGAGATGACATTTTATCTCAGGTTGTATTGTCTAAATAGTTCAGCTTTTCCCTTTTTGTTTTCCCAAATTAAAGCACTGATTAAATCACTCAAAATCCCAAATCTGGCAAAAGGACAGAATTTTTCCCTTGCAGTTCCTCTGTTGTTGCTCCCAAAGCCTTGTAGCTGTAAACACTGATATTGCTGTTATGCCAGATTCTCACACTGGTGCGCAAGTCGCCCCTTTGTACCCCTTCTTCTACCCCTTGATTGTAACTTTTGTTTTGCAGTAGGGAATCCAGCAACTTGCATGTACAGAGTTTACTGACAATCAGCCATGTGGCAGCTACTCAAAGTACTCCAAATTTTCCCTCCCTCCAAATTTTCCCTCCCTCCCTCTTTTCCATTAAAATTAACTTCCACTTTTAGACTCAATATATGCCATTAGTGATGGACCCTCTTATAAACTGCTGTGAACATGAGCCTGTTTTCAGCATTCTTTGTGCAGCACCCTGGAGTGGATGTGTGCTATCCCCTGTTACAGAAATAACCTTTTACATATATCCTTTGAATGCATCCAGAGGCTAAAGCTCTTTGAGGGATATTTTAATGTGTCACACTTCTGTTATATAATTCTTATGTGATAAGCTTAAAAACCCTCCAGTTATAAATGGAGTTTGTAGCTGTAGTTTCTCACATGCTGTTGACATTCAGGATCAGAGTTTCAGAGTTAAGAGTTTATAAATATATGAGAATAATCTATGAAATATAGTTTTTAAAACTGTCATTATAGTGTCATTGTTATTCAACTGGAAAGTATATTAAATGCAGCTAGGTACTATCCTGTCATCTAAATGTTTGACGATGAAAAGAAATAGTTAAGGTTTCTTCAAGTGGCAGCTTAAGCAGAATTTATAAGTTCTGTGGTGGCTGGATACTTATAACTGAGACTGCTTTTCACATTAATCAATATTGCATTTCACAGCAGAGCATTTCTCTTCTTTCTCAGTAACAGAAAAATAGTATTGTTTTTCAACAACTCTGTGAATTAATTAATGCCATTTATTCTTCTGATTCTAACCAAAGGCTGTCAGGTTCCCTTAGCGTGCGTATTGATCTGTAATATAACCTTCCATTTCCTGCATCTGCTATTAAATGGAATAAAATTCATAATGGTTGCACTCCTGAGCAGCTGTTCACCTATCCAGTATTGTCAGGTCACCAGGGAAAGTTGCTAATACTTGAACAGAACTTCATTGGTATATTGATGTCTTTTGCTGTTCAATTAACATTTCTAATGTGGAAGAAAAGAAGATAGTATTTAATATGTCAGCTAGCCTTAAGACAACTCTGTTTCTAATTTCTAATGCCAAAACCTAATACAATGTTTATGTCCATTAGAGTTAAAATACTTTCCTTATTAGCTGCCTAAGTGCATTTTTTCAACAATAATAATGACAGGCACTCAGTAAACTAAAACTAATTAATCTCCTCAGTCTCCCTTTTGTATTTATCTGATGCCAAAAGCAATATACTTTTTTCTCTAAAGCAGATTAAAACTAAACAGTGGATGGTGCCTCCTTCCTGAACAAAACCTGCAAAATTATCAATATCCATGATTATCGTTATCTCTCTTTTCAGAATGCTGCTTATTACTAACTGGGTTTTTGTTTCTGCTGCTCTCTGGCAGCAAAGGTTTGACATATTGCTGCTAGAATGCAAGGAAGCTGCAGGGATCCACAGCCCAGGACCTGCCATTCATACATTCTTCTCTAATGTTAAGAGATCCTCCAGTATTAGGTTTTGCTGCAGCCCAACAATTAAGCCGGTTTGGGGGCACTTATATGCTCCCAGAATGCTGAATCTCCATGAGCACAAGCTGAAGCAAAGGAATAACTTATTGGATCAAAACTTATTTAGGAATAGTGGAATGGAGGAAAGAAGCCAGAACACATGGTGATGTTATCATAAAAGACATTTCCCTGGCCATCTATGACTGACTTGTGTTTCTTTGAGCCAATTCAGAGTTTCAAGAATTGAGTGGGGCCCACTGACATAGGACAACAGGCTCTTGCCTCAGGGCAGTGTCTGCTGTGCTAGGATGTTTCAGAAGAAATGGATATATTTCCCCATACAAGATGCAGTAAATTGTATAGGGACCTACTAGGCACACTGAGTGTGAAGTTTATGTTGAATTATAACTACTTTTTTTGATTATTAATGAAAGGATGAAAAATATAATTGGCTTGACTGCCTAGGCATTAACTTCTGCTGCTATTGTGTTGAATTATTATTACTGCACTGCTATTTTTTGTATTAACTACGTATTAGTTAACATGGAATTCAGATATTATATGTGTTAATGATGAAACTAACTATTAACTAAATACAGGTTTTTTCAGCCTTCCTCCTGTCATCCTTCAACCAATCACTCCTTTATCATTCCACTGTTCTTTTTCAGAATGAATTTGGAGTGTAAAATTTGTAATTTGGAAAAAAACTTCAATGTTCATCTTCACTTTTTTGTTAAGAGAACATCCTTAAGTTTTAGACTATAGAACTTTTCTATCAGTTGACAACCTTAGCTTTGACACACAACACTAACTTGCAGTGTTCCTTTGAGGGTTTTTGTTGTTGTGGTGTTTTTGGTTTTGTTTTGGCTTTTTGTTTGTTTGGTTTTGGGTTTTTTTGGTTTTTGCATAAAAGTTGATATTTTTATTTTCAGTCTTATTCCATGCATGTTACACGCCCAAAGGTCCATCTTATTCAGTATGCTGTATATACTGAAGACAAAGACACATATATTGGGAAGAAGGGAAGATCAGGGAAACAACTTTGATTTTGCTTGCATTTTTTTAAATGCTCAGGACTTCCTCCAAGGTTAAAGGAATGGCCTTTTCCTGTTTTACTTTAAATAGTAAAGTTGTGTCCATCTTAAGTTCAAGTAAGTCAGAATGAATTTTGTAATCAAGCCAAGTCTTGAATACACCTTCTTAGGAAGGAAGATGATTAAAAAGTTCTGACAGAGACTATAAGGTTGCAGTAAAAGTGTAAAGAGGAAAAAAGTGTTTCTTTAAGCTATTTTACAGAATAAGATACTGTGAAAACATCACAGGGTAGAAAAGTAGAACTGGATGAGATGATTCCTAATTTTTTGTCTTTAAAGATCGTTTGCCTTATAACTACCTAATTTTCTTTAGGGATTTCCTGAGGAGTCAGCTTGCTCCAGGAAGCTTAATGTTAACAAATATTCCACAAGCTTCCTCCTCTACAAGTGTTCTTGGAGGATTTTAATCTTCTCCACACAACTTACATCTATTCTGATGAGCCTGAGTGTGTTCTGATTTTCCATCCATGAGTACAGACGATTTCCCCTGTTTTTTCCCCTGTTTTTACAGATGATTTTCCCTCTTTCTCCAAGGCACAATCTTTCTCTGTAAGGAAGTTCACTCCTGATGATCCTGTAGCATATCTCATTTTGGAGTTCCCCCTGGTGAATAGGGCAGGATGGTACTGAGTAGTTTCATGTACAAACATAACTTTTAATCTCTCTGGTGGCTACATAATTTCTTCACTCCTCTCCTCTCCTTGTTTCTTCCTTACCTCTTACTAACAAAAATTGTGCTGGGATCACTTCAAAACTCAAGGAGCTGTCCTCATCAAAAGATATTCTGAATATCTTTTTGCTTCAGTCTTGTTTGCAGATCCACTCTTATGGTGCACAAGTTACACTGGGAAGGTGGACTTAGCCCAAGAATTGTGTTTGTGTCTGGGTACTGTCTGTCATAGTGAACATTGATTTATTTAGTTAGTTATTTTTTGTAACTTGTGGGAAAAAAAGTTTCATACTTGGTTTTGATTCCTTTCCCTATTGTTTCTGAGTGTCATAATCTTCATTAAGTGTGATAGTATGAGTTACAGAACCTTTCAACACATGATGTAGAATGGTAAAATATAGCTTCCATATTCCTTCCTTTTTTTCCAAAGCACTTTAAGCAAATTGGCAGTCTAATTATTGATTTATAAAGGGAAAGGAATTAATACAGCCTCCCATACCCTTTGGCGGTAACAGTATTTAAAAGTGAACTATGCTTAAATTTCATAAAAGCCTCCTCAGCAAATCAGTAGAAGAATATTGATCTTGAAATAAGTATGTGAATTCTAATTGTGTTTTGTCTTTCCACTGGAGGACCATTACTTTATTTAGCTGGAGTTCATTCTTTACTTTTATAGTCTTGGTGTGTTGTCTATGAAAACTGCCTTTACATTTTAGTGAGGCTTGTAACCACCCAGTTTTGCTGATCTTTTCTTTTCAAAAGAGCGTATTGACATGTGAGAGCTAAAGAGAGGCTTTTAAGATCAAGTTACCATCACCAAAAGTCTCAACAACATATAACTATGGTTCCTGGTATAGAGCTGTCTGTTAAATGAGTGAGTCAGATGCCAACTACAATAATTGCTTCTTGCTGTACTTCAGATTCGCAAATCAATTTGTTCTGATTATAAACCACCATCTTAATAACATACAGTGTAATTACATATATATTTTAATCTTGGAAAACCACATACATCTGTAGGTTAATCCTGCTACTTTTACAAGCGGGTTTCGACTGGTAAAAGGCAACAGACTCAGCTACTTTGTAAGTTTTGAAATATCTGATCTGGCTATTTTTTCATTAGAAGATTTTCTGAAAGAGAGAGAGAAAAGAGGCTCTAACGATGACAAAACTCTACTGCATTCAAAGGCAAGGGAAAAGAAGGAAAAGAAGGGGAATCTGAATGTTTAACAATGTTTTTAAAATCAATAGTTTTGAAAATAAAATTTTTAAATGTATCTTTTTTTTAATTAAAAATTCAAATCAAAAGTTAGTTCAGACAATTTCTTTGAAAAGTCAAATATCTTTTGCCAGAAATCTCTGTTTCTGTCTGAATAAATTGAAGCAGCTTTACAGAATGTAACACAGGAAAGTTTCAGCATTGGTGTGATAGTTGAATGTAGAGATTTACCTTCCTTTATCTTGCCATCATTGTATGTGAAATCCAAGTGGAAGTTTCTTACTGTTTCCTACATTTATAGCTAATATAGCATTGTGCTTTGTTTTAACTGAGTTTTAGAACCTTTTAAAACCAGCTCTGCAATACAGACATTAGTAATTTTTTACCCATCTTTAGTCTAGCACTGAGTGGCCATGAGGTGCTCTCAAGAAGAACTTAAGGAAGTTTTGGTGGGGAGAAATAGTATTCTTTGGGTTTAGTTTCTTTTAATCCAGCATTAAGCTAATACCTGAGGGGCATATAAGGGAACAGCGAATGGTGATGAATTGCTGTGTGCACTCTGGGTACCCCATAAAAGGCCCCACCTGAGCCAGCGCAATTTTGTCACCCTGGAGCAATGGGTCACTTGAGTGCAGCACGGTGCTAGGTGCTGCTCCTCAGAAGTTTACTGACAGTGACTGCGTGTTGGTGTCTTCTTCCAGGGGTATGACAGGACAAGAGGACGTGGCCACAAGTTGCTCTATGGGAGGTTTAGATTACCCAGTAGGAAAAATTTCTTCACCAAAAGGTTTGTAAAGCATTGGAACAGGCTGCCCAGGGAAAGTGGTTGAGTCACCAACCCTAGAGGAATTTAAAAGATGTGTAGACATGGTGCTTAGGGGCATGGTTTAGCCTTGGACTTCGCAGTGTTAGGTTTGTGCTTGGACTCAATGATCATAGAATAGTTTGGGTTGTAAGGAACCTTCAAATGTCATCAAGCCCAACGTTCCTGCAGAAAGCAGGAACATCTTCAACTAGATCTGTTGCTCAGTGTTCTGCCCGGCCTGACTTGAATGTTTCCAAGGATGAGGCATCTACCACCTCTCCAGGCAACCTCTCCAGTGTTTCAACAACCTCATTGTAGTAAAAAGGGTCTTTTCCAGCCTAAGTCATTCCATGATTCTATGGACATGACTGACAGCTTACTCAGCCGTGTCTGCTGTGATGGGCCAGAAATTAACATTTTTAGAACTTACTGCTATCTGGATTTCATACCATGTTTGCATTTCCTAAAAACTCTGTTGAAGCATAACTTAAACAAGCTGACAACAATGAGCAATTGGGCTGAATTTCAGTTCTTGAGTTTAACGCTTAATTGATGTTTTCCTGACTAAAGACTGAATAATCTCTGTGTGCATAGTGAAGAAATACTTTCCACAAATCCAAATTATACTGGGTAATTTAGGTGCATAAAAGTTTAGCCTAATGAATAAGTTACTGCAGGGTAAAAGATTACTCAAATTACTCTCCATTTAAGTTAAGTAGGGATTTAGTAGCAGATTTAGCAACTGTTAGAATATCATTTTGTGTTGGCAATTTTGGAGAAGTTACTTCAACTGCAGTAGGAGAAATCTTTATATCATATGAAGAGAAGACATTTGTAATAAAAAGCTAACAACTCAGCATCAGTTAGTGCTGTTTCATAGCAAACATACTTGGCAAACCTCTCAATTTTAGGAGGGAGAGAATATCTGGATATTTATATTCATTGAACTGGAGGAAAACATCTTAGTTCACTACTAGAAATAACAACTAGAAAAGAATAATGTGTAGCTGACACCACTCCTGTTCCTTCTGGCGTTTGCCTTTACTTTTCTGTGCTTATCATTTCAATTGCAACTCTGAAACACAATTTGGAGACTCAGTCAAGTGCAATAAAATGAAAATGGAAGACAGGATTTTTTTCTCCTTGCTTGCCTGTCATAAATACTTCAGCTGTTTTACTTGGAATCCTCATATCATGAAAGTGAAATCTTTATGGGAAGATTTTTAATATCCAAAGTTAATATTGGGATCCTATTATGTTGAATAGCATATGAATATAAATCTTGCCTTGGAAAACCTTAAAACTTGATGAACAAATTAACAAGGGAGGGTACTGAGGCAAAATATTATCCTCATTTTAAAAAAGAACAATTGGCACATTAGGAGAAAAGTGTTTTTGCCAAAACCACACTGCAGGGCTGGATGACAAAAAAATTAATGTTCTGTTTCCTCTAGCAGCAAAGACCGCTCCCAGTGTGTTTTGTTTGCTTGCTTTTCTCCACTGCTCTTCTTCAGATTTGTATTTTTTACTCAGACTATTTGTCTGCTTACAAGTCATCAAAATAAGTTGCAGTAGCACCCACAGAAGACACATTGAGCTGTGATAAAGTAAAACCATTGTCTGAGAAACTTGGTTTGAAACATTCTTGGGCTGACACGGCCCGGAGGGCTTGAGGACTTTGTGTCGCTGTCAGTCTCAGTCCCAGTACAGTGCCTGACCACGAGCTATCATTCTTGCTTGGGAGGGATAAGAAGCTCAGAAACCTCTGCTAAATGCAGCTATTGAATGCATAAATGGGTGTCAAAAAGAGCTCGTTAATGGTAATTTTCTTACAAATGTTTGAAAAATTCCTGTTGTGTCACTCTGTAGAAACTTCCAGAGTTTACTCCTAAGAAGGAATGTTGCAGTGACCAAAAGAACCATTCCAAAAAATGGAGGAGTGGCTGGTGGATTCGGCTGTTCTTTTCTAAAAGTTACAGTGTTTGCATATTTTTTGATTTTGTCTCTTTTACAGAATCTTTCAAAACAAACCAAAACCCCCCAGGCAGGAACCCAGAAACATACAAATGGGTAGCTTCAGGATCCTGATGGGAATACTGCCAGCAAGGTAAAAAGAAATACTAAAAAAGTGCCAAACATGCAGACCTGTCATCCTTTGCCTTAATGGGCACTTACAAATGTGCTACTTGCAAGAGATGTTCTCCCACAATATGATTGTGGTTGTAAAACAAACAGCATGGTCAATAATATGATCTAATCTGATTGAAGAGGTCAGTTAGAAAATTATTACCCACTTTACAACCCATTAACATCAAACCTACATTACAGGAATGTATGTGATAGATTAAAAACTTGCTTACTTAAAGCAAGGAAGGTCTAAATAAACTCCATTACAAATGTTTTTTTATATTTGAAGCAAAAAAATTACCCCCTTGGTGACTGGAATGCAATGGGGAGAGTCAGAAGAAGTTGCTGAGTTTAGCTTTTTAATCTCTTTGCCTGAATACTATCTAGTAGGCGTTTGGGGAAGTGGAAAAGACATTTTTGGATTATTAGCTTCTGCTTTGTGATTGACACACTGAGGAGGCTGCAAGAAAGCAATTCAAGGGAAATTGAAGCTGTTGAATGGAGTTACTGGAATTAGGGAAGGAAAAAAAAATGCTTTGCTTGATACAGAGCAAATTATTTGCTGTATCAGGAAAGACCCAATGACCCTTCTAATCTTGTATCCTGCCCACAATGTTGATTTATACCAGATGCTTCAAATGAAGAAATAAAACCCCGTAATATGTTTACCTGTAATTGTATAATAGTGTGCAAGGAGGGTATGTTCCTTCTTGACACCAGCCCATGATCAGCATATGCCCGGTAGCATATATATTGAAAGCTTCTGTCTTTACTCCTAGCTGATGAAATTGCAGATGCTTATGGCAGCCATATAAATTAATGCAGGTGGATGGCTAAGCACATTGTGTGGCAAACTGCTCATGCCCATTGAATTGCCTGAATGTTAGCTACTAAATTCTAGGGCAATTTCCATAGGATGTTACACCACAAACTTATGAGGACATTCTCTTGGGCTCTGTAGTGCCCTTTACTGGTAATGGCAGAGGAAGGTGCTAACAGTCTTCTGGCTCTAGTTTCCTGAGCAATTATGCAGAATTTACATGTATCTATGTTATATACTGGATCCGTTTTTATCCAATGCAAGGTGTTATGTGATCAGCTCCTTTCTTGTTTCAACTGGCTTAGCTAAACACCAACATACCCTTAAGGTGTATTGCCTGATATTTCAGATTGCCTTAGGTTTATTTTCCTGCTTAATTTCTATATACATTGCCAGATGCAAGCTTCTGAGGAAATCTGTGGTTAAGTTTGTCTCCAAAGTTCCTGGGGAGTAAGGTGAGTTAGAAGGGAAGATCTAGGTCTGGTCCTCTTTGTTTCTAAAATCCAATCTGTCCTGGGGTGACTGCATGCATCCTCACCTGTAGTTAATATTGCACTGGTGACAGATTGGTACATTTCATGTACCAGTGCTGGGATTGTCCTGTGTAACGTGCACTTCATCACTGAGCTCATCCAGCAGCTGCCCACAGCACCACCCTGACAGATTTTGCTGGTGGTGGTACCCTTAGTACCTGCTTGTTTTCTGCCCAGCTTCTCTACAATGTCCTGGAACTTGAGAGCGGCTTGTGAACAGTGGGCCTTGCTGTAGCTGTGAGAATGCTGCATCTGTGTGCTGCCTTCAGGATGGCAAAGAGGTACTGAAGGCTAAATTGGAACAGCCCTACAGAAATGCCTGGAGTCCCCCTTCATCAGAGCTGTGAACAGACATTAGGTCATGGGGGGCAACATGCACAGAGGCATCCCTTGCTGTGCTGGTACTACAATATTTTGTGTCACCATTGGTTTCCCTGTCCCTGTCTCCAGGCTGGAAGCAGCTCTTTAGCAAATCAATTGCATCTGTGCTGTAGTGCTTCCAGACACAGATCAAGCTGCTGTACCACTGCCTTTAATGTAGGGGGGGATGGTCTATGGAGGTTTGTACTGCCAATTTGAACATTTCCAAGCTGGTCAAGTCTATGATACAGGCCTACTTGCATTTGGCACAGAGCCTGTGAAGCTCCATGCCATCATTTCTGCCTGGCATTCCTATCTGCCTGAGTTGCTCTGACTCAAAGGCATTCACAGGTGACCTGACTGCTTGCCAGGAAATTCTTATCTCTTCAGTGACTGTGGCATGTCAGGGGAATGTGCTTTTTGGCTGTCTGAGGAGGAACTGGATGTCCATCAGGACCAGACTTAAGAGTGGCACAAGGTTTGTGAGCTGGATCATATTTGCTTGCCATATCCATCACAACATCTGTGAGAAAAAGAACAGGAGGCAGGGTGATCCACACTGTGCAGCTGCAAGAATTGTAAAGTCAATTCCATGCAGGAAGCCCCAGATGAGTCGTCTATATACAATGCATTACTGTGTACTTGCTGCTTCAGTGATGTGGTTTCCAAGCTGTTTTTTTCTTTTGTCTTTCCGTTTTATTATTTTTTTCAGGTGATAAGAGGGAGGAAGAAAAGCTTTTATCATGTTTCTGTTAGTGCTTCTTCAGAAGCACTGTATTCCTCACCACCTCCATGCTCTGTCCAGATGCCTGTCTGGCTGTGGCAGGCAGAACCATAAACCCTGCATAATATGCTATGTTCTCTTCCCATGAGTTTCCCTTTTGTACTCTTTGTTCCTTCATCTCTCTCCAGGGATGAAATCATTTATACCAAGAGATATAGCTATAAACGAGACATTTTTCTGCAAGCTGAGGTAAGAACAAGGGTGCAAAGCTGTAGTACTATCAGTAAAAGTAAACACAGAGAAGCAGCAAAACTAGTTGTTAGCCATTAAATGAGTATGGTTTTATTTACTGTAAAGTCAAACATTTAAAAAAAAGTGAGTAACTACTGACAGTTTTTAGCAAAGGCAAATAGGAATGCAGCCAGTGCAGTATGTGGGATTTTATTTTAAAATTACTTTTATTTTATCTTAATTGGTTTTAATTATTTTTGGTTCATGTTCTTTTTAATCAACTTGAAGTTCTGAAAAGGAGAGTGGGATTCAATATGACTGAATTGCTTCATCATGTCTTATGAATGATGTTGCTCATCTGTAAGTGCAATGTGAGTAGAAATGAGCTGAAATGGTAAAGAGGAATGTTGGTACAGGAGTGAATAAAAGTTTTTATATTACTTGTCCTATTTAAATTTTATGCTGTTCGAAGGAGATGTGAATTAAGTTTTGCTGAGAGTATTTAACAGACTATTTTTGTTGGATTAATATTGATTTTGTAAAGTTCATTTTATGTAATTGCCTTGACCTTTACTTGGGGGGACTGGAGTCAGTCTCATACTCTTTTCTGAAAATTCAAATTATCTCGATTTTAGTGTGACGTAAAGAGGTAAAACAAACATCTCAAAGATAATTGTTAGTAAAAAAGTACATTCCTATCCATCTCTGGTTAGTTCTTAGATTGCTTTATGCTGTGGGGATGATTCAGCACTATCAAGATAATCTCTGTATGTTGATCTATAATGGTGAAGTTAAAACGAAGCAAAATGTGAGTCAAGAGGATTTAGAAAAGATTTATTATGGTGTCTCATGAACCTGGAAAAATAACATATTCTCTTAAAGTATTCATTTCACTTTTTCTTTGCGCTTTGGTGAGGTCTGCCATGAGGGAAAAGCAAGTTTTACTGAGAAATCCATTACTCAACTGGTACAGTGAAAACACACATTAAACATGTAGGTCTAGGCAATATTTTTCCTTGTATATCAGGACTGTGATTTTGCATCTCTTCCTTTAAGTCAAACCAATTTTGCTATAAGGTTTCTTTGGGCACAGCTGTCTTACCATTCTAGAGTCCAAAACTGGGGGATTTTGATTTAGTAGGCAGGCTTGCCGAGAGAATATGTCCCTTTGCATTTCAGTAAACTGTGGCTTTGGTTTTTGTTTTTGCAGTAATTAAAACTTTTTCTTTACATTGCGGCTGAGACATTGCTACTTACTAGAGGGCCTCTAATGCTGATATTTTAAAGGAATGGAAAAGTTTAACCACACACGTAGATTTTATTAAAATCCTGGCATCTTGCTAAGTATTCTTTTAGGCAAATTCATAATCAACATTTTCCTTTGTGAATTGTTGTATGTTCAGTGGACGGTGGGCAGGATTTACCAGCAGCATAGCAGGTCTGTGAAAACCCAGACATTTAGTGTGGTGAATGTTGTAACAACAAACTATTAGCACTTTGCTGCTTCCAGCAAGAACAGCTCACTAATTCAGTTTAGTAAAATATGATGATATTTTAGTGCCAATAATCAGATCTGGAGACTTTCAAAAACAACAGTTATGGTTCTGCTGCCCCATGGCAAAGGCTTTAGGCATTGAAACTGTTTTGGGAAACAAATATATATCTAGTATTGCTAATGTTAGTGATTCATGTATTGACTGAATAATTTATTTCGTTTGCTGTTTTGCACAGTTTCTATTATTCAGACAAGACAAAGCAGATCTTTTTATGAAAAGGAAATGAAAGAACATAACTAGGGTAAGATGTAAACCACAGAGGTTCTGACATAAACAGGAGGCAAATGGCCTTGTAGCAGTTGTGCGTAAATGAGTAGGTTGTAGTAAGTTGTAGCTGAGAGCATACTTTTGGCTAGGATTGTCATCAGACACCTCTGGTACTTACCAAGGGGAAAGGTAATGGCTAAAGCAGTCGAGCAATATATCAGATTGTACCTGCACAAACCTGGCAGGAAGTCTCAAAAATTCAGCTTTCCTAGGTGTTCCTCAAAAAGCAACTGGAGACTGTTTTGAGGGAGAGTGAGTTGATGCTGAGACATAGATATGTCCCACCCCAGTTTCACTAGAGCAATGCCATGAAGCCAGCTATGACTGTGCATGCAAGAAGACAGCATGCATTTTTCATTTGTGAGGAAGCGACAGTTAGGCACATGTCTAGAGGATGGTGTCTTGAGTCAGTGATAAGGTAAAAAATGTACAGTCAGGTTCAAAACCTCCTAATTAGTTCCAAGTAAGATTACAAAGGGCCTAATTAGTAGCTACATTCACTGTGTCCAAGGAACATAGAAAAAGTGTTATGGCAAGTGTGCTCTGCAAGGAGATGGGAAAGAGGAGAGTAACCCAGGCTGAACCATCCTTCTTGCCTTACCTTCTGCCCTGTGTGGTGTTATTCTCTGAAACATCTATGTGAAAAGGTACCATGTATGAACTGGAGTTTCAAGGAAACACACACATATCTCATGCCTCAATTAATTTGTGTTGAGAATCTGTGTCTGCTGAGCAAAATTCAGCCTTTGTAGGGATCTCATATAAGGAAGTCTTGGACTGGACTTTATCGTGTTTCACATGTCCCAGTTGTTTCAGCTGTGGAAGACAGGGATGCCAAAAACTTGCAAAGACCAACCAATTTACCTTTTTTTTCCCCTCACTGCAGTGCATTACTGTGCTCACAGGTAAGAGGAGTGAGTGGTAGGTTTAGGAAAAAACATCAGTGTCCGTGATACTGCTGCATCTCATACAGGTAAAGTACACACAATATGCATAGGTCACACCTAACTAACTAACTTAGGTTACTGGTTTCTGGAACAGAATTCTCACAAAAGCCATGTTTAGGCTTTGTTGAATTACAGTTATAGTTCTAACAGACTAAATTTATTTATAGGTAATGTGTTTTGTAGTGAAAATGTACATCAGTATTGGAGGCAAAACGAATTACTGTATGAGTACTCTGAGTTATACCTTTTGTTAGATAATTCAGTTAAATTTACTGATATTTAAAATATTGAAGGTCTTTTGAGGTAGAACATATATTCTTATGTATGTTTTTGAAACTGGATTGCAGAAGCAAAAAATGAGCAAGCATGTACAGATGCCTCCTTCATAAATCTACAGACAGGTGTAACTCACCAGGAGATAAACCCAGCTCTTCCCATCTAAGCTTTGATACTCAGTTTGGAAAGATGTATAACTAGATGCTGCTAAAGAAAATCAAAGTGTTGTCTGGCATGATTATGAATTTCCAAAGGGGTAGGTAGCATACAGCAGAGTTCCAGTGCTTGCTTCTAATATTCACATGCTATTAATGTTATTTAGAACACTAACCAAATTAGGCTTGCCTTGGAAAATTAAACGTGCACATTTTTCCAGGGATTGAGGACTTCCATGGGTGGAATCCACTGGCACAATAGACATTTGGGGTGTATGGCCTCTGTAGACTTGGCATACTAATTTCCTCTCTTGTAGAGTTTGCTGTATGATACTTGAGTAAGCAGAGGTTCATGCCCTACGAATTCAGGCGGGCTCCATTTCCCTACTGATTCTGTTTCTGTGGTCATCCGTACTGTTAGCGTGTCCTGGAAAAGACCTGCTCCTCTGAGTAAGCTGCCAGCTGGCCAGTAGCTGACACATAGGCATTAGCTGCCACTGGGGAAAATCAGGGTGAAATTTGTCATTTAGAATATTTTGGTATAAAGGAGTTCTGAACCCCCTTGGTGAATGGTTGTATGTTTAGATACAGAAGTGTTATTCTACCGGTTCAGTGCTAAAGGGCCAGTGTTCTAATGTAGGCTTAAAAGAAAGTCAGACCTCTGAAAATAAATTGTATTAAGGAGAGCTAGTGAAACCCTAGTTAGTGAAAAGGAAAGTACATAAATGAGGTAAGCATGCCAAATATTGTGTTAAATATTATAGCACTGATATGGTACAAGACCTTTTACATATAGTCTTCTCATGTTCCTGAATTTGGTTAAAAAGAAGCTTGATGAACCAGAAAAAACACGTTTCACATTTAGTCCTTTCCTCCTGAGCACATTCTCAACAGGACACTGTTGCGTATCAAGTTCCCAAAAGAAATGCTAGTGTAATGACACCCCAACACATTGTAACAGAAATTTCTTAATGCAATGGGAGTTAGTCATCTGATGCTGTGATTTATCTGGATTACTCATTTCCTTATTTTGAAAAATGTATGTATTACAGAATCAATGCCTTGAGCCATGCTTGTTGATAGTGTTGTTTTTAATGCTCATGTTACTACTCAGATGTGCTTTCTTTGGGGGAAGAAACAAATATGTAGAATGATTCTGTTTTCACAGTATATGTAACTGACAGACCTTTGAGACGGTATTTTACAGCTTTTCAGAATACTTTATATGTTAAATCCAGATACATCCATAATGTATGAGCTCTATACTCTCCATATATCTGTAACTGGTATTTCTGCATAGTTACAGTTAATAGAAGTCCACAGAAGAAGCCAACTTCAGCTTGTACAAGAAAGTGATCTGCTACAGTACAGAATATCAGTGCATTTTAGACACATAATTACATTAAAGGATTCTTATTTATCAGTAGACTAACGGGGAGTCCATAAAAACTTAGGCAAGTGGAAATAGTATTTTGAACATTCTTCTGAAGTTAACTAGTAATAGAGAAAGTGTAGAGCTGTAGTAAAGATCTTTGTTGAACTGGAGGCTTTTCCTGAAGAAGTTTCTTTCCTCTTCGTTATCTGATGAGAGTAGGAAATTTAAGCTATCATCTGAATGATCTGCAGGGAGGAGAACCCTAAGGGTGTTCAAACCTTATAAAGGGAATTTTCTCCCTCTGTTGTTTTTTGGGTGTTTTTTGTTTGTTTTTGTTTGTTTTGTGTTGTTCTGTTTCATTTAAAATTAGACTATACTGAGGTCACATGGATAAAGGAGTATTTCTCCACTTACCTTTGACTGAACAAGATAAGATGAAACCTACATATAGTTGAGACTACAGTAGGCTGCATATCATCCCTCTACCTTGGATCCTATGCTGCAGAGATTTATGTAAGGGCCATATGCAAGAGGAATCCAACTGGTGCTGACAGCAGGTCACCTGCTCCCCTGGCCTGCAGGACACTGTTTGAAAAGTCCTGGTAAATGGATGATTCAGATCAGATGTCAGCTTCTCACAGATCACATGCAGAGAAACTGAAGCTGCCTGCACATATTTTGGCTTATCAATTGTGTCTAAAATATCTGGTATCTTGTACCAGAACGACATTATGTGCAAAAGATTATGGCATTTTAATTTATTTTGTACTGAAACACTGGTGTGTCTTTTCACATAGAAACTTCATTTAATGTTTCAGGTAAAATCTGAAGGGGATTTTCTGATATACAAACATGCATGGATACAATAAAAGAATAGGGGAAGTCTGGGTTATTTGCTATAAGTAATACTTCTTGACTAGTCCAATAACCTTAACATTATTACTCTGTTTTTTATGCACATGGATTCTTCTGTACGAAGAAGAACTCGAAAGCAGAATGCTCTGAAAGATCATCCTCATCCATCTTTGTCCCCTTTATGCTTGCACAACAAAAGTGTAAGAGTGCGTTAGGAATAAATGGCAGTAATGTACTGATGGGAATACTTTCAAAGTGGACAACACGCCCTGGATGAAGCCCAACACTTAAGGGTATGAGGCCTATGATTAATTCTTAGATTCTCATATGTAACATTGTATGCACTTTAAAGTCTAGAAAGCTAGTTGGGAAATGATGGTAGCTCTTATGCAATAAAGATTTATCAAGAGGTGTGTATTTGCAGGTAGGGAAGTGACAAGCACCAGGATCTATTGAGGTTTGAATAATTTCCAGGCATTTGAGGGGAGCTGCTCAGAAAGCCTTTCTCCCTGATGCACTTTCTGTGAAGTTTTGGGAACACAGGAACAAAGCTGGGCCAAAAAAAGTAGCTTTATCCTTTTTGCTTTGCTGGGGATCTTCTTCCAGATTCTGTGAGCTGTTTTTATTTCCTATCACCCCCCATGGTTTTTTTCTTTCTTTTTTCTTTCTTTTCCTCTGAGAAGTGCCGTCTGGTTTCCAGTGTTTGTTTCTTCTTCTAAGGAGACAATATTTTGGGATAGGAAGTATCTTTTGTCTCTGATTTCTGTGAGGCACTGGTTTACTGTTTAGACATGCAGTTTGTGAAAAACTTTCTAGAAATTTGTGTTCATCTGTAGACATGCTGCTAGCTACCAACATCCTTTGCTTTTTACTATTGCCATTTCCAATGCTGACAATTTGTCTTCAAAAGATAAGTAGGATTTTTTAAAGAAAATGAAATGACTGACCCTACCAGTATTTGATAATTGATGGCTGTATTTTTAGATATTCTATGTAGTTATTCATATGCTAGCTGTGGTATTCATTACCCTTTTGAATCCCAGGCTACTATTCATAGCAAAGGCAAGAATCTGCACAAGAAAACCTAGATTTGATTAATATCCTTAATTACTTTGCACTGGACCAAAGGGTAATATTTCTTACTGCCTCCTGTTAATAATCAGTAATGTCTCAAAGCACTTGGATCAATAACCTATATTTTTTTTCCTTGGGAACTGTACTTATTGTATTAGTAGGAAACTATTCAGATGAAGAAGCCTATGAATGTTAACTAAAATTCTTCAGAAATTTATTATTGATTTTCTAAAAGTTTGTCAAATTGGAGACATTCAAACAGCTCAGCAGTTGGAGTTTTTTTAACAGAATATTTCGTAGAGGGTATCAGCCAGCTCTGCAGAGTGCGGGGACATTAAGCAGGGTAGTGTTTTACATGGACATGTGCTCGTCTCTTGACTGCCTGCTAAGGCACAAACCAGTTCCCACTTTGTGCTAGAGCAGCTCTTTGCTAAAATGACTGTGGTCTCTCAGGAACACATTTATATATTACTTTAGGTACAGCACTGTGTCAACAGCTCTCCTGGCTGGGGCAGTGGGATCTTAGCCTGTATGCTGTACCCACATACAGACATGATTTAAACTAGCTGTCCTTTGGCTTCAGTTGTAAATTCCAGGTTAACTGTGTGGTTGTCAGCAGTCTTCTCCATATGCTAGGTGATTGTTTGCACTGCCAGTGGCTCACTGCACTGGGCCTCCTCCTGTTGCTCACTCATTCTCTGAGTTGTGTCATTATAGCCTCTACACACACTGCTGAGCAATTTATTGATATGACATGTCCTTAATTTCTTTGGCAGCCTCACAGGGCCAAGATGACAGTGTGAGAGGATCAAGCTCTATAGGTTTCCATTCGTCCCCATAACTTTGAGTACTGTGCTGTGTGCCTGCGTAAGCTTGAAACTGTCCTAACATGGAATTGTTTAACTATGCCCTCAATTCATACCTGTAACCCGGACCTAACTGCAGCCATAATATCTTATTATCTTAAGAGTGATCATCAGGAGGGTGGGGACAGACACTTTTCAGTGGAGACCAGCAACATGCTAAGGGGCAACGGGCATGAACTGATACATGGGAAATTCTATCCGAATATAAGGAATATAAGCCTTCTTTACTTTGGGAGTGACTGGAACAGGCTGCCCAGAGAGGCTCTTAAGTGTCCTTCTCTGGAGATATTAAAAATCTGCCTGGATGTAATCCTGTGCAACCTGCTCTAGGTGATCCTGCTTTAGCAGGGGCCTTGGACTAGATGACCTCCAGAGGTTCTTTCCAACCCAACCATTCTGTGATAATACTGACAACTGACAGTCTGCTCTTTGCTCCCTGTAGTGTTAAATCATAAAGGCAAAACTTTGCATTGCTGTTAGTTTTGTGGGAGGAAGAGAAGTCCCTGAAGTGAAAGTGATAGGATGTGGATAACAGATTTTAATTGCTTCTTTCTCAGACTGTCTGTAGCCTGGCTAAAACAGATTTTCCTGCTGATTTGCATGAAAGAAGACAATGTTTTAAATATTGATGTGTATGTGAAGGCATTATAAAGTACCCAGATGGATGTCTTCAACTGTACTTTTCTGATAATGTGTGTTGTGTTTCTTCTAATTGGCAGCCACTGCTTTCCAGTCCAGCACATCATCCCTCCTGACCATTGCTGTTCCCTAGGTAGTGTGGCTGCCTGATGTTCTTCCTGTTGGCAGCTGAATAGTTCAGGTATGTCACTAGCATAAAATCAGAAAGAACAGGATTTTTTTTCTTGTTTTTGTTTTATTCAGTCTTTGGTTGATGAACTATTTCACTTGAGCCAGGACATAAGTACTTTGTTTTTAAATTACAGAGATACCCAGCAATTCAGTTTTTCAAGTTCACTGAAGCAAAATGAATCATCAAAATGTTTGGAGTTTATTTAAGTTTTACAGGTTGGGGTTTTTAAAAGGATTTTCAACTAGAAAATATACATTTTTAATTTTTTTTTTTTTTAATTTGGGTTCATTACCTTGTTTGTCAGCCCTGGACTGTTTTGTGTAAACACATTATCCACACTTCCTCCTCTCAAATTACCCAGCTCTAACCATGTATTTCAGCAAGACAGCCATCCCAAGGCTTTTTGATGTAAAGACATTTTAAACAAGTTCAAAGGGTTAACAGGCAGGACAAGAGAGAGGCTATTTCTGTATCTGAGACTTCAGTGGGAATGATTTACTGTGAATAGAAGATTATATCTCAAAAGTAATCTTTTTATCTGTCTCTGCCTGCAGAAAAATTTATGACGACGTAAGGATATCTATAATGGCACAATTTACATGGCACCTTTTGGCTGATGAGAAATGGCAGTCTCAAAACGACTCAAGAGATTAGGAGCTTTAGCCTTCTTTCCAAAAATAATGTACTCACAGTATTGTTGACAATTTTTTCTGGTTTAATAATTTCACCAAGGCATTTATTACACGTGTGTCAGAACCCAAAATAATAATGCAAATTGAAGCCTTATCAACCAGCTGGTTAAATTTTCACGCTCTTTTGCTGTAGCTTTTTTGGCCTTTGGAGTAAATTTGACAGCTTCATGTGTTGCTGCTTAACACAGCTTGAAGATGTGCTACGGGATTCTATGCTGTTTGGTATAACTGGCAAAACTAAGGGCAAAAGCGCAGAAGCAAAATTTCAAAAGTATCAGTGGTACTTTGAGACTTAAATACTACTGATGTTTCACTCAGACTTTAGGTTCTAAGCACCCAGGTTTTCTGAGTCAGTGGTACTTGAACTTGTAGGACACTTGAATGCTCAGTATTAGTTCCCTCCTTTGCTCTGAATTCAGCTCAAGTATGTCAGATGTGAGAACCTAAGACAGGACCCCATGCAGAGTAAGTGCAGTTAAGAGGGTTTGAAAAGCAAACTTTTGGGAAAAATGGATACTATCCTTCAGATACTGTTGGAAAGGTTTCTGAGGTATCAACTGAGAAATTTTTGATGAAAATAAATGAGGGCGCTTTGGAGTTGTTGGTGGCCTGGTATTAGGACACTTGTGGAGAAATGGGAGCCCTCAGCTCAATCAGATGCTCTTACTTGAGGCAAGCAGCCCAGCACAGCTTTCCTGCTGTTGTGGGGGAAGATTTTCATCACAAAACACTTAGTTTGGGGTCTGTCTCTGTAACAGATTGGTTTTGGTCTGTTTTGTTTTTCTTGTTTGCGAATGGGAGGACAAGAAAAAGTCCTTGGCCTTTTATAGTAGTGGGATTTTTATTTATTTATTTATAGATCCATAAATACCAGCATTTTTTCCTCCTATTCTCCTCCTGGTACAAAGGAATATGTTGGGGTTCCCAGTGAAAGGCCTGTTGTACTTTAAGGGTAAAGAGATGAAAGATTAAGTCATGTCCATCTACCCCCCACAGAGCAGAGCCAAACTCTTTTGTATCCAGGGTTTCATAAAAACACTTATAATGTCTTTATACTTTGTATTTTAACATCACTTTTCTTTGAGTTGCATTGCTGTGACTGCAGTAATGCCATTGAACAATTCTGTGTGTGTCCTCAGGTGATATATCCTTCAGAAAGGCAGTGGTAAAGATCAGTTATTATATCCTGTGTGACCTTTTGGTTTATCATTTCAAATGACCTGCAGCAGCCTCTGCCTAAGGAGTGCAGTTGCTTTGTGGCACAGTGGTTCCAAATGTCAGTGTCTGTTTTCATTCTGCACATATTTTGCATGTAGTTGTTTGTTATCTTAAGTGGAGATGGGGAAGTCTGATGAAGTACCTCAAAGGGATTGGATTTTAGGTGAGACTAACTAATGAAATAAATTGTGTGGTGTTAATTGCTGTGTAACACTGTATATAATCACTTTGAAAGTGACTACAGGCCTTATCAAGGATAGTATAGCAAAAATCACCCAGATTAATGAAAAATGAATGGGACTAGCACAGCAGTGATGGAACCAGGACAGGCTTCATGATGCAGAAACCCAAAACCACACGAATTTTTCTGCCCTAATCAACTATTATGACAGGTAGAGCCCAAAGTCATGGAATAAATGACTCACAGGAATGGTGCATAGCCTCAGGGAATGACACCTATATACATACGTGTGTGTGTACATCAAAGGACCAAGAAGAACAATGGTAGTTAACCAGGATGTAATGCAAAATGTGGATCCTAGGTATGGCTTAAATTGTATGAAATAAAGGGTGGACACTGTCCTGGTTTTGTCTGAGGATAGGATTAATTTTCGTTCTCATAACTGGTACAGTGCTGTGTTTTGAATTAACTCTGAGAATAATGTTGATGATACACTGTTTTAGTAGAGGCTTAGCAGTGTTTAAGTTGGACTTTCCAGTTTCCCCTGCTCTGCCAGTGAGGAGGTGTGCAGGAAGCAGGGAGGGAGTAAAGCTACAACAGCTGTCCTGAAAAGTACAAAGGGATATTCCACACCACAGAGCATCATGCCTGATATGCAAACCAGGGGAGTTGGCCTGGAGGTGCCAATCAGAACTTGGGAAAGAACGGGGTATCAGCTGGTGCTGGCCCACTGTATTGCGCATCACTTATCTTTCCGGGGTTTTATTTCTCTCTGTCTCTCCTTTTAATTGCATTTATTATTATTATTATTACATTTGACTTTATTTCAATTGTTCAACTATTCTTAGCTCATGGGTTTTACCTTTTTCCAGTTCTACTCCCCGTTCCTCTGGCGGGGAAAGGGGGAGTGAGCGAGACGCTACATGGTGCTTATTTGCCAACTGGGGTTAAACCACAATAACTTAAAATGTGGAAATATTTATGCTGGGTATTTTGGGTCTTCTTAATTGGTAATTAGCTAAAATCCTTTCATAATCACGAATGAGACTTGCATTCTTTTTTGGTAGGGAAAATGCTGCAAACTTTAAAAGACTCTGGGGTTTTAATTTCTTTGCAGAAAAACCCTCAGAGTAGGTGAAAAGACTCTGCAGCGCTCAGGGAAGGTCATTAAAGTTTTCAATTTAAATTGATTACAAGGAAATGATACGCCAGAGGAAAAAAACAATAGATGAAAAGAAGTGTCCTGGATGGCAACAGAAGATGAATGCTCTGTGTTTTCCCCACCTCAGATTGTTCATGACAAAGTATGATTGTCTAATATCTCAAGATGAGGAGGGCTAATACAAGGCCATAAATCACAGTGAACAGCTTTTCAAATAATAAAGCAGTCTGCCTTCTTGCTAATAGGCCCCAAAGTAGGACCCTGAAATGCTGAAAAGAAGGTTAGCACTCAACTCCCTGTGGGTGACAATGACTTTTGCATAGCCTGTATTCACACATTGTCTGGGGACTCAGATGAGAACTCAACATATTGCGAATACAGCAGATTTGTAGCCTGCTTGTTATTTACTTACACGTGAAGATAAATAAGAAAATTACAGAAGATGTGATGTTTGTGTATGGTTTAGCTAACATCCATTATTTAGACTCATATAACCTAAGCTGTATAAGTATAGAGCTGGGAATATTGTGTGTTGTGTGGTTAGATTTCTATGCTTGCACAGAAAATTTTAAAACTGAAGCTGATGCTCATGCATGAGACATGGTTATTGTACCTCTCTCTCTTCTGAGTCTTCCTTTGCTCAGCCTTACTGACTGAGAAAATGTGCTTTTTCATATGAGGCTTGTATGGCATAAGACCATGTATAAGCTGAAACAAAATACTCATTTAAGTCTTTCTTCCCATAGATAAAAGTTGAAAGAATTCAGACTGAGAACAGCAGATCAAAAAGTGTGAGATAAATATATTCATAACTTATGAGCATTTTGAACTGCATAACTAGGAAGGAGATTAAGCTGTCTTATTCTCTCTAAAAGAATTACCTCAATGGTGGGAGAAAATTAATAGCCTTGTTTTAAGGAAAATCAAATATCTCACGAAATGACAATGTGCAAGGATTTATGCACATCCAACACATTAATAGTTTCACTGATGGAAAGAAAGAGGAGGTCCAAATATCAGATATTTGTTTTGTAATTAATTTGTTGTTGTTGTTGATTTCCATATAAATATCTAGTTAATAGGAAGCATCTTTGCTTTCTTTCAATTAGAATAGAAAATTGAGAAGCAAAATGTTTCCTTCTATACAGCCTTATTTGTATGTCTTTGTTTGCATTGGAACTTGGAGTTTGTGCAAAACTGGCAAAATATATGATTAATTTTTTTCAAACAGATTAAAAACACTGAAATATAGCAAGCGTCATTTACTTGGGTTTTTTTAGTCATTGTATTTCTGAAGTTAAGAATTTGGTTCAATAAAAGTTATCATTCTCCAAGAATCAATAAAAAATACTAAATGTTCACAGCTAAATAATACCAAGCAGAGGAGACAATTTACAGAAATCTGAAATTTTAGTACATCCTCACTGCAAGATTGAAAAGATGAAATATATTACTACAAACAAAACTAAAATGGAACTGAAACACAGTGTCTTGGTGAATGTTGAACTTTACAGCAGTGATGTCAGTTAAGATACAAAACCTCTGAAATCTATCATGTAATGAGCGGAAAAATGTTTGATTCATGCTAGTTGTTATCTTAGCAACTAACTATATTTGATTCGTGTTAATTGGAATAATTTGGTGGACTCCTCAGTGGGACAAGGGAACCACTTAATTCTCTCTTGAGCCCTGCTCCTATTTAAGTGCTTGGCTTTTAGTACTTTTGTTTCATCTAAAATAGATGGAATCTTTCCATCATATTTGAGATCTGAGATGAAAAAACACAGTACTGAGAATTATTATTACTGAAAGATGCTAAAATATTACAAGAATAGATGAGCCTCTGTGTACCTCTTCAAAACTCCTCACACTATCTTACTTCCTCTTGAAGACTTATTAATTTTTTCTACATATATGTCTTAAATATAACAAAACAAAAACCACTTATAATGTTATAATTACAATAATTTAAATAAAGAGCACTGGGTTTTAGCAGAGAAGGGAAGCGAGAACTTAAGGGACCAGAGCTCTAAAGTCGTATTTCTTTTACACAGATTCTAAAACATGAGAAAAAGGAAATGTGTGCATAACTTTTAAACTTTCTCTTGATTACCTTTTGTTATAGAAGAAGTAAAACATAAATTTTGTCATTATATAGCTTTTCTGTTGCTTCAAAAACAATTTTTCTTCACTTTACAACTTTAGAAACAGTGTCAGCCTTTGGTCCCTCTTTCATGTCGAGAACATGGAAACTAACTGTAAAAACCCAAAACATTTCTCAAGATAAATCTAGAACAATCTCGCATAAAGTGAAACTAAGTTCAAATTAAGAACTTTACACTCAAACTAGTTCAAATAATTAAATGAATCAATTGAGCTAAAACGTTTGTTTCTCAGAGAAAGCAGCTTTAAGCTTTATAACTGTCTTATTAACCAGAAAATCCCTATTGATTGTCTTGATCGACAGTGATCCTGAATTGTTTAAGAGGAAGTTCCATGTGTAGCTCATACAACATCAAAGAGAAAAGTGTCTTTGTATGACATTTAAGTATCTCTGTCTTACCCTTGTCCTACAAGACAGAATCCTTTTCCTGTAAGAGGTACACAAGGGGACTAAGAAAAATTGTCATTGATTCACTGCAGGTTAATCCTCCTACAAAGGAAGATTTATTTAGGTGCAGTTGCTTCTTTAATGTTATTCTTTCAGTTGTTAAGTTTTAAAATTATTCTCTGGTAGAGAAGTCCCTATCTATCTTAAATGCAGGTTGTTGTGTAAAATTAGTCCTCTTACAACTAACACATTTACCAGGGTGCAGATTATCTTTCTGGAACAAGTCCTGTGCTCTACATGGACCAAAATACTCTCAATATTGTCAGGCGCATATAAGCTAAAATAGTATGAACCTCAAACTCACACCTTCAAACCACTTTTGGTTTAGTGCATGGAGTGAATCCCTCTTTCAACTATCAAATTAACTTCCAAATCTTAGATTTTACTGACTATTTGAGTTTATAAAAATTTGAAAAAGTTTCAAACTACAGAGGGGCAATTTAGAATGGAGTTTTCTGTAAGTCACCAGCAGAGATAGTCTGTGGGACAATTGTGTGAAAAATAACTGGTTTCAGATATTTCCCAGTATAAAATGCATTTAAATTCATGCACTACCTATGAAATTTATGGTAGGGTAGAAGAATAGGAGGATGAGCTAGCTTTCACAGAAGCAGCTCCACTGAGTGCATGTATAAAACAAATATTGCTTAGACAAAAAAATACTTTGTATTCTAATCATGTTCATATTTCCTGTTGTCAGTTGTACAAAAGCAGTGCATCAAACATCCAAATGAGTTGAGATGTGTTTTGCTGATTACTGGAGCAGATGGTACATCTCAATTAGGGAAAAATATTTTCTGTTGGCTTATTATACTTTTAAATTAAATTCAATTTGAGTGGAAGATCAAACATAACAAAACAAAGGATTTTCTCTAGTTCTTTTATGATCAGGCTGGGTATTGCACAAAATAGTAATGTATTACTATTAAGTAGTAACATGAATGGCAAACAAGGCTACTTGTTCTATTTAATTCTTTCCCACCAAATTATCAATATGATGATGTAACCAAATAGGTTAAGAGCTGGAACTTGGCAAGTGAAATTAATTTAGTTTGATTTGCACAGAAGTTACCCAGGTTGTGAAGGGGCGATGGAAAATACTTTAATTGTGCAGGAGAAGCAGCAGGTTGCAGGTGACAGTATCAACCGCTGCCTTGCATGGAGGGCAGCTGGTTGTAGAACAGATTATCTGACTGTGAGCATTACAAGATCTGATTTATCTTGCCTCTAATTTTTAGAAAAGAACTTGCTGTTAGAGTAAAACTTCTTAGGTCATTTACAAGATGTGCCAGGCACACTATCATGAAGAGAACAGTAGTAAAATATGAAAATATTAACTTCTCATATTTGCTTATTCTGCAAAAGAAATAGTACAAGAACCACAAAACTGAACTGAGGAGGTACACTTCTGTTTCATTTGATCCAAAACTGCCGTCATGTAGCGTATAGTTTTCCCTAAATTACATTAAAAACTTTAGATATGATAATGCAAAGTGAAGTAGTATTTCATTATAAACTACAGTCTGGCTGAGAAAACAGAATACTAGGAATTCACTTGGCTAAGTCCTGTCAGGAAAGTAATTACAGGATATAATGTTAACTGCTACAATTAACACTGATTATACATCAATGACTTGGATTGCCTTAGAATTATAAGGAAATGGATTAAATAATTTTTGATTTCACA
The DNA here is from genome assembly GCA_013397795.1 of Orthonyx spaldingii. Lineage (NCBI taxonomy): Eukaryota > Metazoa > Chordata > Aves > Passeriformes > Orthonychidae > Orthonyx > Orthonyx spaldingii. The sequence goes on along the minus strand of VZTJ01002722.1, from coordinate 366,279 downwards.
GATCCTATTGAAGAAGTAGAAATACAAAAATATTTGTGTTACTAGTGCCACGATGTTTACTCAGAGAAACACGTACTTTTGTTACAATCCTTTCACTTGAAATAGACCCCTAATTACTAAAATTGTAACATTACTGTTTCTCTTTCTCTGCTTGGAAGGCTATTCTGGTGTCTTCTGCATAAAAAAGCAAAGGAGTTGGAGGGATTCTGAAGGAAATGGGTCATATTTATTCCTGATGCAAACCAGCCTCTTTGTCAATGGATAATGAATTATATAAAGAATGAGTTTTGCCTTACATTGAAAGAGATGCTGACCTTCTTTCAAAAAACCACAAATGGGCAAAAGTGGTTTTCTTAGTCATTTTCTACCTGAATGGTAAGTGTTTATTATGATAATTCATTTATCATTCTAAATATTTAATTGTAAGATAGTCCTTGATGGTTTATACTTCCTGTTGATATCAGGTCAGAGCATTTCTGCAGGGTTCGTTTGAAACAGGCAGTTCTGCTTTTGTCTAAACTATTTTCATTGTCTTCTGTTTTAGAGGGGGTTTTTTTGTATCACAGTATTTTCAACTATCAGGAATATTGCCTAGAATAACTATAAACGATTATTGATCTCAACTAAATTTGAGAACATAACATGGCTTCCTACAAAGCCTTCAGGTCAACCATGAAAATGGCATATTATTCTCTGCCTATTGTCCCTGGCTGTGAAAAATTATACTCTAAACACTTCAGATGTTTGCAACTTTAATTATTATTTTATTTGTTCAAAATTATTAAATACTTGAATATGGTTGAAACTGAGACCATGGAATATTTTTCTTTGGTTCACTCACCTGAAATTCCTTTGAAGTTCTTTTCAAAATAGCAAACTATCCCACTCTATTTAGTAGAAATGCTTGAATTGTATCTGCAAGTACTTTGCAGTTGTGAGAACTGACTTTGGGGTCACTGGATGTAGTCATGGCAAACGGACTGTATTATTCAGAAGGTTTACTGCAAAATATGGGTATTTTGATGACAGTTAAAGGCTTTACTTAGTTTTTGCTAATATCCGTGCATTAGTTGGTAGGCAAGAAGCACAAGGTTCACACTGTGTAACCAGCCAGCCTAGCACTCATGACTGGGAAACATTCTTGGCACTTCAGGTAGAGAAGTCAGTGCTTGAATGAGCTGGTGAAACTAAATTATTTCTGCACTAGAGCTAAACTTTCTGGGTCAAGTTCAAAGAATGTTAGTATATCTAAATGACTTCTTGTTTCTTGGAAAAGGAACACAATTTTTCAGAGTTGCCTGACTTTGACTGTTTATTATCAGGCTGTTCTGGTCACTCGGACAGATATTTTCTTTGTTTAATATTAAAGGCAATGAATGCTGGCTACAATGAAAGTAAATTAATTTCTGTCTTAGGGTATAAAATAATTAGAAGGTTAAATGTAGTGAGCTTTTGCCTCTGTAGAAATGGTTGCATTGACAAGCACGCTTAAGTTCTGGAAAAAGTGGAAAAAGACTTATAAAAGTCAGTACTGGTCAGGACAGCAGCCAGAGCTTTTTCTCTCAATCATTTTTTTGACAATTTAGGGCAGTATCAGTGGATTTCTTTCATTTTCTTCCTACCTTTTTTAGGGAGATGAGAGCTGCTACTTTGTCATGTTGTATTTAAAGGAAACATAAAGGAATGCAAAAATCTAAAATGTAAAATTTGAATGGCAGTATTAATTTGCTCAAACTATGTGTTTCTATGTATAACAGTTATCTACTATGTAAGAAGGATCAGAAAATTTTAGTAAAGCCTGATGTTAGCTGTAATTGATTCATATTTAGTTTTATTTTTAATTTTACCAGGTGCAGTTTTGCTCTTGCTTATTTTACTTAAAACTTTCCTTACATTTAAAGTACCTTCTTTCATTTTGCTCAACGGTCCCTGTTTAAATGATGTCAGCTAAGCCAGAGAACCTGAATGTCTGTCCTTTATGATGTTCTGTATTTTGGCCTTGATTAGTGGTGTTGCTTACACTGTCAATTGTTAGTAGATACTGCTGGTGCTCTGCTCTTTGATCCTTTCAGCCTTTCATTCTGCCATGTCTGGTGAATAATGATGATGGGGGGAGCAGGGTCTGCTTTGTTCAAGGATTGCAGGCCACTTGAAATGCATTACTTCTTCAGCAATCCTTTCTGATATTTATGAATGTAAAGCCTGATTCCAAAGCAGCATAATGGCAAATGAATACAAATCCAGAAAGTGTAATGGAGTTTGGAGCAGGCCTTTGTATTGTGTTCTCCAAAGCAAAAAATAACAGCGTATAACTTTTAGCTGTGTACAATGACATTTTTAATGCTGCAGGACCGGAAGCAAAGAATGCTCCTCCAGCTTTACTCAGCAGCCTACTGAGTTCTTTCAGTGAGCCATGAAGATGAATACTGGTCAATACGCTGTGTCAAAAAGAAGGGAAAAAACCCAGAGTTAAGTCTTAATTACTATTGGATTTAGGGTTAAGCATGGTTAGAATTATTTTCCTGGCCCCTGCTTTACTCTCCAGACATTTGTCTGAGATAATTCTTGTGAGTGTGTTCTAATTTAAAAGAGAGGGGGTGACAGGCACTGGTACACTAACAACCAACAGCAGCAAAAAGCTTCCTTGTCCTGAGAGGGAGGAATTTGGCCTGTGTCTGTCCTGCAAGTTTGTGAACTCTTGCTGGCTGCCAGCTTACCTTGCTTCTGAGGGTGCAGCTAAAGGATGACCAGCGTCCATCCTTGGCCTGAGCTCTCCCAGAGATCGGGCAAGAAGTCTGTTCCTACAGATCTGTTGAAGAAATATAGTAAACATGGCCTTAGTATTCTATTGCTGATTTTCACAGTTCCATCATGTACATGTAATCTAGTAAGCAAACAATCCTATCCATTAAAAATAACAATAATGACACCTTTTCTCCCACTTTCAGTTGAAGATTGAACTTAAAATTTTACATATATTTATATTATTGTATGCATTTCTCCATTACACATGTGAACATCACTAGACAATATGTATTCAGATTCTGAAGCATTTTGCTTATCATTAAAACTAGTTTATTCTAAATTCACCCAAGCCTGATGATCCAAATCGGCTCTAGTTACTGCTTTAATAACTTAGCCTTTGTAATGACATGAGATCTTTAAATCAGAGATTATTAATTGTAAAAAGTTGATATTTAAGGGTGTTCAGAGAGTGCAGGAAGTGCAGGAGGTAAGTTGATATTTAAATGTGTTTTCTTATAGAAAAAGCATTATGCACAGAAAGTAAAAGAACTGGAAACTGTTCAGATGCTTGCATATGCTTTCTGTTTCCCTTCTACTGCATAAATGCTTCCAACTACCAAGAAAGTTAATGTTAGCTAAATGTAAATTAGAATGTGTTTGGGTCCCAGTAAAGTACTGAAATTAGTTTGAGAGAGTGAAGAATGAAAAAAAAGGAAAGTATATATTGAGGCAATGGTGGTGAGAGAAAGAGACCTTAAATAAGCTTCCATTTAATACTCTTCATTGTATACAGATTTCTCTTGTAAAGGTGACCAAATTAAATATTTCCTATTGTTTTCTTTTGTCATTGTTTCAGATTTCCACTGCAATTTCATTGTTGTTTTGACTTGATTCAAGCAGTGTGGTTTTTTCTTCCTCATTGTGGGAACTGACTAAAACTGCAGAGCCTTTTGACCCTGAAAGTGTTTTAGGTAGAATCAAGTTAGTTTTTGTGGCAGGTGAAGGAACCCATTACCTTTCTCATTCTCACTCCTATTCATAACATTTTTTTAGGTAATTGCAGTGATGCTTGTTCTTTCATTACTTTCATGGTCCTATATACAATGTGAAATTGCTATGTAATACTGTAAGTCTCCCGGGAAATAAGGTAAAGATTTGGAAAACAGTCATAGAAAGAGTCATACTGAAAAATACTGATGCCTAAGTATCCTGTTTGCAGCATTAAAAAAAAAAAAAAAGACAGTCCACAGCCAGCCTGAAATGCACCTGGCCTGTAGAGCAAAGATCCTCTCCCTTTCCTGCTGGGTCAAACTTATTCCAAATTTTTGTCTATTGGTCTTCTGTATGGCTATTACTGAGCAATAATAAATGCATACAGGTTTTGCTGGTATTTTTCCCCCTCATACTTTGTCTTGACTCTCACCAGATGTACGAAAAGTAAACAGTAAAAGAGTAGGGTATCTATCTGGTTTTTTCAAAGATATTAATGAAACTGGTGAAGAAAAATTGCTTTGCAAATTAAATACATTTTTATTTGCTGCTTCAAAATGATGTACCTCAACCTAATTATGTCAGGAATTAGGCACTTAAATATTGGGATAGAATGTGATTTGAATTTGGGTTTGAATGAATATTGGGAAAGAACACAGAAAAGTACAGAAATCTAGTCCAATGTAACTGCACTTGCAGTGGTAAGTTAGTTCTGAATGCTTTTCCATTAAGCCTGTGTTTGTATGCTGGATTTTTTGCCCCCGTCAAGACTTGCTTATATACTTAATACAGTAATAATGGTTGTTTTGACTGTTTATACAGTGTACACACATGCAACCTGCTACAGCTATTTGTATTCCAGTTATGTCAGCAACACCAGGAAAGCTCAGAAGGACTAAAGACTGAAATGCTATCAGGCAATTGCTATTTATGTCATCCAGTGGAAGGGCCATTGTAATTTAATTATTGCTATAAACTAGGAGGAAGTTCACTATTTCTTAGGTTTAAAGCAGAATTGAGAAACCAGAATCCTGATAGAACAGCTGTGGATTTTTTTTATTTCCCTAGCAAAATACCAATTTTTGCTTAAGGAACAAATAATATTATTTGGGAGGAAGTAGTCTACGAGCCACCTGCTTACCTTCCCCTTTGTATGGAAATCTCAGCACTAAATAATGTAATGTAATTTCAGAGACTGCAGAGAAAAAAAATCTAGCACTATATCTGATTTATGGGATCTATATGTTTAAAGCTTGGCTGACTGACAGAGAGTTAAGAACATAATGGTTAATAACTTTTTGTGAAGGATAAACATTAAAAATTAAAAATAATTTATCTTCTTGCAAAAGAAGAGCTTATAACCTAGAATAATATATTGCTGTTGAGAAAAGAGAAATTTAGGCTGAACATCATGAAAAGTTTCCTGACAGGAAGTTTTATTAGACAGTGGAACTGAACCTCAAGGGAAGACATAGGAACCCACTATGTTCAGACATTTAAAACAGTCTGAGAAAAATGTCAGAAAAATGGCAACTCTGTACAACTATTGCACAATTGGTTATTAACCTGATACGCCTCTTTCATTTTCACCTTTTGTAATTCCATGGTTCATTAGCCAGCAACCTTTTTCCTCTGCCCTCTGGTACATCCAGGACAATTTCCACACAATTTGTAAAAACACATTCCTTACAAAACATGTATAGCTTTTGTTCTGTGGCAGAATGCTATCCAGCAACCCTTCTTAGGAGGTCACTTGTCTACCAGACCTCTGCCGTTTTTATTTTAAAAGGCTCTGGCAATGATGCAGTCATGTGAACACTGGCTAGAAAGATTTTTTTCCTTTATCAGAACAGGAAAATTCAATCCCAATTAAAATAATCCTAAAATGATTTGAGGCTTTTAGTGGAAAAATGTCTGTGTTCATTCTGCTTTCAGGCATTTTAAGACCTAAGCTGTTTAGCAGATGACTTGTTTCATGAGAATGGGAAACAAAAGACCTGTAACCTCTGTTGAAAAATTTGGAAAAAGGACACAAGTTCTTAGAAAAGCTGTGTTTTAAGAAAAGTTCTTGAGATCCACACTCAAAGATAAGTTGCCAGCCAGCAGAATTCATAAGCTCAAAGCCTGTTCAACTTTGAGACTCTTGTTCATTTGTTTTATAAGGACAGTTAATTTTCAGCCTTGTCTGAGGTGTCAGGGCTGTCAGCTGTGAGAAGGGGGATTAGCAAGCAAGTCAGAAAAAACCTTCTCCCCAGTGTGCCTCGTGTGTTGTCAGTGGCCTTTCAGCAGAGCTCCCTTCTGTACAGCTGCTGTGTGTGACATCATGGTGTGCTACAAATCCCCATAGACTTTGGCTGGGTGATTTGCTGGGAAATTTTTCAGTCCAGCCTGGTGTCAGCACTGCGCTTTTAACTATTTTGTTGCTTTAAAGACTAGCAAACATTTAGAAATATGAAATATTGATTGAGTAGATGGAAAAACCTATGATGAATGTAACATTTTCCCAAGCTGCTTTACCAGTGTGATGCTCTCCAAGATACTCTAGCAGTATTTTATGTGAACTTGAGTTACTGGTTAGTAGTAAAGTATTGCTTCAGTGGGAAATTTAAGGAAATGTGGAATTGAAAGAGCACAGTTCTCCACTAGATGTGGTTTTTTTTGTTCTCTTCTGGAATGGGGTATGTTTGATAATACAAGCCTTGCTACCTACAAAGAGATCAGCATAAGGATTATTCACCTCTTCTTTCAGTCATCTATTTAATAATGCATACAAGTTGCCTTGAGAATTGTCTGAGGACTGAGGCTAACTTTCTGGCTTTTTCCCTGTGCCTGTGGAGGTTGGTTGGTTCATTACATCTCAGTATTCCTTTGTTGATCAGTATCTGTGACAGCCAACACATGGGGAGTCATAATGTCCATGTTGTAGAAAATCAATTAAAAACCAACAAGTTCAACAAATTCCTTAATCTCCCCTAATCAATATTAAGATTAAAGTGTCAGATAAAATTCTTTGGGTAGTTTGTTGTACCTGAAACGAATGAAAAACATATAAGAATATTTTTTGCTTTCAGAGTTTTCTCACAGCTCTTTACTGCTACACAGTTAGGAGAAATAAGTCACTTAGCAGAAATTAAACATTATTGCTGTCAAACTAAATTGACTTCTTTATACAATGAAAATAGTAGCTCTCTGACTAACAGAGCATCTCAGGAATTTGAATACTCTGAGGACTGAGTGATATATAAAAGTTTCTACTTTTTTTAGTTAAAAAATTTAGTATAAGCTGTTATTCTTTTTTTAGTCTTAAACGCAAATTGATAATTCTGATTGTGTGCATTTCTAATCACTATCCATAGTAGAATGGTAAATAAAAATTGTGTAACATAGTTATTTCTTAATATGGACATTGAGATGGGGAAACGATTATGTTGCTCCAATAAAAAGACAAAATTCTCTTTTTTCCTTCCTGCACTTACCGTTAATTTGCACCACTGAAATAAGAGTCAATCTGCCTGAGGTTTTGGAAACTGGAGGATAGTTTTAAGGTCTCTTTTAGATTTTGATTGTAATGTTGAAGTTGCAAGCTGCTGTAAAGATGTAATGCAAATACCCTGCCTTTGTGCTTTAACTCCAAGGCAGAGGTGTGAAAGTTGTCCCTGCAGGTAGTGAGCGTGCAGAGGGGACACACTCTTGGTAAAGACAAGAACAAAAAAGAGGAGCTCAGAAAACCTGGTGACAGATGACTATTGAGAAAAAGATGCAGACAGTGACTATATAGTTATCTTCATGGGGCTCCAGAAAGTTCTGCGACTGGGGACTTGCATCTTCCTACTCCTTGTTATCCCAAGAAACTCGGCACAGCTTTGAAAAAGGTTGTCAACTCCTAGTTCTCGTAGATGTCTCTCCAAATAGTTTAGGTTGCTATTTGGTTTGTTGGCAAATTTGAGAGTGGAAAGCTTTCAAATTCCCGTGCCAGAGTGTGTAAGTTGTAAATTAATTTAGTGACTGGTGAAAGGAAAACCTTTACATTTAAACCTAAACCAAGATGCAGTCACCTTTCCTATCCAAGAAATTAATTAGTCTTTGACCAAAAATACAGCTCTTATCTTGGCTGAAAATATGGTGAGCCATATTTTACCCATGGCATCCATCAGCAAACACAGAAGTATGGCTCTTCCCTCATGTCCTCCTCCCACATTTTTCATGATTCCCGTTTTATGAGAAAGATAAGACAATCTAGACCTTTGGCCCTGTGCTTTACAATACACCTGAGACATTCACTAATGGTCCAGAAATTATTTGTGTGTCATGTCTTATTGGTTAAATATCACTTGCTTATTTATGGCTTCATACTTTTTCCTGGTGCTTTAGACATTTATACTAACCAGCAAGGGAAAGCTTAGTGTAAGATTATTTGGACAAGTAAGCTTTAAAGCAAAGTTATCCAGAGCTTGCTCTAGTGGCAGTCTGTCTACTCCCTACAACTCTTTCTTTTTTGGTGTTCTATCTTCAGGCAACTGGATTAAGTTTTTAGAACTTATTTTAAGTGAGGGTTTTCCCTCAATCATATGTGTTAAAGGACCTGCCTGTGTTGTCAATACTTTTCTGTTTTCCTCCTCCCTGTACAGAAGAACACTTCTATTTTGTAAGCTGAGACTGGAGCATGATGGTTTCATGATAAACAGTTTAGCAGTGGCTCTGATAATGCTCATGAAGAGTCGTCACTGGGAGATGAGGCATTAAGTACCAATTGCCCTCTGCAACTCACTGATAAGGGACCAGAGACACTCATTTAAAACTAACTTTACACCCCACTGCAGGTGCTTGTAAGCATTGTTCACAACCATTAGTAGTACAGTATTAATTTTAGTAGAGGACACAAGGAAGAATGCTCCTATTTTGGACTGGACATGATTGATTCATGTGTATCTGCTCCATTTGGAGAAACAGAGTCTGGTAAGAGTGTCTAACCTGCACACTATATCATCATTTGAACAGAGACACGTCATATTCTTTTTGAGAATTTTAAAAGAATTTATTGAGAAATCTGTTTCTTGTACTGCTTTTATTAAACATTGCACTCTTGCAGTAACACTTTTGGGGTAGTGCAGTTGTGAGTTATGCAGAGGCGTTTGTCCACACTTTGAGTACTTCATACTTTGAATACCAGTAGAAGGGTGTTTTTAACTTTGTTTTTAATGAAAACATTTCTGAACTTTCAACATCAGCCCTGCCAGGGAGATGAATTAGCTCCAAAGTGTTAAGTTTCTTGTTTTGCCCATCTCTTTCATTTGAGAAAACAATATTACCTCCTAAAACCTGTGAATAGGAAAACTATTTTTTTTCCTAAAGAGTATAAAAGCAGCAAGCCTGAAGCATTGCTTTTTCACTTTTTTAGGGAAGGTTTATTTCAACATTTTGTTCCTATCCTTGTTTGTTTACTCAAGTAGCTTCCTCTTTGATTGTGTTACTTTTCATGGTAAATGTTTGTTATTCATAAGTCTTTATCATTCTGAATTGTTTCTGCAACACTTGTTTTGATTTAACTTACTTCTTGCTAATGATCTGGCCAATTGGTTTAAAGTTTTGATTGCATAACATTGAATTTTAAGTTAATGTAATTAAATTTTAGAAACAAATATTAGTGTGATTTCAAATTATTTTGTGGCTCCATTTTTGTGAAAGGATCCCCTGTTCCAATAGCTTTTAATATTGTCTTGTTTAGTCACAGTTGTTTAAAGAAAACCCAAATGTATCTGATTGTATATATCAGCATTATAGTGTTGAGTGTGATTTTAAACTAATTCAGTCACTGCTACTAATTTTGGGGCTCCAGTAGGAAGAACAGCTGATTGTCTACTGTCTTCACAGCATTTTTGTAACTCAGCAGAGGATTTGTTTTGAAATTTGTTATTGACATCAACATATGTGCAAAGCATTAGCCAGAGGGGTGGTTAGGATTTCCACTTAAATTGAAACAGCAGTTTATGCCTCTGCCTTGTTTCCATTGGACAGTGCTCAGCCTCATGTTGAGTGACTAAATAATAAATCTATTAAGCTTTCTCCTAAAGTAATTTCACTGTGTATTTATTTTATTTCTGACTGGTTTTTTACTTGCTTGCTAGTCATTGAGACTGGCTCTGTTTTCCATTCCATCTCTACCAGATATATTTACAAGGTCTCTTCGTAGAGTTTTAGGAGGGTATTAAGTCCTCTGTTAAAATCTTAGTCATCAGAAGTCTCAGATGATGAACTTTGAATCTGCACATAGAACATATTTGTTCATGTTTTTGTTCTCACTGTGGTCCTTTTATGTCCAATCACTACTTTTGTGCAAATAATGCATATTCTTTTTTTACTGATGCAAGGTAGAAATATCAGTCATTTGAATTACAATCACACAGTATTTGAAAAAATGCAATTCAAAAATTTACCCTGTGTTTGGGGCACTGTGGAACAACCTCACTGGAAAAGCACAAGTCTTCTAAAGACCCAGGAGCAGGAGCCTGTTATTTAAGTTACTTCCCAGATTTCTGAGCCGGACCTGCTACTACCCAACTTGCTGAAGTTTTTATCTGCTTCTGGCCACTAGCCCTTCACCAGTTCTGCAGTTCAGAGCAAGTGTTTAATCCTCCAAATTGCTTTTTCAACCAACATATTCACCTTAGAAAATGGAAAACAGTTAATGCCCTCACTAGGAGTTTAATGATTTCTTTCAGTGTTGCATGGAGGGTGCACAGAAACTGTACAGCAATGGAAAAACAAACCTAAAAAGGATTAAAACAGTCTCCTCTTGCTGCCCATTGGTGGATTTGATTTTGTGGTGATTTCTCCTTTACAATGTCAATGAGACATAAATTATCATGAGCAATAAATGGAAAATCTGTTACCTAATATCTACAGAAAAGAGCCCGCAGGATGAAGTTTTCTACTGTTTAAAACAAAGCTACCTCTTTCTTTTGTTTTCTTGGAAGGATCAATTTAGATATATATGGGTTTTGCCCTCCTGAATCAAGTTATTGGAATGTTTGTTGGCAATACTTGGGAATGTATGCTTTAAACGGGTCAGCAGAATTAATCTGTAATCAATCTTTCAAAGATATTGCAAAGCTTAGAATACATTCAAGAAAGTGGTAATAATTTCTTTTAAAAAAGAACCTTTCTAAACAAAAGCTGCTCTTGTAGGTTTATGTGTAGGGATATTACATAGCTGGATAAAAAGCCTGTGGATATTATTGAAGGAAACTTTCAGGTGTTTGCCCAAATCTTGGGTTTTCATGCTGTGACAGTGCAAACTCCTTAACACGTAGATGCAATTTGTACATATTTGGTCTAATAATTCCACGTGCAGCTTGGTTGAGTAGTTATTTTGAATTAAAAAAGGAAGGGAAAAATGTTGCTGTTCAAGTTGGCATTAGTTTCATGCCTTGACAGTTTTGTAGGGACTTTGCAGGTAAAAAACAGAGGCACCATTTTGAAGTACCAGTTTAGTGTCAGTGGTGGAATATCAGCTACCCTGTGCTGAACCTTACTGTCTTCCTCTTTTTCTTCTGGTTCCTTTTTCTAAGAGATGAAGAAAGTGGGGCAGAGGAGGTGAAAGCAGGCTGAAAACTGTCATTCAGCACATTTGTACTAAAAAGCCTATTAAACAGTGTCTGACAGCTGTGTTGGTTCCTGCTACAACTTCACAGAATGCCAAAAGGCTCCTACTGCCTGATGATTTGGAGTTTGACCTTCAGAGGAGCCCAGTGCACAGTGACAAGCTAGTGCATGTGCTCCCACCGTGGTGGGAGTGGCAAGAGTCAGTGCACTGCATGCTGGACAGAGGCAAGTGATGCTGTAGTTCTGCCTGGTTGGCTTTAATGTGAGTTTTCTCAGAATTATGAACCCTGTTATTTATGTTTTGCGTTGTTAACAGATAAGGAGGAAAAAGAAATTCTGAACTTTTCAAGTCAGGCATTTAATCTATGTCACTGTGGCACTGTGCTTGAGGTCACACACACTCAAGCTCCCATATATGTGTATAAAAAGCCTTTCAACAGAAACTTTAGCATACTGACATTCTCACCACATCTGAGACTACCCAAAAAGAAATTCAGAAATGAAACCTCTGGGCCAAAACAGCAATAATACTGAACGACTTCCACACAGGCAGTTGGCACCTCACATGAGTAAAAATTAGCCCAGTACCACAATATTTCATCCGGTAATACCAACCAAAACAACTAATTACTACTGTAATCATTTCTTCTAGAAAGCATGAGAGTTCTGAAATGCCTTTAAGCTCTGTATTAGTCCTTCTGTTTCCATTCTCTTCTGCTTACACTGAATACTCTGGCTGGATGACTCTTCCTTTGCTTATTTTCTCCAGTTTATAGCAGGGCTCATTTAGTGATTGGATACCCACATTCTGTGATAACTCAAACAGGCACCTCTTGAAATGGTCATATTTCTTATTTTTTAACTTACAAATTGGATATTATATTCTGTATCAGTCATACTAATTTCAATACATTTAAATTTTGCAGACTCTTTTCTTTAAATGTCTCTAGAATTTATAATATTAATTCTCTTCATGTTGATCTTCTATCCCAGCAAAAATTTCCTGGTGGAATATCCTAGGGCTGCATTTTTCAGTTGTTTCATTTGTTAAGAATAGAATCTTCTCAAATGTGGTATACTGTCTTTTATCTGAGTAAATAACAAGATTTCTTTATTTGTTTGAATCAACACTGCACAAAATCTGATGTACTTGGAAGCATTTCAGAGAAGTTTAAATTTTGAGTTCATTAGCAAGTGAGGTAGAACATTTCTGGTGTGCAAAAAATATGTTTCTAAGAAGACAGCTATAAATTTGTGTGTGAAGTTCCCTCCACCTCTCATCTGATTTTGATGGATAAAATGTCCTTTTTTTTGTCTGCAAATTTGTTTGTGTTTTCTAGAATTTTAGAGAATATGAGAAGAAATTAAGGAACAAATTAATATATTTTTAATTTTTCTTTTAACGTTTCTATTAATTATTTGCATTAATATCTGTATTTGGCAGTTTTTCAGTAGGGCTGGCAAAATTTAATGCTTTCTTTATTGCTTTCTATTCAGAGAGCATCATATTCTAAGACAAATTTGAGTTTATTTTTTGCCAACCACTATGTTTTCTGTAATTTTTTATTTTGCAGAAGTCTTGACTAATTTCCATGTCCATATTGTCCAATGACAGTTTTAAGTTGAGCTCATTAAATCTCAAAAGTATTCTCAAAAAGTCAGTTGGTGACAGGGTGTTGATTAAATTTGTTAAATGTAGAAGTAAATTGAGTGAGTTTTGGATTGTGCAACCTGCAACTGAGCTCATTTTCATTCCATTTCACTTCGTAGGAAAAGATTTTCTCTCTGTTTCCTGCTTCACAGTAGATGTGGTTACCAAATGTTCAGGAAGGCATCTCAAGTAGTCAAAAGGTGAATGTCTCTCTATATATACACATATATGTGTAAGAATTCATTTTTTCTTGTGCACAGCTGCACTTTTTTTTGATACGGCTTTTTTTTTGATCAGTGTTTTCCCTGGCTTATAAGTGAAAAAAGGGAAAAGAAACACTATAGGCCATGGGAAATGGATATCACCTGCTTGTATTAGCAAATATAAAGCAATTTTTATCACTGCCTCTTAAATAGTTCTTTTATTGTTTCTCAGTATTCTGTTCTGTCTAGTCTTGGGAACATGTGCCTTCATATATACTGTCATAGTGTTTGATAATACCATTATTTCATTAACAGGAGTGCTCTGACATAATTTTTTTGTTACATGGAAAATCCAAATAACCTGCTGAATTGGTTTATGTTGCAAAATGATAGGTGGTGTGTAACTGTCACACAAAAATTCTACAATCCTATAATTTGTGTAGATAAGAGGGCTTAGCACTCTTATTCTGACAAAATAGGCACAAGTAAGAAGGAGTTTAATACTTCAGCGTGCTTATAATATTTTTATCACATTTAAAATGTAGTAAAGGCTTTTATTTTTATTTCCATGAATGAAATTCTTTATGAATTGTACCAGAGAAAATATTACCACCTACTAAGTGACTGAAATTGCCTTGCTCATAGGTATAAAGTTTTCAGGGTTCACATTAAAAGCCAAGGTATGCACTTAACACATCTTGAGAAACTTTAGCAATGAAAAAGCCTGACAAAGCCAGTAACTGGAAGTTAGGAGAGCTGGATCCTTATCTAAAGAAGTGATTACCAATTCCAGTGTAGCAGTTCCTTTGAAACTCCCCATCTTTTTTGAAAAATACACAGCTCTCTCCAAAGTTTGAGGTGCAGAGTAGAAGTTTGGGGGAATTGTCTTCCATTCTTACCTCTGCTGTGATCTTAAAATATTGAAATTTTTTCTTGATTTCCCTTAGCAATTCTGGGATGATGTTCAGTAACGCTTATTTCAGTTGCACTGTCCAAGAGAACCAGTGGGTCACCAGACATCTGTGGTCCCTAATCTGTTTATGTCAATATATATATATATTTAGGGTGCATCTGAAAGAAGAGGGCTTCTATTGAATTAATAGAATTTTTGGAAAAAAACATAAAGAAAAAACCTGATGGTAGCTAGGTATAAAATTTTTATATTAACAGCATTTTTCTTGTTAGGAGCACAGTGCAGGCAGTACAGTGCAAATTACACTCTCAACTCTCTCTGTGTATCTGCAGAAAATGTGTCTCTTGGTGCTCTTGTGTGCAGAACACTTTCAATCCAAAACTGCGTAATATGAAAAAAACACGGCAACCAGGACAAGGCTGCCAAAACTTGTGTTTTTCCAGGGCCTGGGCCTCCAAAAAGGATATATGTTTTTAATTAGCCGTGTGATGACAAGATTAAGAAGGCAGGCACTTCTTTTTACTTACCATAGTCCCACAGCTCTTTTGGGCAAAAGTATAAAACTGGGAGTTTTGGGGGCAAAGAAAAAGGAGGGTGATCATTAGAATTGAATTCCCTTAGTTACAGCGAAATGGTACACCAGAATACTCAAGGCACATTATTTGTGGGAATAAATTGATATAGATCCATTAAGTTAATTGAAATTAAGGTAATTGAAACTTGCTGAGAATCTAACTCCTATGGTTAAAAACATGAGGTAAGGCCAACTTGATCTGGTGTGATTCATTTCATGGGGAAAGGAATAATACCTCAGGGTCTGTCTTTGATACGTGATGGGGCAAATCTGGGGCTGTTTCCATGCCTATGAAGTGCTCGAAGTTCTATTTAGGGCTGGACTAACATTATGAAATAATCCTTTTACTGACTTTGCAGAAATAACCTTGATTTTCAACAGCTGAACATGATATGTAAAGAACTTGGGGATCACTGAATGAAAAGTGATATGGAGAGGCAGATGATTTTACTTTCATATAAATATTGATACAATATCAGTTGCTTGTTCTTACGCGTTGGACTTTAGGTACTGAATATCTTCTGTCATTAACCTATATAAATATAACAGGCCTAGCTCTATTTCCCCCAGATAACTTTGGATGGGTCTTTGAAACACCCATTCAAATATCTGATTAATTGCTGACTACCCTGAAGTTTAGTTTCTACATCCTAATGCTCTGCTGTACCCTTTTTTCTTTACCCATGCTGGGAAACTGCTGTAAATTATTTTCTTTGGCTGGGTCAGGAAGTATTTTTCCATTTGGCTACTCTTTATTCCTGCTTTTCATTTGCAGAGTAATTTCATAGTTAGACACTAGGCAGCTGGTCTTCTAATGTGTGGACTGGCTTAGCAAATAATTTTATTATGTCTACAGTGCACCAGGTTGAATTATAAAGTTTCAGACAAGGCTATCTCCTTCCTTTCTCATTCATAGCTTTTAGCTACGCCTATGCAATTAAATGGGGTAGCTGACACTCTGCACATCTTGATAGATACAAAGAGGAATAGCCTCTTTGGATTCTAAGGGTGTTGTTTCAAGATTCGTTTAAGCCAATCTAATTGCAGGCAGCAATTGACCCTCATTGTCCCTATTTCTCTTCCTCCCCAGTAATATTCTCAGCTGAATCAGGTTCTTGGCGTGGTTATGTGTGTGTGCGCCAGTGACAGCAAATGGGAAAAGCTGGACTGAACAGGAGGGAGAAGGAAATGACTGGCATAGTCAGGACCCAGTCATGCCAAGCCAGGGCCAGAATGGTGCCCTCGGCAGTGCACGCTCACCAGGGTGATCAGTGGAATTTCTTGTCATTTGTGCAGGTGGCTTTCATCAGTGCTTTCACCTCCCATCTTCTGGTCACACACCATACATTAATAGAAGTGTTTGTTCTACGTGTTCAGATATGGAATTTTGTTAAGATCTTGTAAAAATTGAAAGCTATGCTAAGGTAAAGGACACAAATAGAGGTTTTTATGATTTCCATGTTTATGTTGAAGACAGATTAAAGTGTTTAGTTTGATATACAGTAGGTAACTTTTATCAAGTAGTATAGCAAATATATTGATGATACTACTTTTGTTTTTGCAAATAGTATAGATTTAGGCCACTAGTATACAAAGACAAAATAGTCATTATTATATTTCAGGCAAGCTTTGCCAGTTCCAGCATCTGCTTTTCTCAGTGGCAGAGCTATTTCAACAAGATAGTCAGTTAGATTAAACAAATAAGCTTTAATTCTGTTAAACAGATCTCAAACTCTGAGGCATGCAGATACACCTGTCACATGTAAAGAAGCCAATTCCAATCTCCTTAGCATCAAAAGAAAACATTTTAGGCACATGTTCAGGGAAATCCTGCTTCCAGTCTTAGAGCCAATAGGAAACATTTGTCAATGACATTTTGATTTATTTTCCACTTTATGAATGCCTCCTGATCACCCACTTGAAAGGATCCTTGTTAAATACTTTTGGACAAAGCTGGAGACTAAACTGAGATCTGGCTGTTCTTTCTATCTTTGTCTTCAGTAGGACTCCCATAACTGCATGTATTTCTGAGCCCTCTATTAGTATAGGATTTGGGCAATATGTATACAATTACTTTTAGAATGATCATTTCTGTCATATGTAATCTCAACAAATTAAAATTTCTGCTAATAAGAGCCAGAAAACAATTATAATAGCAGTCTGTTTGCAAAGCTGAGACTCTCCATATCAAAGCGACAAATTGTGATTTTGTGAGGCTGATAATAGTGGGAAAAGTTTGGCTGCAGTGTAAGTCAGGAGATTTTGAGAAGCTGTTGACATTTAGAAAAATATTTCCTTTCTGTTCTTTATATGAAAGAGCTGTAAGCAATCAGTATCTACAAAAATGGGTCTTTCTGTAGTTCTTTGCCAAGTTAGTTCACTTGCATTGCTGCTGTACCTGTTCACTGTAGGTCTGTGGATACCCTTTCTGTAGCACCATTAGCAAAACATGCTTAACCCAATTAATTTAATCTATTTCCATCTGGAAAGTAAGTAGATAGTGTGTGGAGGGAATGAGCTTCTATCAAGGCATAATTGAGAAATGTGTTAATTGTTCTTGCCTAGCCACTTCCTCTCTCTATAATTCTATCACAAATTTGAAAAGACTGGTTTTGCCTTTTCTGCTGATAGAGACAGAATTAGTTCTCCCTGTGGGTTTGAGAAGTGCTTTTGAATGTACAGTTGATGCATATATGTTGGAGCATGTTCTCTTTGTCAGGACCTGTTTCACAGTGCTATTTGTCTGGTTGTACCCTAGAGAACACGCAGGTGCCCAGGCTGAGGTTGCACAGCCAGCTGCATTTGGTGTAGCTCTGTAGTATTGTTGCAAGAGACAGTCCCACACTTCATCCCCGGTCTCTGTCACTACCAGCTGCTCACCCTGTTCCTCCTGAGTTCTGGAGTCAGTGTCTGGGTTATCATGGCCTGAACGTAGAACAAATGACCTCATTCAGCCTGAGAACCAATCCTTCTTACT
Source organism: Orthonyx spaldingii (assembly GCA_013397795.1). Taxonomy (NCBI): domain Eukaryota; kingdom Metazoa; phylum Chordata; class Aves; order Passeriformes; family Orthonychidae; genus Orthonyx; species Orthonyx spaldingii. The sequence goes on along the minus strand of VZTJ01002722.1, from coordinate 348,624 downwards.
TGGCCAGTTTTTGGTAGAATCAGGCTCCTGATCCAGCCACGTTATGGTGGTGTGGTCATTAGTGCCAGCCCAAGGTAGGAGCAGAGAACTGGGAACAAATGGTAAGGCCACATTCTGTGTGGCAGCTTGTAATGGTGTTTGATTAAGATAACTTTATAATCAACTTCCTAATGATTACTTTTACACTTTCCTTAAATACTAACCATGTTGAGCACTCTAAGATGTCGTTTTGTTTCTATCTCAAAAAAGCCTTTTATTATCATTGTGTTAACGTGTATTTAATCTAAAGTAACAATGATGCAGGTGATTGTTATGAAAGTTCCCAATGACAGTGGATATATGATCTGTTTCACGGTAGTCATACATTTCCTTCATGCTCTTTTCTTGCACTAATGAGGTCTGATTGCTTCTGGTGCTCCAATTCACGTATTCAGATGGGTCTATTGCTTCCCCTCTTCCCCTCCACTTTTTAAAAAACATTCCATTGAGGTTGTTTATGTGTTTGTTCAGTGGTTATATCTGAAGTTACTGAATTTTTCCTGTAGGAGTTCCAGTGCTCCATTGTGAAACCTGGAAAGGAAGCAGGGATGGGCCGCTTCTCTTCGGAACATACTGCTTGTTTTTTAATACATTTTTCCCTGAGTGCCTTCCCTGTGATTCCATACAGCAACTCTCCAGCATTCGGCTGAAAAACAATTTCATATTTCCTTGCATTTCTCTGCCAGCGCTACCCTGGACTCTGACTAATGCTAACCAGTGTAATTATCTGTGACTTTCCTCTTAAGCTTTCCATTTCCACTCAGGCCACAGAACGGTGTTCTCCAATCCACAGCAATTATGAGCATGATATATGAGACAGCTGGAAGAGGGTACTGAGGATAAAAAAAGGCGATGGTAAACAACAACCACTGCTAAGCCAAATGCATAGCAGGTCTCAACTTAAGACTCTCTTCAAAACTGCCACTAACATAATCGAGGATTCTGCTTGCATGTCCAATGCTTTGATCTTTTTTCTTTATTTATTAAGTCCATGTTTGAACTTGGCTCACTCTGCTAAGATATTTGAAACACACAGTGCTGAGTTGTCTTTGCTCTTTTGCACATAACCAAGATCAGCCTGGGTTTTTTCCCAACAGATGGAAACAAAGTCCACGTTTACATAAAGATGTGTGGAGAACCAGGTGAAGATTCTTGTGTGAATGTGTCCTAAAATAACATCTACATTGGGTAACTGGGGATAAAAGATAGAAAGTAGTGGATTTCTGTCCAGACCCCAGGAAAACATGGTTTTGCACTTCTGAGAGAAGTGGGGTCAAGAGTCTGGGTAGTTGGAAATCTCATGATAATTGTGTTTGCTGGAGGCCCAAGCGAGCATCTCCTGCACGTCCTCTTCAGCTCCATCAAGGGATGCACGGATCTCAGAGGATTAATCACCAACCTCATATAGGCAGTTCTCCTTCTTGCTTCCGTTTGTGTTGAATTTCATGATTTTTCTTATCTATTTAATAGAAATATGTAAGAGAGGTTTCTCAATTTCTTTTGTTGGTCTCTGAGTTTTGCTCTTGCTATTGCCTTTTCATGAGAAGTCCACAGACAGAAGGCAACACAACTAAGGTAGATAGGTACATTTTCTGAAGAAATTGTGCATATACTGTATGTGCCAAACAGACGCAGTATAGAGTTTGCTGATTTTATAAAAACATTGGGATTATAAGGTATACACATTGAAAGAATAGTAGCAAATCATGGAGGAAACAAGTAATGCGATGGTCATTGTTTATTGAAATAAATATAATTTGCATTATTTGGATATTTCTGTTACTGTGGGAAATACAAAAAAGAAATATGGGGAAAATTGTATATTGAATAGTTAGGTGTATGTTTTTCTCTTTTTTTAATTTCTCATGCAAAGCTTTATATTTTTCTTATTTTTGGTTTCTTCTGTCTTTTTTATTGTGTTAAAATGGATAGGGTTGCAGTCATTTGTTACTAATCCCTTAATTAAGCAACCTCGTACTCAATTTAGCTGCATATCTTCTTGATCCAGGAGCACAAATATGCCCCTGAAAAATAAATTCTCTATATTTTTGACTGTTGAAGTAAGTGCGTGTTTTTCAGAATTGTTAGGTATTCTCTGTTATTATCTTAAAAAAACCTTAGAGGAAAAAAATACAATAAAAAGAGTAAACCTACAAACTCCTTATTGTTAAGAAATAAATCTTTAAAAAAAACCAAAGCCTAATATATTTTTTAGAGTAATTTGTGAAAAGACCTGAATCTGGTTGAAATATTCCCAGTAAATGAAACTGATGTCACAAAATTAGAAAAAAAAAAAAAAAAAATCTGTTTTGCAGTACATTCTGGGGTTTTGATTTTGCCATTTAAACTACAAAATTAATGGTATCTAGTATCAACGGTATTAGTTTGTCTAATGTTCCAAAATATGAATACATATGTGAGAGAAATTATCGTTTTGTATTTCTATTCCCAGTTCCATTTAAAAACAAGTAAGTTGAAAAAAAATTTAGACTTCTTAGATTTTCATGCAAAATGCAGATTTCATTTTTTCAATATTTTTAATTTGAATTTTTTTACCCACCCCAAGTCTGCAAGTAATATCTGCTACAACAGTGCCTGCCAGTTTGGAATACCTTCTAAACTCTGCTGCAACAGAATCGAGTTTTTGGGAAACATTTAGGGAAATAGTGAGTGGTTTCCATGGGCTTAAACTGTGACTCACTATGTTCATCAACTTATATAGCTACTATTTTAGTGTCTTAGTGACATCGGTCATCTTCATGATTCAAAGGAGTTTTGAGGATGCTTGTAGTGAGGACAAGTGACATGGGATACAAAAAACATTGATACTTTAAGCTCCTCATCCTAGCCCCCTGTGTGCACAAATAAGTGGGCATTTCACCTCTAAACTGTAAATGTGCCTCCAGTCTCAGTGGAGAAAGATGTTACTTGAGAGTTGGTGATGGAGTGAACACAAATGAGCTGTTGAATGAGGCTCTGGAGTTAGAGGGTGCCTATTCCCAGTTTTCCAGGAGGCTATTGATTTTGATTGCCTTCAGAAACAGGAAGATTGCACAACATTTAATCATCTTCTGAAAGTTGTTTTGCAAATGTTAAACCTAGGAACCTAAATTCTGTTGCCTCATTTGTCATGTAAGGAATTAACTGTTAGTAAGCTGCAAAAAATATCTCCTACTGCTCAGAGACAGTATCAGAGTGTAGCAGCAATAAAATAGAATTCTGTGTTTAATAGTTTTGGAGAGACAAAGATCCTACTGTGTTACAATCCTAGTTTAGACCTATGTTTCAGTTCCACTTTTTAGCACCCTGCAACTTAGAATAATGCTGTCAGTTCCACTGAAGCTGAAAGTAGCTTTTGTGGGTTTTACACAGAATTAATAGAGTACACAGAAAGTCAGCATATGCAAAATTCTGCTCTTCGTTTTATTCCATGAAGAAATAAGAGCTTCTGCAAAAAAAGAAAAAAAAAAGAAAAAAAAAGAAAAGAAAATTAGTGCTACAGCACCTTATTCCGTTATCTCAAGTTTTCTTGTGGGAAGAAAAAAGCATAATTTTATGCCAAGTGTAAATTAGTTAACTCTTACTTTTTCTTGAATCATGTCCACTAATGTCTGCTTTAGACTTTGTTTTCTGATTTTATTTATTTATTTCCAGGCTGAAAAGGTTATCCTGTTGCACTGTAAGCAACCAATGAACCTTCTGAAGAGATTTCTCATCTGGGCTGTTTCGCTGGTGAGTTGCTTGAAGCCTGATGCTATAAAGATAATAGAATTAGGAGACCTAGCAGGCCTCATTATTTTTAATTACTATTGCTGCTGCTCACACACTACATGTAATTCAGTAAAGATGGAGTGGAGTGAGGGGGGGACCAAACAACTGCATTTCAAAGTGGGCCGTCTTAGAAGCAGCAGTTGTCAAATCTTTCTGTGAATTATGTGTTTTTCAGATGTATCATTCTAATAATATTTTGAACAAATCTCAGAAATTCAATAAAGTGAAGAAGAAAAGGGAACGTGGGCCTTAAATAGGTCAGAATCTAAGTACCTTCAGCTCGCTTTTTGGTTCATTTATCAAAGCAAATCAATTGTTATTATTAGCCTATTATCATCCTTCCAGTGAGCTGGCTTCATTTTAATCAATATTTCTAATTAAATTACATCAAATGCAGTTTTAAAATGTAGCAACTTAGCTCCATGTAGGCTAAATTTATATGCATATCTTCATCCATTATTTTTGTTCTCTCTTTATTAATAAGGTGTTTCTTTACAAATAAGCAATGAGCAGCTGTGTTGAAACAGTTATACATCAGAGTCGATAGTGGACCACCTGCTATGTTGAAATGCTGTTTGTCTTTTATTTGTATGGACTCTATGCTTTAAATAGCTCTGAAACTGCCATTGAATTTTCCGGTCCCAATGCAGAGAGACTGAGGACCAGTGCTCTGGGCCGTGGTTTTCAATGGCTCCTTATGTCTCGTAAACTAAGCATTCATGGACATGGATACAAGTAGTACAAATACCATTCCTTGGTAGTTTCTTTTCATCCTGTAAGTATCTGCTCTGCTCCTTCAGGGTTTGTCTGACAGCTACCCAGCCGTGTGTGCCTCAATCTTCCAATTTCCCTCGATTTGGTATTGCTGCTTTGTGAATGCAGTGCTGAAAGCAAAAGTAGAGTTACTCTTGCTTTCATGTCTTGCAGTGTTCAGAGCAGGACTTTTACAGCTTTTGAGAGAGCAACAAAAATGCACTTCCTTAATTTGTTGGGGTATTTTTTTATTGTGTCTTCCCATTAGAAGGCTCTGCAAATTGTCCTCTTTTTCTCTCCTCCCATTAATGCAAGTAGAGTAACAGTGCTATAGTTGAGAATAATTGTTTTGCTTCCCTGCAGGGATTTAGACACTAGTTAATGATGCAATAGCAGTTTCCATAAGACGTACTTTCCTGGACGCTAATGTGGTTCTAGTTCAAACATTCATGACTTGGAAGTATTCAATATCTCTGTGTCCATGTTAGTTTATGGCAGCAAGGGAAATCTTGCCTTCATTCAGTTTTTCATAAATGCATGTATATGTGGGTGGGTGTTTGCACATGTATTTATACATGTAAGAGTTTGTATGTACAAAATCAGAAACCTTTCTTTGGTGGCCAATGAAGACATTACTGGGAGAAGTCTAATCCTGTTACCTGTATGGAAGTCAATCTGAACACTGAGGTCAGCAAGGGCACACTCAGTACTGCATCTTTCCAAATAATTCTGTTGTAGTTTAATTGATGTGACTCTGGGGCCGTTTCTTGTATTTAAATATAATTCTAATATTTAACTCTTTTACTTACGTATTGTAGCTGGTCATCCAAACATTCCTCTTAGCAATGAAAGTATAAACTCAGAACAATCTAACTTTCTTTGACTCTGGTCTCCTGCTGACACTTGTGCATGCCATTTCTTAAATATCCAGTTTCAGTGTTTTGCACTCTGACAGGCTATTTTGTCAGTTTTGAGTTCCATATTTCCTCAAGTGTATATTCTGAAGGCAGATGCAGTTTTCAGTAATACTCTATCATAAGGGAGCTTAAAAACATAAACTCAAAGTGACCATTACCCTAATGGGAACTGAAGTGCAAGTAACTATGTAATAATGTTATTATGCTTACTTCTATGCCAGTCATGTATATGGTCAGTATACGTGTGCGGAGTGTAAAGGAGAAAGTAGTTTTAGAACTGAAACATGCAGCATCTCTAAATGTTTCAAGGCATATTCAATTCTTTCTTCACAAAATTTCTCTAGTCTGTTTCTTCTTAGGAGAATGTACCATCTAACCCACAGCCTATATTAGGCAGGTCTCAAGAAGGAAAATGTATGGAAATATATTTGAAGGCACCTGATTCTGTGCCTCCCATCACCTCCTTTTCTGGAATGTTTTAAAGGATTTGTGAAGTTCTTAAGAATGCTTTCCTATGCGGTATAAAAAATTCCTTGCAATAATAACTTCTCCAGTGCCTACAAGTTACTCTGCCATCACAGGTGTTACAGATGTTTGTTAAGGATTGAATTCTGTGATAAGAATTTTGGTGTTGTATGTATTTTAGAGTACTTTCTTCATCCATAGAAATGAACTATGGCACTTTCTCATGTGATTGTACTCTGTAATTTAGAAAATTATAGTTACTTGTGTGTGAATTAATCTTAACACTCAATACTCTAAAACCAGAATAATCAAGAGTGCTAAGTGAAACACTTTCCCTGTAGAAGCTGATTCATGATTTTGTCTAAGCTGTTTAAACACCTATTTTGCATATTCCCAACATATTCCTTATACTGTGCTATATATTTTAACTGAGCTGTTGCCAATTTATTTTATACACACCAAAACTGATCAAAAGATATCAAAATCCTTGCAAAATATTGAAGATGGAAAGAGTATATTCCAAGTACTTAAATATATGATGAGTACCGGAGTGCTCAAACCTTACCCTTTTAATCCTGCTGTCAAGAGCTGCATACATGTTACTCCTTCCCTCTCATTTCTCCCTTTGCTCTGCTGATGGGGGATAGAGAAAACCTATGAGGCATCTGATAAGTGTGAAAACAGTCTTTTCTGCAGTGATATCCTAGGAGAGCAGCACTTCCCTTGTAGGTCAAAACAAGTATTTTGCCACCGGAAGTTGCTAGTGTTTGCTGCAATAGCTGATCCCTCTGACTCTTGGTGCTCCATCAGGGGGTTCCTTAGTACATATTGTCCACATGACTGAATCAAATGGAGTCAACACAAAAGCCAGTATTTGCTCACTGATATTTTGTTTTTGTGAGAAGTTGTTTTTTATTGTAGCTGTGCAAGATAAATATATGACATTTTTTAGTTTCATTTTAAATATATAGATCTTAAAGCACATTCAGAAGAAGAGTAAATATACCTTTTCCTGACTGATGTAGTTACAAGGAGGCCATGGCACTGGGCAGATGTGGCAATGAAGACAGCAATATAAGCACCTTTGAAGTATAGATTTGGCATAGGGCAAAAGACATCTGGTGAATCAATCTTTGTCCAGTTAACCATCTGCTAAAACTGGTGGCCTGTTGATGTACTTGTCAAGTATTCAAGACTAGATATGTCATTAGCTGTCTTACACTTCACATTGTACAGTCCTGCTCCTCTGAGCACACCTGAAATCCTGCATTTGTAAGGAAGGCTGCTGATATGGAATATGGACTGGAATTAATTTATGTGGTGAAGAGAGGAGTAGGGAGAGTGATTAAAATTTTAGTATTTCATGTGATGCATCCTTCTGGAAAAATAGCAGCACACTCAGTTCTGCAGCATTCCCATTCATATCACAACTGAATAAAATCATGTCAAAGTGAAGTTTTGTAAAATTTCATTCTGTACTGTGAACAGAAAAAATACTAGAAAAAGTAGAGACGAAAATGTATCTTAATCATGGGAAGGATGTTCCCCATGACTATTTTCCCATTCCTTTGCTTCTACATTTTTTTTCCCAAGCTTTCACATGCTGAGGTGATTTTAAGTGCATCTTTATTTCAGAGGCAATTTAAATACAGACTTGCACGTTCATTTGTGGCTTGGGTTAATTAAAGGTCAATATTTTGGGAGGGTTTAAGGGGTATGTGCAGTTTCCATGGGATGAGCCTCAAAAAGATATCAGTGATTTATCTATGCATACACATGTGTGTGTGCATATAAGGTATGGTACTTAAACATCTATTACAGAAAACAGCACCCTGGGGACTTGAGTAATAGATCATTTTAATGTATGAATAGGTTACATCCCTAACTACTAGTTGGGAAAGGTTACTTCTTATGGGAAGGGGGCTAAAGTAAATGGCCAAGAAAATTTATAGTGTTGCAATTCAACAAAAATATTGATTAGAAGATGAGGAACTCCATTTTTATAAACTTAATCAACACTGATTGTTTGATTTCAGCTAGTAGTCTGTCAGGGAGAAATAAGAGCTTTGAGCCTGGAGTGGTGCAGGAGGGGAAAGGAGCTGGCAATATTCTAAGGGAAAAAAAGTACTAAAAACCCTAAATCCAAAAGCACTAATGTAACTTTCCAGAAGATTCAAAAGCTAAATATTTAAAAGTGGACAGAAACTGCTTAGGTTTTATTTTCTTTGCACTGTCATATGGTTGCCTGACTGGAAATTATATTTCAACGAGCAACTGCTGTATTTATTGGCTTATATTTTATTTTGCTAATATTCTGCTAGTGTCCTGTATTTCCATAGTAATCATGTAATAATCCGTTCCACAAAATAGTGGCTTGCCAAGATCCATTTGGAGCCTTTAATGCTGTGGCCAAAGGTCAGTGCCGGGGGAGCTCCGCTTCTCAGTGTGCAGGTGCCACTTGCGTCACGGTCATTAAGCAGGAAACTAAAATCAATTTCACTGCATCTTTGCAAGCTGGCAAACGTAGGATTCACCTCAGCAGACAAAAAAGACACAACTGGCACATGTGGTGTGCCTTTATAAAGAGCTGGACAAGATCTGAAAGACGTTTTGAAGAGCCTATAACTCTAGCTGTATTGCCAAAACCAGCTATTGTGTTGTCTCCTATGCCACCATTCAGGTCTCCTCTGCTGTATTTGTATACTGTGTTTTAAGTGACTTGCCAACAACAGTCTGATGAATTTGCGTAGTGGTTTCAGAAAGTGTCTCAGGGCTTCTGAATCTGGATTTAAAATTACAAAGCATGGCTCCTCCTCAGTACATAATCCATTGTGTCTTGTATGCTTTTATTGCCATGCTAGAGATTCCATTGTACCTCATTTGAAAAATTGACTTGCCTTCCCTCATTGGTGTCACAGAGAAGATGAACTTTTAACAAGTTTTTCTTCCTGAACTTGAGATAATTCGTCAGGAGGATGACAATGCCTTTCAGGTAATTTAGTGAAAGGGCACACAATTAATCGATGTATCAATTTTTAAAAGTCAGTTGAATACCAATCATTTGTCATTAGAGTCTTGGTTACTTTAAAGTCAAAGCCTAATTCATGGCGAATTCAAGAAAAGGGAATAAAAATCCTAAACCTGTTTGGCCCTTGGGTACAGTTTAAGTTACTGCTTTATGATTGTGTTTGGCTCTTTATATGAGTTTATTTTTTCTTCAGAAAATTGTATCCTTATTGCTTCCATTCATCAGTGATTTACAAGCACAGTGGTATAAGGTTCTGAAGTACCAGTGAATGGCTCAATCTCCCTGGATTCTGTCATACCCATCATAAGAACTCATCTTTTACCTGAGAGCCTCATGTGCTTTCAGGGCCTGAGACTGAAGGCTTCCTGCCTTGGCACAGCTGTCTGGAACGAGAAGGAAGCTGTAATTTTGCGTGGAGGTCCTCTCCTTTTTAAATAGTCCTTAGACTAGGGAGTGATCCATGGTTCCAAAGAGCAGTGAGGAGCTGCTCCTGAGGTGCACCCTGTAGGACAAGGGCTCTCTAGGATGTCTGTCACCCACCCTGGCTGCCAGGAAAGATTCTCTCTGCTCTCATGGGCTTTCTTGATTTTGGGCTGACTGCTGGATCACTTCAGTTTCTGTTTCCTTCAAAATTCTCTTGGGCAAGATGACCACTACCGAATGCTTTGAATCTGACATTTTCTTTAGGAGCTATCAACATCCCTGGAAATAACATCTGTCAGGGAGGTGGCATGCTGGGAATTGGGTGCCTGCCCAGCCATAGCATAACAAGGCTGCAGGGCACAATTGACTGGAGTGAACAGGGAAATTTCTGAGCCATTGATCCACGAGCCCACATAATGTGTGAAATTGGAAATGTAGCCTGTCAGAAGAATCTAGCCATATATAATTTTAGATTATCTTAAAAAAAAACCAGTACCCTTAATCATTGTTTGATAGAAAACATTCTTTGTTTCTTTTTTCTGAAGACTGTTTTGAGAGATGTTTTAGTTGTTTGGGGGGATTGATTGTTTGTTTTGGTGGGGTTTTTTTTGTTGGTTGTTTTGTTTTTTTAATTATTTCCTACTGGTAAAGATTGTAATTTTTCCTTTTAAAATCATTTTAGTAGACCAGCTTCCCTTTCATGTCACATAGGTTTGTGTGAGCACATATACATACACAATTGTTTACATAAGTGGTTTTCAGAGGCCGGCACTAAGAAGCATTTTGCCTTACAGTTCTGGATGGTAGAACTAAACAACTGGCAGGACAAGAAAGAGTTCTGAGACCTATTTAGTATGCAATGTCACCAAGATAAATGAATGTGTAACTGCATCCTTAGGAGAAATCTAATCTCTTCCTACTTTCTTTCTTACCTATGCTTACAAATATCTCTTGGCTTCAGCGGAATTATTTCTGATTAGCATGTATGTGAAACCATTCTAGAGGCTATCATATATTCCTCTTTTGTCATTTTTCCCTCTTTTTGGAGGGTTATTACTGCACCAGTTCTGTAATTCCTAAAAGTGGTTTCCCAGTGGCTGTGAAAAGTGTGTTGGAATCTGCAGCATGCCTGCTTGAAGTAGTTTCTCCTCTTCTGAACGGATTTTTCTGTCTCAGTTGCCAAAAGAATATATGAAATAAGGTGGCTAGGCAGGGACAGCACCATTCAGCACAGCTACCTTCTTTAGTCCATCCACTCCCACTGAGCTGTAGCAATTACCTCTTGCATGAAGCTTTTTGTCGTATGAGGTGTGAAGAGAACATCAGCTATTCAGAAACGGGAATATTGCTGTCTCTACCTGTGGAGGAGGAAAAGTGAAGGCTATTTGGGCACTGACTGCATTTTAAGGTTTGCAATCCTCTTCAAGTTTGAGAGATTATCTTTCGTGCTGTGTGCCAGTCTTTTGCCAAAGCCTTTTAGCGTACAAAATTCAGCAATTTTATTCTTTCTCAGCATAAAATTGAAGTGATGAACCCTACCTATAAGTTTTCTTTTTTAAGCTATACACAGTTTGAGAAGTGTTTCTATTCCTAGATATGAAATAAATATGAACTTGTGTTTCACAAACTACTATTTAGTAGCATCTGTCTCTTAAGGCAACAATCCCTTCAGCTTTCCTACATATTTAGTGTCAGCAATGGCAATTGCACAGGATATTTAAAATGAAAGATTTTCCATGACCTTTGCTAAAGAGTAAGCAGATCATTCCTGTAGGGCCCATTATAATTTACACAGATTTGAGAACAAAGTGCAGTTAAGGACCTTCCATTTGTCTGAGATGAGAAACAAACTGGAGTTTTAAGTCACCTTGTGGTTTAAAGAGTTGGCCAATGTAAAAGGAAACTAATTAACTGTGCTCCTATTTTGGTAAGAATTACAAAGTGAATCAGATCATAAGAGTATATGGCTTTTCCTACCATCTCTTATGAGTTTCCCTACTTGTAGTTGCTGAGGGCAAGTGTTTTTTTAATTGCTAGTCCTGTAAATATTCAGTATTTTTGGCAGCAAAATAATTAATTAGAAAAATCTAGAAAGTTATGACCTAATGTCCCACTTTATTGCTTATCCAAAACCCATTTAAAACCAGGTTCACAAGAATTAGACTAATCCAATTTGTGTCTAATGTTTGCTCTGAAGAGCAAATATTACTGTTTAAATAACGTTATTAAATTTATTTTTAAAAGAGAAGAAAAATGTCAGTGAGATAGCCTCTAAAAACACTTATTCATTCAAATAGTGAACTTCTAATATGTATTAAATTAAGGATAAATAATAGGAGAAAGAACCTTTGGTGAGAAAAGTTGTGACATTTCCTTCATTGTGTTCCAGCAGTACTCATATTCTTGGCACATGGAGGGAGAAAAGTTGTGCTTCCAAACATAAAGATATTTGCTGCAATTATAATCTAGATAGACAACCAACAAGGCACCAATGGAGTTCCTTGTAATTATTTTATTTAAATTTTATCTTCTAACTTTTTTTATATATGCAGCCAAGCTGAAGCTTATTTTTGCACATCTCTAGCCCATAGTCTTCAGTGTTTCTATAAATGTTAATTTTAATACTATCTCAGTGTTTCCAGTATTGCTGGTTCATGTAGCAAATTTTGGTCTCCATAAATCACATAGTTTTTTGTTATTAGCCTCATATAAATAAGTAGATTTGCCTGGATTTTAAGATGTTCAGTTTGGCTTGAGAAGTTAAGCAATAATACTAATTTCTATTATTTATCCATTTCCCAATAACTTATCAGACATTTTGCAGATGCAGAATAAAACTGCTCCTTGCCTCAGATGCTTTATAACTTAGGCTAGTTTATTTTGAGTTTTAAGTTTTTTGGAAAATATTCAAATAATTTTTCCAGAGTAAAACATTTCAAACTTGTCTCACAAATTCAGCCAAAGACTTTCTCAGACCTAGCTGATTTCTGATAGTAGAATTATTTCCAGCATGAGTTCAAACAAAAATGGGGATGCACAGGGCCATGTGCAGTTTTTGCTGGGTTTTCTTAGTTGTTGTCATATTATCTATTGGTATAGCACTTTTAATCAGGTGATCAACAGGGTCTGTTGAGCCTTTTTTGATGCCTTTATATTTGTATTTATTGTTTCATCCTTGTAATCCATGAGTTTCCTCCTTGAAGGGCAGAGAGTCAAACTCCAACAGCCTTACATAAAGACCATCTAATATATGTCAGCTAGAAGAGAGAGGTATGTGGACCCTGGCTAAGATATTAATTTATTTTTGTTGCAATGATTCATCATTCTGTCTGATCTTGCCCTCTTAGAGTCTATGCCATTAATGAACATTGTCATGACACAAAATCAAAACTAATTTCATTTTGTAAGGGACACCCACAGCTGTGACTCTTGCTGTAAATATGATCACGTTGTTTTTCTGTCACAATGATGAGTAGATGTATGTAATGTTAATAAGATAGCCTTTCTAGCAGTGATAGGGGAGGAGGAGTTCAAGCTGTATTGTGTAAAGCTTGGAGTTTATATAAACGGGCCAAGAGAGAGATTTCTAGCTATTCATCGTATTAAGATAGTTCACAAATCAGGTGGAGTGTTCTTTGCTTAATTTGAAACTCTTGGATTAGATATTTAAAAACAAAAATCAATATTATGAATCATGAAGGAAACCTACTATAAAGCTTTTCCACACCAGAGTACGAGGACAGCTCTGGAACTAAAATCATGCACAGGATTTATCAGTTCCCTTCAGTTATTTTTTCAGCCCTCTTTTAAAAGAAAGAGTGTTCTATGATTACCATGTGTCACAATGGCAGCATAAGCAACTGAAAGGTTTAAAGAGAAAGATATCATATTCCCTTTGATAAAATCATCATTGAAATGTGATAAAGGGAATGTATACCCCAGTTCTTGAGGCAGTTTTTAAATTTCTGAAATCTCCTATCATCAATGGGTAAATTACTATGTTGTATTACAGAGAGGGACAGAAAGTTAAAAATGAGCAACCTCTCCCCTGATCCCACAATCACAGCTGGCCATCAACTTTTCTTCTTCTCAGTAATTAGTCTACCTGGGAAAAACTTGCTTTTTCTGTGCAAAACTTGATCTCACATGCTGCATGACAGTTGTGTTAGCATTAAGCACTTCAGATATTATAACCAAATGAAATCTGAATCTCCCTGTTCTTTCACTGGTGCTTTTTGAGGACTAGTCTTGAACTCAAACCTAAATTAGGCTGCTTGGATTATTTTGGCTGCTTTTTTTTTCTTGAATATGATGACTTTATTGATTGTATTTAGTATTATTCTTGATCTTTGAGTGTTTAAGGATTGGTTTTATAAGTTTAAGCTTTCAAATATGTTTAACAAATAACTGAGTAGGAAGAAAGAATGGTAATCCAAGTGGCAGGCATAAATAATGCTCTACAGAGCCCTTAAACTCTCAGAATAAACTTCAAGAGTGTGATAGATGAGGAAATGTGAAGGTAGAATAACATGATGTAACTTGTTCAGTTCTGTATTGGCCCTGTTCTTTCTATTAGACTGACTTCTAGAAACCCTTAAATTTTAAGAGTGACTCTGGTTAAAAGTGTTCACCTCAGGATAGATGAATTACCTCTATTTGCAGGTTTCTGTCTGCATGAACATTATGATTGCAGACTGGGAAGCTGGAAAGCACCATTTAGTTACTGTGCCCAGGCACCTCAGTAGGAAAAGAAATGCCCATCTCTTCCCCCTACAGCTTAAGCTGTGTCCATGCTCATCAGCACCATCAAGCAGTGCTCTCAGTAAAACAAGGGGAGTTTTCTCTCTTTGGTAGTTACCATTTGGGAAGATGCTCATGAGAATGTTTATTATATTAACCAGTGTTAATCTTCATTTCTAAGGCCAGCTTTGAGTGAGAAGGGGAGATTAATCCAGATCTTCTAGTGGCTTTAGCCTGTATTCTACAGGAATCGTTCCCATTTTTCCAAGCATAGTACATAGCCATTTTTCAGATTCCCTTGTCTTCCTCTCCCATATGATTCATGTTTTTGAGATTACCTTTGCTACTCATGAAAGCTTAATTCAATTTTGAGAGAGAATTTTGAAAAAAACCCAACAAAATAACATAAATTCAAATCCAGCAATATGGAAGGATTTGTACTGTGTTTGGTATGCTTTTGGGTGAGACTATAAATAGCTGCAAAGGAACCCTGTTTGATTCATCAGCCTTGTTGTCCCCTGCTAGGGCAGGGAATGACACTCATGCTTGTTTCCTTTGATGAGGCAAGTCCATCGCTCTGCACTGTCTGTTTTTAACCTCTAAACCTAAAGATGAAAATGAAGACCCTCCTGTTCTCCTATGTCACTGTCGTGACACAGAGAATAAAGGGCAGAGCAAAGTCTGGCAGTTTACTGCAGACAGCTCCCCACACAGTAAATCCACTTACATGGGCCCATGACTGAGGTGGTCAGCCTGCTCTGGGAGCCTCACCTTACACACAGCTAGAAATTGTTCCAAAAGCAATTTCTCAGTCACTTCTGTTTTCATTTGGGACATATTGACTATTTGAAAATATTTTTATTTCATATTTTCCCTTTTTCCTTGATCCTTTTGCGTGGTGTAAAGGTGAATTAAGAATATAAAGCTCTAGCCAGACTAAAGCATGTTGTTTTCTGTTTGAGGCACTGCTTGTCATGAGAAAAATCCAGATTGCTTGTTAGTACTGAAGCTGGAACTTTAGAGGAAACAATTATCCTTGTTAAAAGAACTCTGTTTAATGTACAGTGCATAATGAGAGGACAACAGGGAGGATCGTTTCACTACTTAATGGACTACAATTAAACTTAAAGCAAACTTTTGTCCTCCTTTTCACCAGTGTAACACAGGCCAGGATTTTCCTCCTGTGACTGAGCAAAGTATGAAAGGTATAGTTCTGCAGCTGCTTTGTTTCTGTGGAAAGTTTCCTGACAGTGAAGTACTGTGCAAGAAGCAGCTGCAGAATCAGGCCCTTTGTACACATGCACTTGTAGTAATCTGAAAAGAAATAGAATGGGACCAGCAAAATGGCACTTCAGCTCAAAGAAAAATCCAACGTCTTCCATCTGCTCCCTGATCTTGCAGCTGCAGTGAATTATGATGTGCTGTCACATTTATAGGGTGATTTCATCAACTGATTTATTTAATTAATTTAGATTTAACATTGTACAAAGGGTATGTGATAAACTGGTGTAACTCTTTCCTCAGCCACCACACCAGCCAAGATTTATTTTGAGTATCCTCCGCCTCACGGTGTCCTCCCTTGTGCTTTTCAATCTGCAGCCAAGGGAGAGTTTGAAGTAGCTGATTGCACCTAAAGCTGCTTAACTAACAGTGCTACTGTGGAGCGGAACCAGCAACTTGAATTTTGTGTTGTGGTGCTAGGGTTAAAACATCCATATAGTCTGTCCACCAAAAAAATACCACGCTGGTGTATCCCTGGTGACTCCTGAATGTGCACAATTTTTCACATAGAAGAACGGATGCACCTGGGGCCAGATGGTTCCTTGGGTGTTAACAATGTTAAGAATATGCTTCTTTAATACCTTTCTTGGATATAATCTTGAAATGGCATAGACTGCACTCTTCTACTTGGTTTCTGTAGAGCAATTAAATCTATAGGTGCAAGTACATAAAATCAGTAGCATTACAAATCCCCACTTGTGGTTTGGTGTCATGCTGGTTACAAATATAAGGGACTCTTTCCTGGTAATGGTCTCAATAATCATAGTACATTTCTATAATGCTACTATATAATGCAGATATGGGGAAATTAGGGAACAGGTTTTGGAAACAGCTGGATGCAGACACAGGAAGTCATGGGCTCTGTGCTGAAAAACTTCATATCAGATAGGTGAGATAAGTTAATAGAACAGAAGTATTTATTATTTAATATACTCTGATATACATTTATATATGTGTGTGCATGCATGATACAGTGGAAGAAAGGGGTGTTTAATTACACTTCTTAGTTGGGTGGACACAACTCTGAGAAACCAGAGGAAGTTGCAGTTTCAAAATTTTTTGTTTTAATATTTCTCCAGTACTCACTTTAAATGGGAGCAAGGGCTATGCTGAGCAAAACACAGTAAAATACCAAGCATAGTTTAACTGAGTCAATGTAAAATATCTGTGTTTGTAACACTTATTTTGTAGTATTGATCATGCTGCAGTTATGAGCCATAAGAATTAAATGATTCTCATATATAAGGAAATAAAACCAATTATTTTTGGTGGAAGAGAGAATGAAAACAACTTAAAAGGACTGTATAGTTATTACAATGTGTACAGAGAAGTGGTCTGAGCATCTTTTTTGTACCCCTGCTTTAGGGAGCCAGAGATGATGGAAATACTTTCTGTGTTTCATTTTCATTTGTCTTGCTTTGTTTCTCAGTCCTGAAAAATATTCAACCTTTTAAACTGTATTTTGCTGTTTTATTTTCCTATAAATGAATATTTACTAAGAACATTGCTTATTTCTATGGAATGAGACCACAGAAATAAAATGGTTTTTTGCTAGTAGCAAAATTGTAAAATAAAAACTTGGTTAAAATGCACGTGCTTCATCTGAAAAGCTTCAAAGTTCTGTTGACTGTTCTAATTTCACAATATTGGATAAAATCAGTACAAAGGGAAAAGCACTCTTACAGAAACTACACTTGCTTCCAGAGTGTTAGAATTAAGATTGTGACCCTAGAACTCTAAGCAGCATTCAACAAACAAAATTGAGGAACAACCCAATAGTTTCTTGTGTTATATAATTGTAAAAGGATTCATTCTATGGTAGTTTGGGAAAAAAATGAGTCAAAACAGTGTAGGAACTATATCTGAATTTCAGAAATGATTAGGGTAATTAGAACTTGAGAATGTCATGGAGATAATGACTGATTTAGACGTTTTGTAAATTTATTAAACAAAAGGTGGAGATAAGAGGGAGAAAACAGCACAGCATGTTCAGTAGTACAGACTCATGGCTATGAATAAATTATACAGAAGATCTATTTTCGTAATAATATTCATTTCTACTTTTTTTACCTTATGTCTGTAGCTAAAAGTGCATATTTATGTCACAATCAAATCTGATTTGCTTTCTCCATCAGTATAGTTTATCTGAGTTAATAAAATTATTCTTCCCCCTTCCCCCACCAAGTTTGCGTAATTCTCATGTTGCAACAGACCCAAATCTAAAATCAGAATTGGTTCTCTGTTACTAGTGCACAGATTAACTGCTGTTCTTATTGAGCAATTCACCTTTTGGTTCTCCAATCACTACAAACAGCTTGGCATGGATGCTGATGCCTTCCTCCATTGCTCTCTTTACTTTCTGTGATTTCTACAGTAGATATTGCTTGTCATGGACCGAGGTCCTGTTTCTTCTCACTGAGGGGATTATTTAGGCTGCCCTCGTGATACATGTGAAATCAAGGATTCCTCCTTGTAAAAGAAATCTCTTGGTAAGTGCTTTCAAATTTGAAGGAGCATCATGTGAGCTGGTAGTTATGGGGAAATATAGAAAATACTATGTTTAGCCAGAAACTTTATCTATTATTGTTGAACGCGGTGTTGATTTTTATGAACATATCATGTTTGGCAGATTCCTTCAGGGCTGTGTTTAAAGTTTTTGTCAGTTTTACTTTTTCCTTTTCTTCTTCCTCCTAATGTTCAACTTGAAAACTAGCACCCCTCACATCACTTCCAGTCTGAACTGTGGTTTGTCTAGGAAGTGAAAATGAAATGCTTCTCAATCAGAAGTCTGATCTCCATATGGTTTCTCTCAACATTAATAAGAAGCTAACAAAAAATCATCCCCTCTTGTCAAATGTAGAATGTTTGACTTTTATATCCACTTTTTAATTAGAGAAACATGTCTGAACCTGGGAGATCAAGCAGTTCACAGAGAGTGAACTAATCCATCACAAGTCTAACAAATCAGCTTTTAAAAATAAGTCTCAATGCTTAATAAAAAGTCTCAATGCTATCCTTTGGTCAGTAACATGCATTACATTGTTATTACTTTATTATTAATGTTCTTTTCCCAGTAGTAGTCATCTGAGATGTCTTCATCAAACTGGTCGTGATCTGGTTCATGAAGCAATGGTGGGAAATATATTATTGGCCCCAGCCAGCAGAAGAGAGAAGTAACTAAGAAAAATTTTATTTACCTTTGCTTACACTATACAAAATAATTTTGAGACATTTTGTGAACAAACCAAAATGTTCTCTGTTAGACATGTTTAGAGATTCCATTTTTTTAACACTGAACCACTAGAGGAGCTTATAGAGAAAAAAACTTGTTCAAAGATTTCTCTATTGAGTTCATTACTTGCTGTGTGATTGGAAAGGAATAATAAATTGCTCCCAATTCTAAAAAGAATATTAGTGTAGCTATTCCAGCAGAAGACTAGATCACAGCTGAGAAAAATTTCTAGAATCAGTGCAGTGAATATTAGTGAGAATCAGGAAGTATTTGAAATCACTGTTCATTCATGAGGGTTAGCATCTCATTAGGTAGCAGATTAAGACCTTGGTCACAGTAATACCTTCTAAGATGAGGTAAGCTGCACAATGTGTGCATACAGTGTAACTTGCCAGACTCCTCCAAAGTGACGGCAAGATCACTGTTTGAGCTCTATTGTGTGCCTTTTCTAGCAGTACTTATCTCTTTGCAATCGCCATTTTTGAGCGTCACCAAGGTGGACTCCTTTTTCCACTCCTAGAATTTTCCTGACTCTCATACTCTTTATGGCTGCCTTCCGACTCCTTCTGCATTTCATGCTCCATATCCTTTCTCTTCAATGTTTGCCTCTGCACTGTGTGATCACTACATTTTCTTTCTGCCTTCAAAAATCTCATCTCCTGTGTCAGGCTTTTTAATTCCATAGCTGTTTATATATCAGTGGTGAAGGGGCCATCATCTTCCCTGAGAAAAGCACAGCTTTAATGGCCTGTAGCCATCTGAAATAGTAATATCCTTCTGTGTGCTTGCCTAGGCTGTAAGCATGCTGCACTTAAGCAAAAGGACTCCAGGCATCACATCAATAACAAGAAGAATGTAGTGAGTATTTCAGTTATTTGATGCAGATGAACAGATAATGAGCAAAAATAACCTCTAACCAAAATCAAGAGTAAATGTTGTGAGAATTGTGAACTACACAGTTTTGGCAACTCTTGAATATTACAGTTTTGTAAATCTTTTTACTTGTTTGTTGAAAACACCACCACTTTGTCGCCAGAGATTCATGTGATCTCTTGTCTCTTTTTACTCTTCCTGGCTTTTCTTTGGCTTTCATATTTGAACCTTTGGAAGAGTACATAATAAAATTCATCCCAAATTGCTAAGATTTGCTTGGTTTCACATTAAATGATACAAAACCTCTGCGTTCAGCATAATTTCAACCTGAAATCATAAATCTGCTCACAGTCACTCAGCCTAGGATCATGGAGAAAGTTTTTAAAGGGCCCAAATGGAGGTTTCATAATAAAACCTGTCAGCAGGTTTGGATTTCATTACAAACAATTTGTACAGTTCTTTTTCAAAAGCATGCATGAGCAACTGGCCAAAAAACCAATCACAATTGAGTCATGGTCTCACCAGAAGGACATGAATTTTGCCTACTGATCATGGAAAAAAATACTAGTAATGTTCACCACAGGTCTTTTTCTTTTTCTTTTTCTTTTTTTTCTTATAGAACAAGTCATCTTGTGGTGCTCAAGATTAAGATTTTGGCAGCTAGATTAAAAGCTTTCAGAAAGTTAACCAAACACAGCACTGATCTTATACTGTAGAAAGGTGCCTAGTCCATGAGAAGGTAATAAATGCACCACAAGCTATTAAATCATGAGCAATTGTCTGCGACGAGAAGAAGACAGCAGGTTAATGTTATGTGCTAGAGAACTGCCTGTGTATAGAATTAACAGCAGCCATAAAGGCTGGAATTCCTCTGTCCGAACGTTCATGGCGTTTTGATCAGTATTGAGAGGAGCATTAAAGAAAGCATAATTCTAAAGACTTCTCTCTGATAAGAGCCATGCTGCCATTCTTTAAAATTAACTTTTAAAGAAAATGACAGGACTCTGAATGCCAAAATAGCTGATACCATTTAAAAATGGGGAGATTATTAAACCCATGAATAGAATTTGAGAAAATGTCATGAAGCTACAGCATTCTTGCAGACATATTGTCCATGCTCAAGATATATGACAGGACTCTGGGCACCTATGTGTAATATATCTTAAATGACTTCCTAGAAAGGTCTTGCTAAAAATACTGCTGTCTGTCTTCATAATTGAATGGCTCTAATATGTGCCTTTTAAAATGCTTATGCTCAGAAATTGTACTAAGGCTACTATAGTTCTAGAAGTTCCTTAAATGTGAAAAAAAATCAACTATTTTAAAGTGATATTGATTATAACATGATATATTAATTCACAGTGTCCTTCTGAATTTTTATTTCTTTAATGAATAAAAGGGATTTAATTTAAGATATTTATTTTATACTTTTCATGAAACACAAGGAAATGTGCTTCTCTTGATGGAGAGTTAACTAGTCTTAAGAATTTATGAGTTTCTTTGAAATACTATGTACTGCCTTCCCGTCCTTTACACTGGGTGTTTAAGGAAAATATTGGAAGAAGCCATGATGATTTTAAAGGAGAAGAAAAAAATCAATAGGCAGCTACTTAGAGTATTGCAGTATGCAGATAAGCAGCTTTGCTAAGTCTGAACTTTGCACAGCAACATCAATACAACTTGTAGAACAATGAACTTCAATACAAATGCTGTGGAGGGGGAGTGGGCAAATGCCTCTTATAAACAGAGCTGTAAAAGGTGTTAATTCATGTTGACAAGAGCCTGCTTGAGTAATTGACTGTGTTCAAATACTTTGCAAACCAATTCTTAGCAATAACTGCTTCAGAGAAAAAGGCACAGAACTGATGTGGCCTATTTGTGTGAAATGCAGCCTTCCACCACTGCAAAACTGAAGCCTGTTTCGAAAGGCTTCATTTCCACAGGGTGTATTAAGAGAATAACAGGAGTTTTTTAAAATTGTGTAGGATTTAAATGTCTGTATACAAAAATTTATTTCACATGTTGTAAATACTTTAATGTAAAAGATTTGTAAGTGTCTTGTGAATCATAGCTTCTCAAGTGTATGCTACAAGGATTGTATTGGCATGTGCGCTGGAGAACTGCATTGCACTTACGGAGAACTGCATTGCACTTATGAGTGACGAAGGCATAAATAAGTTATTGGTTACACCAAAGAAAGGATGTGATGAGGCGTAAGAGTTTTAAGTACCTACTCCTTATCCCTCAAGAAAATAATTCATTGCATACCTGGCTATTTATTCAGCTTTCTAAAATGGAGTCATGACAATAATCTAGCCTTCAGACTTTCCAAGCACTGAGTGGGGCTGAAATAGTAATTCCAGGTGTAAGAGACAAATACTTCTGTCAAATTTCTATATTTGCTGGAGAGGCTGGCTTCTGGAAAGTTCTTGGGAAATCTTTTGGAGAACTTTAAGTGATCATTTTTCCTTACGCCTGTGTCTGGAAGGTATTATTAATGGTCTGCCAAACTCCCGGGTTCTTATTTTTGGGGAGCATCTGATAGTTGTCTTACTGAGTTTTTCCTGTCTTTTAGTATTTGTATTCTGAGGATGAATATCATGCTGGAGACTGTCTGGCTTGGGTCAGTAAAAACAGTTGTTAAAATACCCACTGGTCCCTCAACGAGTTGCTAGAAATTGCCTTCAGAAAGCTCTTAGGGTCCTTGCAGCTGCTGCCCTCTCGTCTGTAACTTGGAGTGCGTGTATGTTGTTATGTGGGCAATTGCTCTTTCCCTGCCCTCACTTTCTTACTCCTCGAGTCCACCGGCAAAATCAGATGAGAAATCAACCACTGTTTACAATACCAAGAATTAATTTTCCTTGAAGGAATTCCTGGACATTCTGCTAATGACAACATTTAAGTTTAAAATGCGTAGCTAGAAAATCTAAGGAAAAATATTAGAAATAGAGCCAAAAACCAAACAGTACAAGGATGGGAAGCAGTGATCTCAGGAGTATGCATCTTGCTTTGATTCCTAGAGAACTACATCCCAGCAGAACCTTCTGACAGTTAACTTGAAGAATTATAAGCAGAAAAAATAAATGTGTTCACTTTTATGAAAATGTAACAGTCAAATGTTTTTACTGTTTACCTATTTCTGCATTTTATAACTATGAATATCACAGTAGTGGGAAAAAAGTGGAACTGAATTCATTTTAATTAAAAACATAATGAAAATTGACAATTCAGTGCAACATAAGTAATTTCAGCTACTCTCATTTAAATGTTCAGAACAGTTTTAATATATCATTTTTGGATAATTGTAACTTTCTAAAGATTGCATGATTTCATACATTGATCCTGACCCAGAAAAAAAAAACTTTTAGCAAGCAGTCTTCAGTATACAAAGGAAAAAAAAGGCTATGGTAGTGTAAGACGCCTGAGATCACATCCAGGGACACACCTTGGCATCTTTTTCCATCCTTGCAGGTCTTTTATTGCCCCATGATCTCAGAGAGCACTAACAACTCCAGTCTTTCCAGCTTAATGTCTCCCAAATGTCACCCAAAATTGTGCTGTGTCCAGAGTACTTTTATTATGCAAGTCCCAACTCAAAATGCTGGGGTTTTTTAGTTGTATTTATTTGTTGGGGTGGTTTGTTGTTTTTCTTCGGTTTTGGGTTTTTTTTTTTTAATTTATTGTTCAGAACAATTCACCGTAAGACCTTTAAAGTAAGATGATGGTGTTACAAAATGGCTGGTTACAATTTCAATCTTTCCAATACTGTGATACTTCTGAGTCAAACACATTAATCCTGCGTGATAGTCACGAAGAATCAAACTGTTCTTGTTGCCCTTCTATCTTTGCTGGGTATTTAAAAGTCTATCCAAACTTTAATGTGTTGAAGTCTTTACTGTTTTATTTGTTTTATTGTATGTGTTTTTAAAATCGTGGACTTAGCAAGATCTGAAAGAGCTGGTATGGTTGAAATAGGCACTCAAATTGGCAAGATGTTTTTTGCAATGTGTTTGGAACATTTTATATCACTTTCTTTGGGGAATCTGAATTAAGGAATTTAAGAGAATTTTAAAATATTTTAGTAATTCTGCTT
This sequence comes from Orthonyx spaldingii, assembly GCA_013397795.1. Lineage (NCBI taxonomy): Eukaryota > Metazoa > Chordata > Aves > Passeriformes > Orthonychidae > Orthonyx > Orthonyx spaldingii. The sequence goes on along the minus strand of VZTJ01002722.1, from coordinate 325,009 downwards.
CTAGTAAAGTTATATGAATATTTTTTTTTATGGTGTCCCTGTTAGCATGGAATATGTCTAACTTCTCTTGCCTCAAAATCCTCTTTTTTCAGCTAGCTGCCTGAATTTTGGCCCTTATATTTGCCTCCCTGGTCTTTGTTAATGACACAAGTTATGGCAAACTGTATACTTTTTCCTAAAGCTGAAGCATTCACCTTCAAGGCAAACTTTTTAGCCAGTGGGAAATGCACACAACTCTGTTTCCCCAACTGCAGCAATGCTGTGGTACACTTGCTTGAAGAACCAGTTCTATGCATTTTGCTGGTCTTTTCAATGTCAATGAACCAAGATACTGCTACTGTGAGCTTTGATTGTTTTCTGCACTTTTCTCTCCTGCAGCGGGAAGTGTAACTCTAAATGTGACTTTCAACATTCTCTGCTCTCAGTCTGATGGGGGTTTTTTATTTGTCACATCTCTGCCCTCTGTGACTGCAGTGATTTGTTTCCTTTCTGTCCTTCTGAGAGTAATGTTATGTGATGTTGATTTGAAGAACTGGCAGAGAGGCCAGTCGTCCATTTATCTCGGGGAGGACACAGGAACTAAATCATTACTCTGTTGCTGAACTAAAGGAATCGTGCAGGAGCTGTTTAGCACTGAGGACTGTAAGCTTATTCCCAAAACAGTCTGTCTTACTGAGAAGTAACTGCTGTGTGAATAAAGCCCTGTTCTTAATCTAATATACTACAAAATCCATCCAAATAAGTGAAAAGACTGTTCTCTGATGCATTTTAAGTGCTTATTAACATGAACCACTCAGAAAATAGGGTGTGTATTTCCAAGGGAAATCAGGGATCACTTTTGATCATCATTTTTGCTTAATTCAAAATTTCCTCTGGACACATTTGGAAAAACTCTACTTCATGGATATCAATTTTCAGTTTATGAAGCTGTGATGCTAAATGTACTGTTTCTGCAGTAGGTCATAATTCAACATTCTGAGTACACAGCAGCATGCTGTTGATGCTCAGCCCCAAGAGATGGAGTAGGCAAAATATGTGAATCTGATTTCCAGGACTGACTTGAACAAAGGAAAATATAAATAAACTGTGAGTTTTTATATCTTTCACAGCAAAGATTGCTCTCTTCTTTATTCCTCTTTTCCTGTATGGGAAACAGGGCTTTTTCTGCCTATTGCTGCATGCTATCCTTTCATGGTTCCACTCCTAAAGATTTTTTTCTTCCACATTTTTCTTCTGTTAGGTTTGCATATGCAGTATTATTTAATCCCTAGAAAGAGCAAAGTGTTTGATTTTCATAGTTTTAAGGTATGAATGCTGTCATTTTGGGGCATCTACTTCCCTTTCGACTAGGAAACGAAATTTCCAAAGTTTACGTGTCAGTTCCTCTTTCCAAACCTACTGGGTACATCTCCGTTAGATGCAGTTATATTTTGAAGAACTACTTCATATAGATGTGAATAAACAGCAAATAGTCAATGATTTATTTTGCCTCTTGAGCTTCAGTGTTTGAAGATATTTGTTATCTGGGAACAATGAATAATGTACCTGGAATTATTAATGGGTTATGGATGATGTTAAGCTATTTTATTCCATATTAATAAGAAATCGAATGATCAATGAGATCTTTAACAAAAGTATAAGCATAAGTTTAATGCCCTGAACTTCATGAGGAGCAGTCATTCACATTTAATATATGACAAAAACATTGAAGTTGGGGGTTCCAATGTCAGAAGATGAAAAATACCGCTTTTAATTACAGACTATCTCCTCAGCAGTTTGGAAAATGGACATGTAAATATATTAAAGATATTTAAAAGATGTGGTGCAAAAGTGTTGCAATGAAATGAACCCAATACACAGGCTTGGTTCACCAACATTGGCTTTTGTATGTATCAGCAAACTGAGTCAGATTTTGGAGACATTTAACTTTATGCTTATTCTCTCAAGGTTTTGAAGGTTGGTTTTGGGAAAAGAGTAACAATATACTATCTGTTTATTCTTTTAAAATGTAGTCTTAGACTACTTAAATTTTGTAGGACATAGGGCAAGTAATTTTAATTTTACCATCCACATTGTTCTAAGTAGTGTTTTCCATACTGCATTTGCTAAGCAAATTCTACCTGTGATAAATGTAAGCAATGAGGGATGGAAAAATACTCAGAATTTGAAACTTGTTCTGCAATGGTTTCCCACCTAATCATCATTGCTTTTTTGAGAACTGTCTCTGAAATGAAACTCCCTGTACAGGCAGTCACTTATATGCATTACTAACTCATGTTATTTGATTTTTGTGATTTTTTCAAGATAAGAAATTGGGCCAGGAGATTGCTGCTTGAATTTTATTCAAACTAATCAATCAAAACCGAAAATGAAGACATTATTAACATTCAAACTGCATTTTCACTTCTCACAGACATGTTTTTTATTATTATGACTAACTGTGTCAGCAGTCAGACTAGACATAGACTCATTGCCAATTAATATAAAAATTCCTTTCTTTGATTTAGTAGGAGAGACTGAGGGGACAGAATTGTTTTATTTTAGTTCATTCATTTCCTTTCCCCGGGCTTCACCTGATTGAGGTATTTGCTCTTTTGTGGGTCAGTGTATTTTAAAGTTATTAATTACTTCACTCCAATCCATCATACTTAATTAAAGCCTTAAACAAAAATAAATTGGTTATGTTTGGTGAAAATGTTGTCAGTCAGATGGGATTTTAGCAACATAATAGAGCCAATACTTTTGTTTTGTTTATAGCGATACTGAATGACCTTGAAGTGTTCATCTGGCCAATGTGGACTCTTTAAGATAAGAACCCAATTTCTTTTCTTCTCTTTACCTGGGTTAGGATTAACAGTCTGCATTATCAAAAGGATATTAGTACATGACAAGCGTACAGATATTTCTTCCGTTATTTTGCTTGCTGTCACTTAGAGCCAGCATGAAGGCACTGTCAGCAGAACTCCTGTATTTGACTGCAGCTCTGGCTGAACAGAGAAGATGGTAGCTTTAATATCCACCCTCCATGATCAGCTATTGCATTTCTTAAAGTTTCATTTTGTGACTGAATCAAACAACACTGTTGTTCTGTTGCTCTGAGAGCCAGAATTCAGAAATGAAAAAGTTATTAGATTGAAATAGCCATCTCCCTGCATCCTTAGAACAGAGAGCAACCAGATTAAGAGTCAGGTATTAAGTTCTTCCAACCCTCTCTCCTTTGTTGGAATGATTGAAGTCCAGAGAACTTTGTAGCTGGTATCGTTTAAAACCAGCTGGGCAAGAAAAGCATTTTCAACATGCCAATTCTAGACATCAGTGATGGCTAGTCTGCTATTTCTATACTTTTCAGTTGTCAGCCAGGACTAGGAACACATGTTCTTTCCATAATAAAAATAGAAACATTTTTCAGTAAATAACTATTATAAACTACATTTTTATACTGAATTCCACATTTATGCAATATATCATGATGTCCTAGTTTTCATCCACTTGTTTCTGTAAGGTTAATTCGCTGTGAACAGAACTTGCTTTTGATATCCTAGAGAGACTTTTACACCTTTTGAATAACATAGGTTATTCTGTTTTCTTTGGAATAACTGTTATGGTCTTGTGAGGTGCTTCCTCCCATCTTCTTCCCTTCTGTAGTACAAATGCACTCCTTTAAAGGCAGCATCTGGGCCGAAGTTTTCTCCTCCTTATATAAAACCAAATGTTAAAAATGAATTTTAAAAAGGTCATTGTTTGGGCTATGAGTGCCAATCTGATATAGATGTTACTCAAAACTGAACACAGAAAATGCTCTTTTGGCTAAGATCGAATTTAGCTCTGGTTTAATATCTTATTTATCTTACCTCTAGCATTTCCAAGGTTAAAGCTTTAAAAAAATGGTATGTAATTTTCACTAACCTTTTTTTTGTGTGTTGTGTACTCTTGAAGATCTAGGCACCAGCTTTTGAAATGTACTTAGGTGTATGTAGTCACTGTAAGTTGAAAACTTTTACAATACCTTTAAAAACTCATCTCCGAGCAACTCCAACATTCACTAGTCAGTAAGCAATTGCATGGTATGACATTTTGCTATCCTGCTGATCCTGAAAGACAAACCTCCTTCTACCCTGTTTTCTGTTTGTATGATCTTCACACTCGGAACACTCTGGAGGTTCAGATTGTCAATATGTACCTTGCTGGTTGGAAAATGCTGTCTCCAGTCTCCTGGGACTGCTAAGATTCAGGAAGCAGGCTGAGCTGAAGCACTCACAGACAGAGAGGAAATAACAGGGCAAGGAGTTGAAAGAGGAAATGGAGAGAGAGAAAATGCATGAAAATATCACCCTCCAAGTTGTATATTTGTGTCTCATATAGCCTTTGCCGCACAGATTTGGCAGGCCCTTTAATGGAACCTATAGCTATCTGGCAAGAGGAGAGGCATAATGTCAATTTATCTGAGTCAAAAAAGAGCCAGTTTAGTGGAGCATGAATTTGTAGTGTACCTGAAAGGGTAGGCATAGATATACAGGCAGAATTTCATGTTTATATTCCCTTTGTGTAACAGAGATTTTCATAGAGATTTTATTGCATTCAGCAGAGATTCCTAACACAGGGAAGTCTTGCACAAGGTATGCAAGTCCATGGCTTCCTTGTATACCTGGCTAAGTTACTGAATATTAAATCTTACATGTGCACATGGAAGCACTGAGAGAAGATGCACAGATAAACATAAACCTCAGTATGTACTTTTTGCATCTCCAAATTTTTCTTTGTGTTGAGAATGCAGTCAACTTCATTTTTTTAGAGAATTTAGGAAGTTGGAAAATAATATAAGCATCATACTCAAAATAAAAACTGTATGCAGACAGTCCAGAAAAATGAAATTCCTGGTTGTAATAATGTTTTTAAATTTTGAGATATTTGTAGTGGTTTAGCCTGTGCAAAACAGATCAATAAATTGAAAAGCTATTGTTCAGTGAAAGCTTCATCAGTTCAGGTTTGCAATTGTCTTTGACTCAGTAATTACATAACTCTGGATCCTTTCTACCCATCACATCCTCTCACAATCACTTTATTTCCCTTAGTGTTACAACGTCATATCTTAAATTAGTTGAGAATGACTTTTGGTTGGGTTATATCTTGCATTTTATAACCTCTTTCCTATTTTGCATCTCTAGTGTGGACCTCATGATACTGTGTAAATTTGATACTTCAAATTTAGAATCTCTGTTCGATACGTAAAAGTGGTATTTCTGATCTGTTGGTTGTTTATGCGTGTCATAACCCGAGTCAGCAGGTAATCAGGAGACAGATACTGAGGCTGTAAAGAATTTGGTTTCATTAAACATCTTAGATACCACTGAGGTTTTTTTATTATTTGATGCAAGACCTTTCAGATGCTTTCATACTTTAAAATGCTCATAGGTAAATTTTTTTAGTCGTATTCATTTTTCCCCTATCTGTGCAGGCAGTGCTTTAACTTTCCAAGACACTTAAACCAGGGAAAGAGTGACCAGGCTGTGAATGATATCCTCAGCATACCTGCAAGTCACATGCAGACGGCCTCAGTCATTTCAAGCCAATACTTTTGTGTAGAAATAGTAAACCTACTGTGAGAAATTTGATTCTTATGGCAAGTGGATGCCAGTGGACAGCAACATGGATAAAGGTGTTAGCAGAGCAGCATGGCCAGGTATTTTCTCCATGCCCAGAGTGCAGGAGCAGCACTTCTGCTGGCCAAAGGCTCACATAAACACTCTGGTGTTACTCATACTCTGGTTCCTGGCTTTATAAATCCCATTGCATTGACAGAGGGGTCAGTGCTCTGAAGGTGTTGTCATATGATAGGGGATGCTGACATTACCAGTGGTCCCCTAACAGAAGGCAATATGTGGGTGTGAAGTGGGCTTAGAGAACATAAGCTCTGTACAAACATCGTGCTCTTTCTGCAGGTTAATCAGGTCTTTAATAAAAGACCATGAAAATGTCAGCAGTCTGAACAAATAAACCAGAATTGTAACTGAATGTTCATTCAAACAAAGAAATATAAACCCTTTTTTTATTAATGTTCTTCACACAGAGAGAAAATGGATTAGAATTCTAATTAGAAAATGTATATTTTAGAAATATTATCTATAAATTTCATAACACAACTGAATATACATTACACATTAATCTTATAGGGATGATCACACTTTAGGTCTGCAATACTCATTTTTTAATGCAAAATTTTTCTTGGTAAACAGATTAAATAAATAAAAGAATTAACTAATTAAGCAACCTTTTGTATAGGATTAATTGAGAGATGATAATGACAGGAAAGAAAAGATGATAATTTTTGTATAAAGGCAAAAGACCAATCATTTATACTTTTGGTCAGAAATACAAAATGCTCTTTAGCCAACCTTTTCCTGCAGGTAGCGGTGAAATACAGCTACCCATGGAAATATATTTTTCTGAATACTGGATGATGAGACGGGAAAGTGACTAATAATACCTGGTCTTAAAATATCCCACTATTGTGTCCTGAATTCTATATTAGATACAACTAATTATCTTTCCAGTTAGTATAATTCCTATGCTACTGTTCTAGAAGGGACTGGAGGAGGTTTCTGTGTGTTGTTTTTTGTGAAGATTATTTTTTTAAATAATATGAAAATCAGCTGACAAGCCAGTTTGTTTGCCTGCTCTTCTTATAACACGTCTCTCTCTACTCTTAAAATACTGTAGTAAATTTTCGTCGGGCTTGCTTATGTGTAAAAGAAGGTTAATATAATGACAGATCTCCTAATCACTGGAATGTAGATTGAAAGACAGGAAAACTGTAAGTTTTGTACACTGCAGATAGGTGGGAATACAGTTGGGAAAGCAAGATAGATTAAATTGCAGCAAGGAAAATTTACATTTAGTATAAGGAAAAACATCCACTCTTTAATATTAAGGAGATGAAGCATTGGAACAGAAAGCCTAGCCAGCCTCTGTAAGTTTTATTTTTTTCAAGAAGTAGTTAGATAAATCTAAGGAATGACAGTCATGTCTGATCTTTCTCTGGAACTGGCGATCGACTGTGTAACCTTTGCAGAAGAATGAGTGTTAGAGGAATCGTGCATTACCTATCTAAAAGGACTGATGAGAAAGTCAGTATGCACGTCATCATTTTTCACTGTATGAAATGGTTTTTGCCTTCTTCTCCCCCTTCTTTCTCTTCATTGTTTCCAGATGAAATGGAACAGGGTTTCCTAGATTCTATCATTCTATGGATCTTGTCAAAGTTGATCGTACCCGCAGAACCATGACCACATCTTCTGGATCCTCCCTGTGCTCTCAGATTTGCCTCTGTTTGCATTGCCCAGCTAGAGATAAGGTTAAAATGAAGATTTATTCTTAGTAATGCAAAGTTAATTCAAACTGATATCTTGTCTTGGCAAAGCTTCTCCTCTTTCACATGCTCAGCTCTAAGCCCTCGGTTTTTTTGCTTTGTTAACACAGGTGTGTGAAGTGCCATCGTGTGGATTCAGGATGGGTGGAGGCAGAAAACTGGCTTGAAGGACAGAAGTAGGTGTGGGACAAGTGTGCAGCTAGTTTGAATCACCACAGCCAAAGAAATGAAGGTGTTCTTTTAGATTATCAGGTTCTGAATATCTGGTCCTCCAAGATCTCTTGAATAGTGAGCACCATTCAATCTATTGAGCACCATTATGGAAGCAATAAAAATACATAATTGTAATCCAGAATTTGTCACAAGCAAAACTATAGATAAGGAAGAATTCTTTGTAAGTGCTCTTCTCCTTTCCTAGATGCCTTTTTTTTGTTGCATATCTATCATGCTCATTGCATGATCAGTGCGGGTTGGTATACTTGCAAATAATTTTTGGTCTTTGCATGATAGTCACCTAACTAAGCTCAGCAGCATAAATAGTGTTGATTATGCCAGGACAGTGGAATCCAGAATGGGACAGAAAAAAGAGATACACAGAACAGCCATAAAGGAGACTATCAACTGCTTTCTATATGGAAGCAACAAAATTGGGAATAGGGTTTTCCAAGTAGTCCCCTGAACTGGATCATGTTTTGCAGAATCAATTAAAGACATAGAAGAGATCACCAAGTGGGATGTGAATTAAAATATAATGTGATACATTGTGTTGTAATTGTCCATGGAAGACAAATGCTTTATTATTTGCTATGTAGAAAATAGTGCATACTTCAAAACTTTGTAATGAGTTAAAATAACAGGACGGAATTAGTGCAGCAACAGCTTAAACCCCTCTAATGCCTGTGTGGTTAGATGGGTAAGCTGCTGTTGGGTAGCTGATTTATCTTGTTGATTTTGGACCAAAGCATAAGAAAGCTTTCATCACCATTAGTCTTTGCAGAAAGGTGTTTGAGTGTCTAACAGAGTTCCTGTTGGGTACTGTCCCTGTCACTGAACATATTATCCAGACAGTAACGTTGATAGCTTTGCCAGTGTGTTTATGAGAAAGGCTAACATCTGAAGAGGCACAGACTAAACTAAGTCCTCCTTTCCTTCTTTCCTTGTTATGGCCTTGATACTGTACGTGAATAGGAAACCTATTATTACCTCTGCAGTGCCTGTCTTATGGATTAATAGCAGAATTTAGTCTCCCTGCATGTTAACATGCACTGCTCTCTCAGCAGCAATAAATTCACACAAAGGTACCAACAGTTCACCAAAAACATTGAGTCCTGTGCTCTTTTGTTCACCTCAGGTGCACTATGCCTGAGATTTCGTATGAGTAAGTCTGCTTGATGACTAGCACATGAGAGAAGCCATATTACTGCTTTAATTACTTATAATGAAGGATCATGGGATGGTGATGTCATCACTTAAAGGCTGACTATGTCTAAGTGCACTGCCAGGAAGAGGAAAGTTGAATGATGATTTATGTACCTTGGACAAAATTCAGGTAAAAACCACTTCAAAAATGTTAATTATTTGAGGTCATTTTCTATTACATAGGATCTGTTCTTCAGAATTTCTTCCAGGTTAATAGTGTTCAGCCTGGGCTGGTTTCACAAGAAAAAGCAGCAACTCTGGGGGGGGGTGGGGGGAGGGAGGAAGAAAGAGACAAAGGGTGTGATTTATCAATGTGCACTTTGCTATTTGTGACTAACAAAGAGATGGTTCACAAATGTCTCAGACTCAAAGCTGTGATGTGTCAGAATTGCTGAGCTGGGGAAGTACTACCACTAAGTAAAAATAGATTGGTCAGCAGTTGCAGACTTATCTGTAAGCAGGTCATCCCATACTATCTGCATGTGCAGCAGGCAGACCATTTTGCTGGGTTCAGAGTAAGATAACTTTGTTGCTGTGTTATGTTTATCAATCAATGGTTTTAATTAGTTACATCATTGACTAATAAAAATCCTCCTTGATTAATTGACTTTTTTAAAATCTGGCTTACACTTGTTTTATTAGAAGGTGATTTTTCATTTGAACTGAATGTTTTATTATCAAAGTGCAGAAGGTTTTTATCACTTCACAGGGAGTGGAGGAGTAAAAGCGTGCAGAGGGGAAGGAATACTGACATCTGTCAGGAAAAAAGATATTAAAGGTACTACTGATCAGTGTTAGTCTGATAAAAAATATTTGAAGGCTCTGTGAAATAGTTGTGAGGGTCCCCACATATTTTTGAAGTTTGTTGCCGTTTGCAAAAATCAGTGTTTTCAATTATGAAAGGGATTGGGTTTAAATATTATAAATATTATAACGCTTCTCCTATGCTTTGTGATAATGTTGATTGCATAACCTGTAAATATCCTTATATTTACTACACAATAAATCTAATGCTTATTTATAGTTTTCTTAACACCTCAACTCCAACACAGTTGAGTATATATATACACACATCATAGAATCATAGACTATCCTGAATTGGAAGGAACCCACAGGGATCATCAAATCCAACTCTTAGCTCTGCACAGGACCATTCCTAAGAGTCACGCCATGTGCCTGAGAGAATTGACCAAATGCTGCTTGAACTCTTGAAAAGACAACCTGTTACCATGGGTAGTTATACGCATATGAATTTGCTCATCATAAGCCTGAGGCAAGGTTTGCTGTAAGTAGCAGATCCCATCACAGCAAACAAGTGGTGGCATTGACCTGGCTCATGACATCCTAATCCACACATATGTCATTATAGCTTGTGATAGTATTTATGGAGTGGCAAATATTCTGTATGTGTCACAGAAATGAGTTTGTAGAATGCCTGGAAACACTGGAAGTGCATCTCAAGCAAATTATTACACCAAGTCTTCCAGGGGAAATGGACTGAGTTGTGTAGTACATGTTAGGTTGTAGGACTTTGGAATGCTAGGCTTGAGAGTGTGAGCCTTGAATAAGTCTAAGCAAAGTAGTTTCTCTTGACATATGGACTAGGATCCAGTTCTACCTTTCTTCCTTTCAGTGACTTTATACTGTTCTAGCATTGAATAACTTTATGTTCCAGTGTGTCATTGACCATGTTGGCTGTTTCCATTGATTGAGAAAATGTTCCTGCTTGCTTGTTTCTGTCTTGAGAAATGCATTTTATTAGAGTAGTGACCCAGAGCATCAACACAGTAATGTGATTGATGTTCTCCAAAGATTATTGTGGGTTCATCCACAGGCTTAGAAGTCTGACTAACACCCACAGGATCAGAGTGAATTACACCTTTATGATTTTCAGCGGATGGAGATTTAATGAGAAAACATCAAACTGACTCAAGATGAAGCAGCCTGGTAACTGATTTTCAACCAGGTCAGGCAGTGGGTGTTTTGTGATGACTATACATTGCAGGGAATGAGGAATGTATACAGCTAAGCTTACCTGGGGCTCCCTGCCAACTTCCAGCAGACAGGTAAAACTTTCTTTTGTCTCCTCCTGGCTGTCAGATATTGCGGTCCTGGTCTCTATGTCCTGACTCTGAGCCCTGTTCCCAGCTAGTGACTGGGCAACTCACTTTACATCATAGTCCACCTTTGGGGTCTCTAATAGCAAATGTGTTTTTCACTGACTCCCTTCTGAGATGAATAATAATAACGATGACGATAATGGAGAGCATTTGGATAATATTCATGCAACAGTAAGAGAAACAGACATGAGTTATTTCCATGAACAACACTATATTTGTATTACAGAAAGATAAATCATACACTTATTTTGCACTGAAGCAACAAAAGCAAACAATGTTGTTCTAATACTTGTAATGAACTCTTTTTCTGGCATCTAGATAGGAAGTAGTAGAAATGCTTTTGCTTTTTATATGTGAATAAGAAATACTCCATGCCTGCTGAGGCATGATAGCTCTGCTTTTTGGGTACCTGATGGTTTAAATGCCTATTGTTAGGCATATGTTTTTGAGCCAGTAGCTAATGAATTGCTTTCTACAAATGGAGAGCATTACTGTAATTCTAAGATGTGTGCAGTATTTCCAGCTACGCGTCTTTGCTAAGCTTTAGATCACCCTTATGCAAAAGCAGTGAAGCAGATGATGTGCAAAAGGGAAAACTGTCACTGCCAGGTCCTGTATTTCAGAGCATGTCCACTCACACACTTGAGACACTGAGCAGCTGCCTCAGCCATGCTCATAGCTAAACTGGCGGGTGACAAAATCGCTGGGTTTATTCACTGGAGCCCAGTGCAGCTGATGAAACCCTTTTACTGCTAGCTGTGAAGTCAGTATTTTCACACTATGCAGGGGAAAAAACATTGGACAGGTGGCACATTCTATTTGGGAAAGAAATTTACTCTGTTGCCTTTGCCTTTAAACTCGGTCAAGAGTCCTGTCCCAAATGTTGCAAGCTCTAACACCTGGGTCTGGCTTTAGATGCTGACTAAGGAGATTGGAGGCTGAGCCGTATGTGAGTTTCTCACTGATTTGTACTGGGTCAGGGATGGCAGCAAAGCAACTTTCCCAGGCTCATTGCACAGCTTAGAGCAATTAGGCCACTCCTATGGGCTCTGTCAACAGGCTTTGGGCCACTCTGTCACTGTTCTGACTTGCAACCAGTCTGTAGCACCCAGTACCAAAGTTTAGAAACAATGGCAGCCTGGGACCCTAATTTCATCAGGAAGCAGATCCTGGTGACCCCTATAAAGCTAAGACATTTCAAGTCAATCCTGACATTTCACTCAACATTTGTGCTGGAAAGGTGGCTGTTGGGCAGGACATCGACAAGGACTGAGCTTGTCCTGCCCTGAGGGTGTCCTCCTGAAGAGCAGTGATGCATGTCCTTAGTTCAGGTCCCTTGACTGGGCCTCATGCCAGCCCTTGTGGTTTTATGTCTGTATTATACAGTCTTCCTTGAACACTTGGTTGCAAAAGGCTGATTACAAGAAAGAGAAATTACAGAGAATTACAATAAGATGTAGACAAGAAGAATGTGTACCTCAAAGTTCAGGGGGGAAGTTGGAAGTACAAACAAAAAAAATTCAAAGGACAAATTTTTAGTGTGATCACATAGTGGAGACATTCTGAATTCCGACTCACGTGGGATTGCGTAGTGACATTAAGTCACCCTGCTTAAGTTCTGAGTCATCTTTATGAAGTCACTGCAGGTTTCTTATGGCAATAATCAATAAAAACTTTCTTTCAGTCTTATTTCAAGTATTTCCTGGAGGGAAAACTATTTTCAAGAGTTGTCTCTCATGGGTTATCACAGGAAGTTTGAAGGGGATAGGTGTATTGCTGACACAGGTACAATGGCATTTCAGGATGTATTTAAAGAGATTGGATTAGATTCACAATGAGTGCATAGAGCAAAATAACTTTGAAAACATCCAGCAAAATAGTTTGATTAATATTGTAGAGCAAGACTCCTAAGCTAACAAACACAATTTCGGGATCTGGAGGACACTTAGGTAAGGTTAAATCTTTGAAATCCAAAATGGAAGATGTCGAAGGCAGTAGGTGCTTTAAGATTACTTCTGAATTGTGATTTGAGGTTTTTTGTTTAATAGCTTAGAAGAAGCTATTACTCTTAACTTCACGGTCTGATAATGTGGTTCCAGTTGGTTTGTGCTAGAGCCTCTTGTCATTCTCTGTCTATTTAAACTTCTTCAAGTCCCCAGTGACTTGGAAATCAGTTCTGACAGAGCAGGCATTCTTGTTTCCAGTCTTCTACAGAGCAAGATGTCAGCAGGTGATAAGCAGTGTTTCCTTAATATAGTTAACAAGGTTCAAAGGACTTAATCTATGGCCCTTTCTTGTGAATGTCTTAGTATTCTGACACTGATTCCCACTAGCATCTTAGGCGGTGGGTATTGAGGACTGTCAGCTTAATGTCTAACATTGTGCTTCAATGTAGACTGCTTAATTTCATGTCCTCTAATCTGTGGAATCTTGCTAAGAATTATTGTGTTAGGAATGCAAAATGAAGTATATTCACCAAAGGCAGTACCCGCTTAGCTTCTTGGGAGACTCTATTGAGCCAGTCTCAGGTACTTTTAACATGTGCTTTTCTCTGTTTTCTGGCCAGTGGCATAGAAAGCTATGTATGCTTTGTTTCAGACAAACAATTTTTTGTTTAATTTGATTTGACGTTAAGCATCTTTTCCATGTAGACATACAGCAGCCTCTGAAAAAAGTGCATACAACAGATCCCAACAGAGCTGGGATTGTGGTCAGCAGAGTGCAGATAAAATTCCCTACAAAATAATATGCAAGCAGTCACTCTTACATAGCGGGTCAAACTGTATTATACAGGGAGTCCTTATCACTTTAAGCTGTTTCTGTGATACCACCACAAGTTGTGGGGGCACCTTCAGGAGACCCAGCCTGCCAGTGTGGCTGGGGACTGCACTGGCTGCACAAGTCAACACCTTGTATGTCCACACCCCTACAACTCTCTGCTCTAGGACTTTATTTCTGCAGTCTCCATGGTCATTAGTTAGAGGCATTGCAGCTTTTTAGTATACCAGACATCCCTTTCATTCAGACATGCCTTATGCAAAGCATTTGCTGCAGAAACAGTATAAAAAACTTAAGACAAAACCACCTTCCCCACGGGAGCACTTCCTCAATACGTGTTGATGAAATATGTCAAGACTCTCTAAATTGACTTCTTAGGTTCACTGCACGGTTTCTCTTTCAATCACAATCTTTTGTTCTGTCTGTGCCTTAGTTGTATATATTTTGTTACTCCTTCAATGGCTGATTTATTGGTGGAGAGACCAGCTGTGCCTAGTTTACATGAGCTGCGATATAGGAGGGCTGTAAAGGTCTGGTTTAACTTAGAAATATTGGAGTTGTAAAAATTATGATTGCAGGTTAATAGAGCATTGATTTACCTGATTTCTGTTTACCTGGATCAGTCAAACCAGTTTCTCCCAGGTGTTAACTGACTAGTGTTTCAGTGTAGAAAATGTAACAGGAAAAAAGCAATTTCAGGTTGTATCTCATGAATTTTGTTTGTCAGAATGTAAGGGACAATAGCAAATATTTCATTTGTCCAATTATTGAGTGGTGAGCCTGCTCCACAATTATTGCTTGCCATCAAACACTACTTTGTGTGGCCTTGCTAGTATTCACTGAGCTCTTAGTTTTAGTTAAATGCTGCTATATCTGCTAACAAAACTGAAACAGCTGTGTTGAATTGCTCTGAGTTGTTGTGAGTTAGAAACAAGAAACTGTTTCCTTCATATATACCGCTTCAGAGAAACTCCAAGGAAGACAAATTTCTCTTAGCTATAATACAGGATGCTCCACAGCCCAAACAAACAGAAATAGACTCTGAGTAGCTGAATTGACCATGATAACTTAAAAGAGAAACTGCCCAGCCGTTGATAATAGGAGGCATATAGCTGACATGACTGTCAGCTCATCTTGTAATACGCATAAATTAAAAATAGGACGGTAACCTACTTTTGGTTATCTGCTTTAGGCACTTAAAGTTTCTCTTGTCTTTCTCCCCTGGGCTCTGGTTCCTGCTCTTTAAGTTCACGAAAGTCAAGGCACAAAGGAATAGTAGAATGAACTTCTAAGGGTTTATATTATTTCTATGCATGAGTGTAAAGATAGGCATAATTTCACTAAAACAGAAGTCTATCTTGACTTCTAGTTGAAAATGAGAAAAATAAATACTAAACTGTCCTCAGTGATTTGATTTGCAACACCAAGGCAAAAAAAACCCCATTACTTTTCTAATCTTTTAAATACATGTTTTATACAAGTAGAGTTGAGTTTACTGTTATCTTGTGCTCTTGTTGCTGTTTTTGCTAGAGAAGGTGCAGTCAGAGCCTTGTGCTGCATCATGTGTAACTGGGAGACCCTGTCTCTTCTCCTCAAATAAACCTTATGTAATATTTTGCACTTTCATATAGGTTAATGTATCTTTTAGAAAAGAAATGGTGTCAGAGTACACTTTGTAAAGCTATCATGACCTGGTATTTTGAACAGGGACCTAAGGGAGGGGAGGGTTATTCCCATTTCCTTGAAAAATCAATCCACATCTGCCTGCGTGTTAAGCCTCTCACTAAAGGAACTTGCAGCCTCAGCACATTCTGAAGACTTTCTGCTAAAACTCCAGAGTGATCCGTTTGACCATAACGTGTTCTCCCCTGTACAGGGCCTTAGGGCCATGAAGGATATTTCAGGGTCAGGGACCTCTTGCTACAGGGTGAATCCCTACTGAGCTGGCCAAGACTTAGCATCCTTCATTTTGCTTTTTGTTTGCCATAATGATTTTGAGAACTTTCTTTTTTTAAAGTTCAAATTGCGATCAAATTCCAAAGTTAAAGAAGTTATGACTTATGGCTGTGGGATTTTTTTTTGCTGTATGTTATTCTTGTTTTGGGGTTTGTTTTTCATTTTGTGGCTTTTTTAGGAAAACCAGTTTGTAATAATATGCTTGGCATCTTGGTCATGGCTACCTACAGTACCTAGTACAACAGACTATTTTCCTTTTAATGTTTTAGTTTTTAGTAATTTAAAATCTTATGGTAACTTATTCAGCACTTAGTGGTATAATTCATAATTATATGGTATCATTCTGAAATTTTAATTTTTAAAAGTTTTAGGAAATTACATACTGGAGAAGCCTACATTAAAGAATAGTATCATAGTTTTAGGCACTCAAAACAGGAACAAGGTTTACCTTTTCAATCTGAATTCACCGCCTTTGTTCAGAGTATTTGTACATGTAATTGTGTATTTTTGCATTTACAGGACTCTAGGCTTACTCAATGCACAGTAAAAACAAGGAGGAGTCCTTTGTGAGTCTAAGGTATGTTATTTTGAGGTTACATCTTTGGGTTGAATCCTAAGAATTTACAAGTTCCAGTACTAGTTCTGACACTCATTTCTAGCTGTTCCTGAATGAGACTTGTAAAGCACATCAGTGAGCAAATAAAAAATGCATGGGGAAATTTCAGTCCTCACGTTTCCTCACAGGCAAGCTCTTGATTTCATTTTTAATGTAATGCTCCTTAAATGTAGAGACTGTGTGCATGTGTAATAGAAAAACACATCCCATTAGATCGATAGAATACAGGGGCAAACGTGCCTCTATAAACCATGGCGCAAATGAAGATGTGTGACCTGACTATCTGAGTGCTCTCTTTTATGGCCATGATACCATATATTTAAAGATACAGGTTAGTGTGAATCCAGAACTCTTGAATTAGCCTAGGATCATATTTCCTGGTTTCTAGTGATTACAATTTAGTAACATATGGTGCTGAAAGTAAATCAGATTATGTAGATCATTTAACCCAATACAGGTTAACTTAGAGGTGAAGTCCCTTATAAGTCCTGAATCTGATATTTTTATACTAATTCCTATAATGACAAAATTAATTGTTATTCCATTGAATGTGATCTTCTCTTCATTAACTTAGGTGTGCCTTCATGCTTATATTCATAACTGAATAATGGTCATTATTTTGTCAGCTCTTCCCTGACAGAATTTGACCTGCTGATTTTGGAGACTACAAACTGTGAGGTCACCATTTTCTCTGATGACATTGGGGTTAACCCACCAGTAACATTAGTTATAGTGCCTCTATTTTGAACCTATGAAAGCTTAAAATCACCGAGGCTCTGTCACTGTCACTATGGCATGTACTGAACCTTGCTGTGGCTGGCAGGAACCGGCAGGAAGAGGAGCATGGCTCACTCATGCAACGCTGGCTGTGCCTCTTCTAAGGAGCAGTGAGGCAAAGTTAGACCTGAAAAGATTTTGGAGCTTAGATGTTGAAATTAAAGCACACCAGATTTGATGCTGCTCAAGGAAGATATATTTTTGTCAATCCAATTTAACTTCTTTTCATACTGAAACACAAATATTCATATATTTTGACTTAGTTTCTCTACCTTATTAACTATATTTAAAATGATGATATTTGAAACTTTTTACATTTGTTTTTCAGGTTTGAAATCTCTAGGGTATAGTGTGGTTATGTTTTCAAGTTCTCTGCAGCCAACTGTAATAAGGAATGAAAAAATAAAACAAAAGCTTAGTTTCACAAATATTTACTGGTCATTTAGGATGTACCACAGCTTTATCTGGCTGTTACTATTTTTAATTAAGTTGCTAATGGACTATTTTTAGGGTCATCTACAAACTTCAGAAAGAGTTGTAGTGGGTAAATCTGACTGTACCTTGGACAGAGTCATTCTCCAACACATTCACCTCCCCCAGGTCACTATAGGGGTACTTCAGCTGGCAGTGAGCAGCAAGCTTGCCTTGGTCATAACCCAGGCTGTAAGTTCTTTATGAACATTATGAACAAGTAGGGAATTGAGGTTATACGTCTCTCATGCGGGCTGTTATATTTGACATCAAATTCTAAGAAACTAGGATGAAAATAATCTTTTTAATGTTATGATCATAGTACTGTATTATCTGCTGGAAAAGGACCTGGAGAAGAGTCAACAAAGGAAGTTTTCTATTTTGTTAGCTGGTTTTAATTTATCAACTGCCAGTTTCAATGTATTTCTCTAACTAGATGTTGGAAAAATATCTACCCCCTACCATTCAGATTCTGATGGGGGACGTGTGAATGTCCTCATGCATGTTCATAACATTTCCAGGCAGATCCAAAATGTTTGTTTAAAAGCTAGAAAAATCCAGTCTTAAAAGTTTAGAAGAACTTTAGTGCTCATACTGATGTGAAGAGATTTACCATGCTAATATTTGCTAATACCTTGGGGAATTTAATGCATCTTGAGTAATGGGATAAACGTTGAGCCTCAATGCCAAGGTGCCTGTGGGTTACAACTGTCAGGTTTATGTTATAGTATGGTTCCAGGCAAAAATGATTGTCTCTGCAAATGAGGTAATCATGAGTCACCAGGCCTGTTGCTGTCCCTGATACTAGCTGGGGATACTCCTGCGGCGATGGAATGACAGCCGCCGGCACAGCTCTGCTGGATGCCCTGCTACAGGCACATCAGAGTTGCGGGCTTTCTCACACAAGGCAGTGCTCATCATCACAGCAAGAGGTTTACATCCTCATTCACTCACACTGCTGTAATCCTGCTGGCCCATAAGAGTATAGAAAATATAACTTTGGATTTCACTGAGTTTTGGAACTTACATTATTGAAAGTACAACAGTCAAGAGCCAGTGTGTATCACAGTGCTCCTCATGCCAGATGACTTTTTCTGACATAACAGGTACCTCCTGGGACAATCCTTAGAACAATGATATGAAAACTGAGCTTGTATTTTCTATCAGTTTAGAGGGCTACTGTAACAAGACAGATGTAAGATGACATGAGATTCTGAGTAGAACTGAAACAAGCAAACACCCATTGTTTGCAAATATTGGGAGAACTTGTTTCCTCTTCGTATGGAAATGTTCCAGCATAGTCATCCTGTGCTTCATGGAAACCTGCAGCAATAAAGTCAAGCAGGTGAAAATTTCAGATAAATCCATGGTTAGAAAACTATTTTGATACTGATTACTGATGGCACAAGACCATCAGACCATTGAGGCTGTGATTTATGATTTCATGATGATTTTGATAGTTAAGGTTATGCTTTCAGTGAAACAATCTGATGGCCAGGAATCAGGCAATTTTTGTGGATTAATGTATTTTCAAAAAGGCTCTATATTACATTTACAGTGACACAAACTACTGCTGTTGGAGGAACTTAGAATCTTTTTGCCAAGAAGCAGCAGTGAGGTCAGATGAGGGCAGTTGCTGGTACAGCCAGCTCCCAGGAGGGGTAGCTTTGTCAGGTCACCAGAGGACATTGGTTCTTCCTGGTCATGTTCCTGGCCCAGGTCATGGTCTGTTCTGCTTTCCCTCACACAGCATCTTCACTTATGCCAGTCCCTTGTCACTGTTTTCACAAGAATCCTGGTTGTGCCTTGAAATCTATTTATTGGACCATCTTGAGCCCTTGCTTAAATTTCTTGTTATCAGGACAGTCTGTAATACTTTCTCCACAAGAATGCTGTATTTCCTCCTGACTTGAAAGAAACAGCTTCTTGGTTCCCTTCTCTAGGTGCCAAGATAGAGACATCTCCTAGCTTGCTGCTTCCTTATAGTAATAGGTGTTTCTGACCAATTCATAGCACTTCTGGATGAGTATTTTAGGAAAACACACTGCTTTTAGCTATTTCAGTGCTCTCAAGTGGTCAAAAATTAAATAGATAATCTGGATACTGTGCAGTTTATATGTCAGCTGTATGTAACAAGTAGAGAAGAAAGAAATAGAAGGATAGGAAAATAAAGCCCAGGGATTGTGGGAAAACGTGTATACAAGAACTTGAATTAAGTATGACATGCAGATAAATTCTTTGCCACAGTTGGGATCAAAATTTGATCTGTCCTTTTACTATTAGATCTACCTCAGGAAGAATATCTGTTCTGTGCTAGCCTAGTTGTAACTGTATGAAAAACTTGACAATTTCATCACAAAGTAGTGTTGAGTGTTAACAACCACTTTTTGTAATTTTAAAATAGTTTTTTTCTAACATGATCAACAACAGCACCTCAGACTCAGAGTTTCTACAGTAACCAACCTCCTAGCACGGCGTAAAAAACTATTTAAATCCTGAACTGATCAAGAGCTGGATTTTAAACACAATATTCTAGGAGGAGTTTTGCCTGAAAATATTTCAGTGTTCATGTGTGTTTGGAAAACATGGAAAGGTGGAACAGTCCTCAAGTGCCCTGCCCTGATGCTAAATGAACATGATCTAAGATTTCTGATGAAACCAAGAAACAGGTATCAATGAGCATCAGTTTCAGGAAGCATTATTGTATCGAGACATCTCAGGGTGCCTTTATAAAAGAAAAACCTACAATAATTTATTAGCTCGGCCTGCTGTGCCAAGTAAATGAGTCAAAACAAGGGGGAAAAAAAGAGGAGTATGAGCCATAGTTTCACAATCACACTAGTCTGCAGGAAAGTGTCAATTTACTTCCAAAGTATTTCTGCTAGGAGAGTGATGGGAGATGTCATTATAAAGCTTTAGCTTGTCTGGGAAATTAAGGACACCTCGCTTTTTTATTTCCCATTTACAAGCACTGATTTTCATTCAGTTTTCAAAAGGCCTTCAGACAAAGAAACCAAGTGAATGACGTGAATGTGTATTTTATGCATAGTGGAGCAGAAGTTAGCTGTTGGAAGGAGACAGTTGCTATAGGCTTGTATTCCTCATGTAAACTCAAGGGCAGATGGTTCACAGCCTGTGTCGGGCATCTTTAGGGATGTGGAAACCAGGCTGGGCAGGAAGGGTTTAAGTTTTTCCTCCTGAAGTTTGAATTTCAAGTGGAAAATTTAAAATGGCTCCATTTTGATAGGCTTTTGCAGGGTTTGAGAGATGCTGCAGTTATGTTATTTTTGTCTTCCGTATGGTAGGCTATGTTTTCTGGATGAACAATGTTTCCTCAATATACCATTGCTTTTCCATGTTGACCATAAAGGAGCTCCAGGAATGGCTCCAGGAAGAATGGTGACTACATTAATGTGACAGAGGTGATCACAGTAGCTGGAACACAGAAGAGACCCATATTCAGTCCCGTTCTCATCCAGGTTGGCCAGTTTTTTCCAGGTGTGCTGTGCGGAAGCTACAATCCCCTGAAAACACATAAAACTGCTTAGCTTAAAAGCCTGGAAATCAAATGAAAAAATTATTCTGGTGACCTTACTTCTGTTCCTTGTATGACGAACATGATGGCATCTAAAACCAGTTTTAGTGTGCTGGAGCAGAGCCTGAAGCTGGCAGAAGAGTACAGATTTGGCTTCAGTTGCTGAGATGCCAGAAGAGATTGTAAGTCCTTGAAATTCTTCCAAGAAGTCACTTTGTCCTGGATGAAAACTGGCATTTATCAGTGCAGATGATAGTGGTGTATTTTAGATGGCATCAATATTGATTTGTATACTGCACGAGCTTTTAAACATGATTTAAGATAAAGCTTAGCTTAACGTAAGACATTTCTCCACAAAGCATTGATTTAATGTTAATGTTTTATGTGCTGCTTGCTTTGCTATAGACTTTCCTTTGGTTCATGGAGACTTCCCCAGTATGCTTCCCAGTTTCCTGTTTCAGGCACTTGCAAAAGCCCCACAAACACTTGACAAGTGAGTAAGTATTCAAAAGTTTAATTTATACTGTCTGACAGGCAGCTTCAAAAGCTATGAATTAATTAATGGTGGCCATTAGTGTTTATCTCAAATTCATAATTACCCTTCCAGGTGCTTGGGACTTGGCTTATTGTTTTCCCAAGCCTTATGAAGATCATGGGAAGAGGATCGAACTTGAGGAAGATCTAACAGAAAAATTAAAATAGGTGAGTTCTTTTACCATTCCTATAGGATAATTTCTTGTACTTTGCCTCTTAAAGTGTTGGGTATTTTAAGTTGACTCCTTACTAGGCTAAAGAGAGAATTTCCTATTTGATTTCTATTTAAATAATCTATAGCAATTCTCGCTGGGTGCAATGGCACTGAGTATCAATCTACTGTGTGTGTCTACTTGACCTTGCTTGGGCGTTTCAGAGCGTGAAGGCTGGGGAAGACGAACGCTGTAGCTGCTGATCTGTGTCTGAATCCTGACGACCAGATCTCTGGAGCAGCGCGGCTGTGTGGAAGCAGCATCTGCTTTCAGGAGAGGTGTAGAAAATATTTCCCCGGCAGGTTGAAGATGCCCTGACAGGAGAGGGGCAGGGTTTGTTTCAGCCGGGAGCCGCTGTGGCCCCTGCAGAGCCTGCGCGGGCGCGGTGCCCGCGGATGTTGCGGGGCCGTGCCCACCCCGTCCCGGGGCTCCCCGCGGGTCCGGCGCGGCTNTCGTGAGCGGCGGCTTTTTCGGAGTGCTTTTCTCGGCGAGCCCGACCTGTTAAAGCGTATTTCTGCTTTGGCTTGGTTAGATTTTCCGTCCCTCCCCTCTCGCTTGCGGTTTAAAAGTGGCGTTTCGCCACTCAGCGGGACGCGTGCGTTCCGGGTTACTTTGGTTGCCTGCCAGGTAGCGCACATCTTTTACGGCATCTTCCTACCATCAAGCAAAAATTGTCTCCTCTCCCAAGGATTAATTATTCAACACGTTTAATGTGTTTCGGCTGACGGGCAAGGCGGGCACTCGGGCACATCCTGGTGCCGCAGCGCCTGTCCCCGCTTTGTCTCGCACCTGGTGTGTTTGCGCGGCTCGTCTGTCTTCCTCCCCCCAAGCCGCCGCCTCCCGCTCCTCCCGCCCGCGCCCCGCTCCTGCCCGGGGCCCGAGGAAGGCGGGCGGGTGCCCCGGGACGCCGCGGTGCCGCTGCCGCCGCCCGGCCGCGCACCTTGCCCGCGGGGATGCGCGGGGC